>PVHT021183585.1:5693488-5754571 GCA_004024745.2 Catagonus wagneri
TAGAGCCACACCCGCGGCATATGGAGGTTCCCAGGCTAGGGGTCTAACAGGAGCTGTAGCCGCCGGCCTTCGCCACAGCCACAGCAACGTGGGATCCGAGCCGTGTCTGCAACCTACACCACAGCTCACGGCAACGCCGGATCCTTAACCCACTGAGCAAGGCCAGGTATCGAACCCGCAACCTCATGGTTCCTAGTCGGATTCGTTAACCACTGAGCCACGACGGGAACTCCCAGTATTTATCTTTCTGTGTTTAAACTTTTTCACTTACCAGAATAAAAATTATGTCCTTGAAAAATAATGTCCTCCATATTCATCCATATTGTCACAAACGTTGGAATTTCCTTTTTTTTTGGCTTGAATAATATTTACATTTCCTTTATCCTTTCATCCATTGATGGACATTTAGGTTGTCCAGTATCTTGGCTATTATTAATAATATTGCAGTGAATAGGGAAATGTCGGTATCTCTTTGAGACCCTGATTTCATTTCTTTGAATATATACCCAGAAGTAGGATTGCTGGGTCATATAGTAGTTCTATTTTTAATTTTCTGAGAAAAACCTATAATGTTTTGCATAGTAGCTATAGCAATTTATATTTCCACCAAGAGTGGGAAAATGATTCCCTTTTTTCCACAGTCTCGCCAGCACTTGCTATCTCTTATCTTCTAGTAAGAGTTGTGAGGTGGTATCTTTCTAGAGTTTTGATTTGCAGTTCCCTGATAATTAGCACCTTTTTATATACCTGTTGGCCATTTGTAGCTCTGTAACCTTTAAAGATGGAAGAAACTGACCATGACCCAAGAAATGCAGGTGGACTCAAGAAGCTAGAAATAGGTTAAAGAAACAGGTTCACTCTTCAAGTTGTCAAAGGGAACTCAGTTCTGTTAATAATTTGATTTTAGCTCCATGAGACTCATGTACAATTTTTGACCTAGAAAACTATAGGATAACAGTTTGTGTTGTTTTAACCCACCAAAGTTGTGTTAATTTGTTATAGAAACGTACACAGGATTGCATTAGGGTAATAATTATAAATATCCAATGAGAAGTGTTGGGTCTGACTAATAGGAGAAAGATGCAATGAACAGCACACAATAGTTCTTTTTGTTTGTTTGTTTGTTTTGCTTTTTAGGGCTGAACCTGCAGTATGTGAAAGTTCCCAGAGACTAGGGGTCAAATTGGAGCTGCAGCTCTCAGCCTACACCATAGCCACAGCAATGTGGGATCTGAGCCACATCTGCGACCTATGTTGCAGTTCGCAGGTCACAGCAACACCAGATCGTTAACCCACTGAACAAGGCCAGGGATCGAACCCGTAACCTCACAGATACTGGTCAGGTTTGTTACAACTGAGCCACAATGGAAACTCCTTTTTTTTTTATTAAAGTATAGTGATTTACAACGTTTCTTCAATTTCTGTTGTACAGCAAAATGACCCAGTCACACACAGTTTCCTGTGCTGTACAGGGCCCCAGTGCTCATCCATTCCAAATGTTACAGTTTGCATCCATCAATCCCAAATTCCCCATCCATCCTATTCCTTCCTCCCTCCCCTAGGAAACCGTAAGTCTGGTCTCCATGTCCATGATCTGTATCTGTTTCATAGATAGGATCACCTGTGCCATATTTTAGATTCTGCATGTAAGTGATATCATAGAGTAGTTGTCCTTCTCTTTCTGCCTGATCTCACTTAGTATGAGAATCTCTATTTCCATCCATGTTTCTGAAAATGGCATTATTTTGCCATTTTTTAAGGCTGAGTAGTGTTCCATTGTATATATGTACCACATCTTCTTAACCCATTCATCTGTTGACGGACATTAAAGTTCTTTCCATGTCTTGGCTATTGTGAATAGTGCTGCTATGAACATAGAAGTGCACGTATCTATTTGAATGAATGTTTTGTTCAGATATATTCTCAGGAGTGGGATTGCTGGATCATATGGTAGCTCTATATTTAGTTTTCTAAGGTATCTCCACACTCTTTTTCCATAGTGGTTGTACCAATTTACATTCCCACCAACACTGAAGGAGGGTACCTTTTCTCCACACCCTCTCCGGCATTTGTTATTTGTTGATTTGGTAAGGATGGCCATCTGACTGATGTGGGGTGGTACCTCATTATAGTTTTGATTTGCATTTCTCTAATAATTAGTGATATTGAGCATTTTTCTTCCTGTACCTATTGGCCATCTGTATGTCTTCTTTAGAGAAATGTCTGTTTAGGTCTTCTGCCCATTTTTCAATTGTTTTTTTTTTGTTGTTGTTGAGTCATATGAATTGTTTATATATTTTGGACATTAGGCCCTTTGTCTGTTGCATCATTTGCAAAGATTTTCTTCCATTCTGTGGGTTGTCTTTTCATTTTTTTAATGGTTTCCTTTGCTGTGCAAAAACTTTTGAGTTTAATTAGGTGCCACTGGTTTATTTTCATTTTTATTGACCTTATTCTAGGAGGTGGATCAAATAAGATGTTGCTGTGATTTATGACAGAGAGCATTCTGCCTATGTTTTCCTCTAGGAATTTTATACTATCTCACCTCATATTTAGGTCTTAATCCATTTTGAGTTTGTTTTTGCATATGGTTCTAGAGCGTGTTCTAATTTCATTCTTTTACATGTAGCTTCCTAATTTTCCCAGTACCACCTACTGAACAGATTTTCTTCCACTGTTTGTTATTGCCACCTTTGTCATAGATTAGTTGACCATAGGTGCTTGGATTTATTTCTGGGCTTTCTATCCAGTTCCATTGATCTATATATTTCTGTTTCTGTGCTGGCACCATATTGTTTTAATAATTGTAGCTTTGTAATATTGTCAGAAGTCATGGAGCCTGATTCCTCCATTTCCATTTTTCCTTTTCATATTGCCTTGGCTGTTTGAGGTCTTTTGTGTTTCCATACAAATTTTAAAATATTCGGTTCTTGTTCTGTGAAGAATACCTTTGGTAATTTGATATGGATTGCACTGAATCTGTAGATTGCCTTAGTTAGTGTTGTCATTTTGACTATATTGATTTTTCCAATCCAAGAGCATGGTATATCTTTCCATCTACTTGTATCATATTTGATTTCTTTCATCAGCATCTTAATAGTTTTCAGAGTACAGGTCTTTTGTCTCTTTAGGTAGTTTTATCCTACATATTTTATCCTTTTTGATGCAATGTAAATGGGATGGTTTCTCTAATTTCTCTTTCTGACCCTTCATTGTTAGCATGTAGAAATGCAGTTGATTTCTGTGTATTGATTTTTTATCCTGCAAATTTACCAAATTCATTGATGAGCTCTAACAGTTTTACTGTTAGCGTCTTTAGGATTTTCTAGGTATAGCATCATGTCATCTGCCAGCAGTGATGGTTTTACTTCCTCTTTTCCCATTTGGATTCCTTTTATTTCTTTTTCTCCTCTGATTGCTAAGACTTCCAAAACTATGTTGAATAGTAGTGGTGAGAGTGGACATCCTTGTCTTATTCCTGATCTTAGAGGAAATGTTTTCAGTTTTTCACCACTGAGAATGATGTTAGCTGTGGGTTTGTCATATGTGGCTTTTGTTATGTTAAGGTAGGTTCCCTCTATGCCCACTTTCTGGAGAGTTTTTATCAGAAATGGGTGTCAAATTCTGTCAGAAGATTTTTCTGCATATACTGAGATGATCATATGGTTTTTATTTTTCAGTTTATTGATGTGGTATATCATACTGATTGACTTGCAGATATTGAAGATCCTTGCATCCCTAGCATTAATCCCACTTGATCATGGTGTATGATACTTTTAATATATATTTGTAT
The DNA here is from genome assembly GCA_004024745.2 of Catagonus wagneri. Lineage (NCBI taxonomy): Eukaryota > Metazoa > Chordata > Mammalia > Artiodactyla > Tayassuidae > Catagonus > Catagonus wagneri. Next base: position 5,697,282 of record PVHT021183585.1, read on the forward strand.
TCAGTGTGACAATATTTTGTTGAGGATTTTGCATCTATGTTCATCAGTGATACTGGCCTGTAATTTTCTTTTTTTGTGGTGTCTTTGTCTGGTTTTGGTATCAGGGTGATGGTGGCTTCATAGAATAAGCTTGAGCCTGTTCCTTCCTCTGCTATTTTTTGTAAGAGTTTCAGAAGAATAGGTGTTAACTCTTCTCTGAATATTGGATAGGATTTGCCTGTGTAGCCATCAGGTCCTGGACTTTTGTTTTTTGGAAGTTTTTAAATCACATTTTCAATTTCAGTGCTTATGACTGGTCTATTCATATTTTCTCTTTCATCCCAGTTCAGTCTCGGTAGGTTGACCTTTATTAGAATCTTCCAATTTCGTCTAGGTTTGTCCATTTTATTGGCATATAGTTGCTTATAGTAGTCTCTTATTCTTTGTATTTCTGTGGAGTCTGTTGTAAGTTCTCCTTCTTCATTTCTAATTTTATTGATTCGAGCCCTCTTCCTTTTTTGCTTGGTGAGTCTGGCTAAATGTCTATCAATTTTGTTGATCTTTTCAAAGAATCAACTTTTGGTTTTTATGATTTCTGTCCTTCTAGTAATTTTGAGCTTTCTCTGTTCTTCCTTCTCTAGTTGTTTTAGGTGTAAGGGCAGGTTGTTTATTTGATCTTTTTCTTGTTTCCTGAGATAAGATTGTGTTGCTATAAAATTCCTTCTCAGAACTGCCTTTGTTGTGTCACATTGGTTTTGGATTGTTGTATCTTTGTTGTCATTTGTTTCTAAGTATGTTTTGGTTTCCTCTTTGATTTCTTCAATGATCCATTTGTCGTGCAATGGCATATTGTTTAGCTTCCAGTAGTTTATGTTTTTTGCTGTTCTTTTTTTTTTTTCTTGTAGTTGATTTCTAGTCTCATAGCATTGTGATGGGAGAAAATGCATGGGATAATTTCAACTTTTTAAAATTTACCAAGGCCTGATCTGTTGCCTATGATGTTATCTATCCTAGAGAATGTTCCCTGTGTACTTCAGAAGAATGTATATTCTACTGCTTTCAGATGTGATGTTCTAAAAATATCAGTTAAATCTATCTGGTCTATGTTGTCCTTTAAGTCCTGTGTATCCTTGTCAGTTTTCTGTCTGGGGGATCTGTTTGCTGTTATTCTTCATGGGGCCTATCTGTTGGCAGGTAGTACCCCTTCAGTAGTGTGGCTCTGTTGGAGGGTGTTAGTAGTTTTGTTGGAAAATGGAGAAAATAAAATCTTTAGCCGCAGCCTAGGAAATCTGGAAAAGATCAAATTCTCATGACCTGATTCTCATTTGACGTTGCTAGTTCATTGATGAAAACTAACAGGTTATTGATCACTTTACAAAATATTTCATTTGACTTTCACAACTATCCTGGTTTGTACCATTCCTAATTTACATAAGGAAAAACTGTGGGTAAGAAGTCAAGAGAAACTGCAAATAAGATGTCCATGGTTGGTCCAAAAAGTAGGGGAAGAGGGACTTAAAACCCACCACTATGGACTGCATGTTCCTCTCAGACAGAACATCTGTCCTCAAAATAGATGTTTACCATAAGCCTGGGTCATTATCTTTCCTAGTTTTATTACATATTCTTGAGTATTAGAACAGAAAAAAGATTTCCCTCAAAAGTTTTTTTATTTTCTATGTATTGTGCAAAAATGGATTTGTATTATTTTCCCCAAACTGTTTTACTTTCAACTATAAGGTCATTCATTCATTCATTCACTTATGGCTGCACCCATGGCATGCAGAAGTTCCTAGGCCAGGGATTAAGCCTGTGCCACAGCAGTAAACCCTACCACAGCAGTGACAAGCTGGATCCTTAACCCACCGAGGAACTAGGGAACTCCCCCAAACTGTTTTTGAACATATTTTAAAAATTAAAAAGCTGAGTTGTCTCATCCTCAGGTTTGCTGATTTTTGTTTAGCTTTATTGACAATGGTTTTCACCCTTTTCATAGTACAAAGCCTAGCTCTGATGGAAAAAATTAGTGTCAGCTCTGGTTTTATTCAGATAATGTAAGTTAAGCAGCTACATAGAGAAACGTGTACTCTTGTGTGGTCAAAGTGTAGCATCGTGCTATATTTTGTAAGGTATTTTTTCCTGTACTACCAGGAACTGTAGTTAGGAAAAAGGAAAATAAGTCACTGAAACATAAATCAAAAGGAATTAAGCCTATTTCAAATTTACCTGTAATGACTTTTTATTTTATTAAAACATTTTAATGAGGTATAATTGACATAATTATTACTATATTACAATAATACTATATATATTGTAATATATATGTATTCTTTTTCAGATTCTTTTCCCACAGAGTATTGAGTAAATTGAGTAAATGTCCTCATGCTGTATAGTAAGTTCTTATTACTTGTTGATTTTGTATATAGCACTGTGTGTATGCCAATCTCAAACTCCCAGTTTATTCCTACCCCAGTGTTTCTCCTCTGGTAACCATAAATTTGGTTTTGAAAACTTTGAGTCTCTTTCTGTTTTGTGAATAAGTTCTTTTTAAATAATTTTTTCTTAGATTCCACATATTAGTTATCTAATATGACATTTGTCTTTCTCTGTCTGGCTTACTTCACTTAATGTAATAATTTTTAGGTCCATCCATGTTGCTGCAGGAGGTAATATTTCTTTCGTTTTTATGGCTGAATAATATTCCACTGTACCAGATCTTCTTTACACATTCCTCTGTTGATGGACATTTAGGTTGTCTCTATGTCTTAGCTATTCTATATAGTGTTGCAATGAACATTGGGCTGTGTGTATCTTTTTGTTTGTTTGTTTGTTTGTTTTGCTTTTCAGTGCCACAGCCATGGCATATAGAGGTTCCCAGTCTAGGGGTCGAATTGAGCTACAGCTGCTGGTGTATGCCACAGCCACAGCAATGCAGGATCTAAGCCATGAATGAAAACTATACGCCACAGCCACTGCAACGCTGGACCCTTCACCCACTGAGTGAGGCCAGGGATCAAACATACAACATCATGGATCCTAGTTGGATTGGTTTCTGCTGTGCCACCATGGGAACTCCATTACTTTAAATTACAGTTTTCTCGGGTTATATGTCCAGAGTGGGATTGCTGGATCATACGGTAAAAGGTTGTTTCATTTGCAAAATTTGCCTTCTTCTTAGCCACAACAATCCAGATGTAGAGAGGGAGAATTCTTCTAAGTGAACTTGAAAAATAACATTATTGAGATATGTCACATACAAAATTTTACCCATTTAAAATGTAAAATTCAATGGTTTTTGGTGTATTACATTATTGAGTTTTTAAACTGTGATAAAATATACACAAAATTTGCCTTATTAATTGTACAATTCAGGGCATTAATTACATTCATAATGTTATACAACCATCACGACTATCTATGTCCAAGACAGTTTCATCACCCCAAATAGAAACTCTGTAAACATGAAGCAATAACTACCAACCCTCCCTTCTCTCTGTCCATGGTAACTTCTGCTTTCTGATTTTATAAATCCTAGGTGTGGAATTGCTGGATCATATGGTAGTTTATGTTTAGATTTGTGAGGGACTGTCAAACTGCTTTCCAATGTGGCTGCACCATTTTACATTCCCACCAGCAATGAATAAGGGTTCCATTTTCTCTGCATCCTCAGCAATAACATTCTGGTAGGTGTGATACGGTATCTCAGCGTGGCTTGGTATAAATGCACTTTTAAACTTAAGACAGTTGCTGAAAATTTTGACTACAATGAACAGAAACCATTTGTGTTGTTTTTCCATGATATTTGCTACCACTACCCAAGTTACTCCCAGATCCTTAGTGGTTTAGCTCTTGTCCTTTCTTAGAAAGAGCCAAGCCATCTAGAAGGAGACTCGGGAGCAGGGAATAAACTATAGTTGGAGGAATTTTATGCAATAGGGAAATGTGTGTGGTATATAAAAGAGGGTGAGAAGGAAGTGTACATAAAGAGGTGTAGAATTTATAAAGGATTATAAAATTATGTAAGAGAGAATACATGAGTGCATTCATGGAAAGGTGATAGATCTAGAAAATAATAAGAGCAGAGGAGTGCACTCTGTGAAACTGTCACAACTGGAAGAGCAATGGGTCAAATTTGTCAAGTCAATGACTTGAGGAGTTAATTGCAGAGAAAGGATGAATTTAGATTCCTTAAATCACAGTTAATGAAGAATGATAATGCCCCCTTTTTTCCCCTTAGGGTAAGGAAGTAGCTCTTGAAACCCTGTTAAATATGGGAAACTTTTTTCCCCAAGCCACCTTCAACTGCCACAGATGATCAGACATGGCTCAATGGATCAGTTGTAGATACTAAGGCTTGCCTGCGAGATTTAGGAAAGCTAAAGTTTCCTTCAGAAGAGAGCAAAAATCTGATAATATTTTTTTTACTAAGGAGAGTCTCTTTATCAAAATATTAGAGCCGTATTTGGTTGATTGCCCCTGAGCAATGGCAACCATGGTCGCATAGAGAAAAGCACTCATGGTTTTTCCTAGGACACCAGGTATGCCTTTCAGAGGAAATGATGCACTGAAAGCTTGAAATATGCATACCTTTTCATCTTTTGTCAGTTTATACCATGAGAAAAACTACGACAGTGTATAAATGCTTATACACATGTTGTGCAAGAGGATGACTGCAAAGTCACCAGTCAAAAAAATTGACAGCATGAGTTCTCTGATGGCTCAGTAGTTTAAGGATCTGGCATTGTCGCTATTGTGGGTTCTGTCCCTGGCCTGGGAACTTGCTCATGCCATGGGCATGCCCTTCCCCCCCCCAAAAAAATTGACAACTCAAATGTCTAACTCTAAGGGATCTGTGAAATAAGCTGTTGCGTGCTGACTTACTAGAATACTATTTTCTCATTAAAGACTACTTTATAGAAATTTATTAATGGGCACAGAAGAACATTAAAAAATTACTGACAAATACAGAAGGAGAAAGACAGATGCCGTATGAAATCTCTTATAACTGGAGTCTAAAACACTGCACAAATGAACATATCAACAGAAAAGAAAATCACGAACTTAGGGAACAGACTTGTGGTTGCCAAGGGGTGGGGAGGGGGTGGGGACAACCAGTGCTTTAATGATGGAAAAGCAAGGAGATCCAGCTGTATAGCACGGGGAACTATATCTAATCACATGTGATGAATCCATATATGTACATGTAACCGGGTCACCATGCGGTACAGTTGGAAAATCTGACAGAAATCTGCAAACCAGCTATAATGCAAAAAAAAAAAATTATAAAAAAAATTACTGACAAATAAAACAAGCATAAAAAAGTCTTGATTTGTATTTTCTCCCTCCCTCCCTTCACACCTTTCTTCTCTCTCTCTCTCTTTATATATATATAAATATATATAGGCGTGTGTGTGTGTATATATGTGTGTATGTGTGCATATATATATATATATATATATATACTCTTCTCTTTCTATATATATCTATAAATCTCTGGATATATATATCTCCAGGTTTATATATCTAGTGACGAAAATCTGAGTAGTGGTCTTTGGATAGTGAGATTATAGATAATTTTTGTTCATTCATTAAGATGATTTGCGTTTTATAATTTTTTTATACATCGAACTTCTATTACAATCCTACATCCTGTACCCACACATCCTGGAAAATGCCAGATGGTGGCAACTTCACAATTCTTTTTTTTTTTTTGTCTTTTTTTTGCTTTTTATCTAGAGCCGCACCCACGGCATATGGAGGTTCCCAGGCTAGGGGTCTAACAGGAGCTGTAGCCGCCGGCCTTCGCCACAGCCACAGCAACGCTGGATCCGAGCCGCGTCTGCAAACTACACCACAGCTCACGGCAATGCCGGATCCTTAACCCACTGAGCAAGGCCAGGGATCGAACCCGCAACCTCATGGTTCTTAGTCGGATTCGTTAACCACTGAGCCACGAAGGGAACGCCCTCAGTTCTGTTTATGAAGGGGGGGGGGCGCTGCTTCTCCTGCACGGAGATACCATCATACCTCCCGGTCCCCATATATTCAGAAAAGTACATGCCATTCAGAGTCTCTTTTAAAATAAGAGTTCTAAATTCTTCTTAGAGAAGACCAGCAAGATACCAGCTGCAAGGCAGCAAATGCTGATGGGAGAGCAGAAGTGAAGATGGTTCAGCAATGACGAATCTGCCGCTTTGGTCACCGAAAAGGGGAGCGTTGCCAGTTCCCGTTGTCAGGATGCCTTTTGTGTTCTGCATCGTTTTTTTAGCTCAGGGATTATCAGAGCACGGTTTCCACGCCAGAGCATTCAACGCGGCATGCCCACCCAGATTCAATGCTCAGTGTGACTACTACCATTTTCTCAAACCTTTTGCTAGTTCAGAATTTTGCTCTTGCCAACATAATCCATGCTAATGGATGACGTTATTTGTTCAGGAAGTGAGCCAACAACGCTGTGGTGACTTTAATGCACCACAAAAGCATTTGCTCAGAGTCAATTTCAGCAGAGGATAATCTTTCAGTTGCTTTGTTAATGAAGTGGCCAAATTATCTTTTCCACACTGACGCTTTACATACTTGGCTCTCAGAGGCAATGGGCGTCATGGAACTCACAGGACCGGATGATCTAATTACCATGCATGCTGTCATTAAGGAGCAGTTGGTAGAACTGAGCTCAATATTCCTTAGTTTACCTGATACTCATTTTTAAGATGGAAGTGAGCCATTAAAACTGAATTTTCAGAATCTTACAACATGGAGTGAAATGTGAACCTTTTTTAAAACACATTTTTTTTTTTTTTTAGGTCTGTACCTGTGGCATATAGAAGTTCCCAGTCTAGGGGTCGAACTGGAGCTGCAGCTGTGGGACAAAGTGACAGCCACAGCAGCACAGGATCTGAATTGCATCTATGACCTATAGTCCAGGCACCACAGCTCATGGCAAAGCCGGATTCTTAACACACTGAGTGGGGCCAGGGATTGAACACACATCCTTATGGATACTGGTCCGGTTCATTACCAAGGAGTTACAGTGGGAATTCCTAAACTACATTTTTGAAGTTGCTTCTTGAAATGTCCTATGGAATGAGGTTGGGTTGAACGGGTGTTTGGTCTCTAAGCCTGTTTTTTTTACAGAGGCTCCCATTAACAAGGTCCTGAAGGGAATTCTAGCAAACCTAAAACCATCAGGTCACAGGTTGAGAAAATGTTTCAAAATTGAAGTTATGGGCAACAAGGACATGCTGTATAGCGCAGAGAAATCTATCCAATATTCTGTGATGATTGATGTGGGAAAAGGAATTGAAAGGAAATGAATATGTATATATGTATGACTGGCTCATCTTGTTGTACGGTAGAAATTATCACAATGTTGTAAATCAACTATAGTTCACTAAAACTTAAAAATAATCATAAAAAAAGAAACTGTGCACAGATAGGAGTTAGGTTCTTGCCTCAATCAAGTTCCAAGTGTGCAAGAGAAGAAGAACTTTATTCTAGGACACTGGTAAAGGATTAGAGAACTTTCTTCATGCAGTGATTTGGGGATTCTCTTAGTAAGGTTTTTTAAATGGGCTCTTGGAGTTTTCTATATCCTAGTTCTCATGTAAACTTTAGATGACTTTCTCCTGGAAATAACTCTTTTAAAGGACAGTATTTCTACTCATTAGATTCAACAAAATTTATTGAATGTGGACTCTGCCTCTGATTCTTTAATATTGGGTGTCTTATATTCTTTTTTTTTTTTTAGGGCTGCACCTGTGGCATATGGAGGGTCCCAGGCTAGCGGTCAAACTGGAGCTACAGCTACTGGCCTATGCCACAGCCACAGCGATGCCAGATCCGAGCTGCACCTGTGACCTACACTACAGCTCACGGCAATGCCAGATCGTTAACCCACTGAGCAAGGCCAGGGATTGAACCCACAACCTTACGGTTTCTAGTCAGATTCGTTAACTACTGCGCCATGATTGGAACTCCTAGAATATTGTTTTTTGAAAAAAAAAAAACGAGTTGTTTTATTTTATTTTATTTATTTAAAAAAATTTTGTCTTTTTAGAGCCTGTGGCATATGGAAGTTCCCAGGCTAGGGGTCACATCGGAGCTACAGATGCCGGCCTACACCACGCCACAGCCACACAGGATCCAAGCCGTGTCTGCGAACTACACCACAGCTCATTTCAGCATGAGATCCTTAACCCACTGAGAGGGGCCAGGTATTGAACTCATGTCCTCATGGATACTAGCCAGTTTCGTTACTGCTGAGCCATGATGGGAACTCCTGAATGTTCTTTAAAAAAATTGTTGTCATCTCAGAATTGTCTCAAAAAATTATTACCAGTTTTCACATGAGAAAATGAGGTCCAGAGGGATGCTTTCATCTCTCTGCTAACTGTTTTTCCTCCTCCTGTCTTACCCAACTCCAGTCTATCCTCTTCTTGCTGGTCATAATCCTTTAAGTGGACTTGTTCCATATATGAAGTTTAGGAAATGGAAGATATCGGAAGCTAATATAGAAAACCAGTGTATTGTCTATGTAGGCCCTGCTCCTACTGTATTAGAATTCTGGCAGGAGTTCCTGTCGTGGCTCAGTGGTTAATGAATCCGACTAGGAACCATGAGGTTACAGGTTCGATCCCTGGCCTTGCTCAGTGTGTTAAGGATCCGGCGTTGCCATGAGCTGTGGTGTAGGTTGCAGACGAGGCTCGGATCCCGCGTTGCTGTGGCTGTGGCGAAGGCCGGCGGCTACAGCTCCTGTTAGACCCCTAGCCGGGGAACCTCCATATGCTGCGGGTGTGGCCCTAGATAAGGCAAAAAGACAAAAAAAAAAGAATTCTGGCAGGCATTTTCTGTATAATTACACAAGCTGCTTGTTTTTCTTTTTCTCCCCCAAGAACAACAGAATTTCACTTAGAACACTAACAAACAAAACTTACCTATTAACAAATGGATGGTCTGTATCGAAGCCCAAGTGTTGGTGGAGTACCTACTATGTGTCAGGCAGTTGGCATATGGCAGTGAAATGATAACAGCCCTGACTTCTTGGGAATATCAAGCATCAATCAGGAATTCTAAGTGTGATGAGGGCTGGAAAGAAGGGCATTATGGGGTCACCTACTGCCTTCTCTCCCTCTTTTCCTTTAACGACTGTCCTTAAAAATTAGTGTTGTGACTTGCGCCTCAGTGGTCTAGGATCTACACGCACTCACTACGTGCAGCAAATGAATTCTTAAAGAATATGTAATGAACTCATGTAGAGTAGAGAGTGTGCTCAGAGAATTTAAGAGCAAAAGCCTGAAGCAGGAAGAATACATTTTATTTTTAGAACTGTGCTATTGGGTGTCTCTTTCTCCTTTTTATCAATCCGTCTTTCAATTCTAGCAGCCATCCACAATCTTTCTGTTGGTAAATTATTACCCTATGAGTTCGTACAAATCTATGGCATTTCTACTGTGATATCACCGACTTGACCACCTCGACTTGTGGACTATTTTTGCTTCAACAGGGAAAGTGGTTCACCATCTTCCTTTATGTATGATCCCTCTGTTGCCATTTGGTCTATTTCTTAGTGTATTTTTCTGACTCCGCTGTCTAGTTCAGCCTGCCAGGGTGAACGCAGAATTATGAAACATCCCCAGGTTTATAAATTTAAATCCCTCCCATTTTTGGCCAGTTAGCAGGTACATTTTATAAAACCTGTGCCTGGTTATTTTATTTTCTTATTAGATTATAAAATCTTTGAGGGTAGAGAAATGTCTCATGAAAAGTTTATAGACTTGATTAAATAAAACCCAGGGACAACATCTTAAAACCCCATGAAGTTGTTAGAAATATATATATATATTTATCTATTGCTAGGGTAAATCTAATTTGTTCAGGAACAAGCACTAAAATCATTGTCTTAGCTCCAAAGATAACCTGACAGAAATCATTTCATTTTATTTCATTTATTTTTTCATAGAAGGTATTTCCTGTACTTCCTGTACCGCAGCAAAAATACAATAGTCCTCATAAAATCCTTCAAGATCCAAGGTCTTTTAGAAGGAACATGCAGCATTTCTAAGGGCTAACATTTCTTTTATTGACATTTAGCAATAAAACATATTATTTCTTTGACTTATTGCCTACTAAACTTTTATTGATTTGCTGTTTAGATTTAAAACACCTTTCCCCTTGACCTCCTTTTAGAACATTATGACAATTAAAGTCAAATAAAATTTAGCTTTAGGAAAGTGCACTTCTCTTAAATTTTCATAATTCATGTGTATGTACATGTGCATATATTTCTAAGTAATTGTATCTGGAAAGAAAATTCATTTGGTCGTTAAGGGATCCCCCTCTGCTGCCACAAAAATTGGGATTCTGATCCTGGTTTGGCCATTCTGTGGTTTTGGACAAGTGTCTAAAGCCCTTCAAGCCTCAGTTTCCTCATCTGTAACATAGGGATAACAACTGTACATAATTCATAAGGTTGCTGTGATGATGAAATGAGATACGTTGTCTAGCGAAAACTAAACAGATATTATCTGATTTCATTTAAGAATTTATTTAGCAAATGCCAGCCACCTAATGTTCGGCCACAATTATAAGTTTTTGTAAATATGAACTCATTTATTACCTCATTTAATACTTCAGTGCTAATAACAACTTTATGAGGTAGCCACTTTATCATTTCTGTTTTGTAGGTGAGAAAATGAAGGAGCTGAGAGGTTAAGATAACTTCTCCAGGTTAAGGAAGTTAGGCTTAATAATTCATGTTCCTAGACAACACTGCCTTATTTTATTCATACATTTATTTATGTATTAATTCAAACAACGTATTTAACTTCTACTATGTATTAAGAATTGTCCTAGGCATTTGGGTTACGAAGATGAAGTCCCTGCTCTTGGGACTGTCATAGTTAATACCAAAAAAATGTTTGTGAAAATATGAGATTCTTCTGTATAGCACAGGGAACTATATCTGATCACTTGTGATGGAATATGATGGAGGATAACATCAAAAAAAGAATGTGTATGGATGTATGGCTGGGTCACTTTGCTGTGCGGCAGAAATTGAGAGAACATTGTAAATCAACTATAATAAAAAAATTAAAAAATATAATACAATGTTGCATATCCAGCAAAGAAAAATGTTCAGTGGCTAAAGAAGCATAGTGGAGAGAAAGCGTAACCCAAGGCCCACTCTTTTTTTTTTTTGTCTTTTTGCCTTTTTATCTAGAGCTGCACCCGCGGCATATGGAGGTTCCCAGGCTAGGGGTCTAACAGGAGCTGTAGCCGCCGGCCTTCGCCATAGACACAGCAACGCGGGATCTGAGCCGCGTCTGCAACCTACACCACAGCTCAGGGCAACGCCGGATCCTTAACCCACTGAGCAAGGCCAGGGATCAAACCCGCAACCTCATAGTCGGATTCATTAACCACTGAGCCACGAAGGAAACTCCCCAAGGCCCACTCTTAACTTTGAGGGGCTGAGAATAGGTGCAAGTGGAGACCCGTGTTCCGTATTTTGAAAGTATTTAAACAATAAAAACCAAGTTTCACAAAGCTATTTTTGTAATGGAAAAAGTGAAAATATGTGTAAATGTGTGAATTTTTTGTTATTAAAAGTTGGCATAATATCAAAAACAGCTTAATCAGGAATTCCTGTTGTGGCGCTGTGGAAATGAACCCAACTAGTAACCATGAGGTTGTGGGTTCGATTCCTGGCCTCGCTCAGAGGGTTAAGGATCTGGCATTGCCAGTCAGCTGTGGTGTAGGTCACAGTTGTGGCTCGGATTCCACATTGCTGTGGTTGCGGTGTAGGCCAGCAGCTATAGCTCCGTTTCAACCGCAGCCTGGGAACCTCCATATACCATAGGTGCGGCTCTAAAAAAACAAAAAACAAAGCAGCTGAATTCAATATTAGTGGGCATGTCTGTGTATTCTGCTGAATGACTGGCAATAGAGTAAAAATAGGAAAAATTAATAAAATTTATTATATTCAAAAATACATTTCTGGACTTAATTTTAGCAAAATAACTACTTATAACTTTATAATCAAGATTTTCACATAATTTGTATAACATCAGTGACCTAAATGTCTAAATATATACTGTATTTAAAGTGTGTAAAACATGAACCTATTTTCATCATATTGTAAATTCAAACAAATGTAAAAAATTTAAAAATTTTTGGAGTTCCCTCGGTGGTGCAGTGGGTTAAGGACCTGGTGTTGTCACTGAAGTGGTTTGGGTTGCTGTGGAGGCACAAGTTCAATTCTCCAGCCCAAGCAGTAGGTTAAAGTATCCAGCATTGCTGCAGCTGTGACGTAGGCTGAACTTGAGGCTGCGGTTCAATCCCTGGCCTTCCAGATGCTGCAGGTGTGGCCAAAAATATACAAAATATTTTTTTTCATATTTTTCCAAAAATTTATTTTTCATATGTTCAAAGTATTAAAAATAAAATGAAAACCAAAACTTAAATTTTTAAAATTTAGCTACAGCTGAAAGTTTTTATTTTTGGAACACAATGAAATTGTATTAAATATTTTCACAAAAATCAAACAAATCCCAATTCTAACAATCGATATTCACATCTTTGCCCATTAAATTGATGAGTGACACGTTACATGTAGATCTATCTATATACAAATTAAAGAGTAATATGAATTGCAAAATTTTTCTGGCTGCCATGTGCAACTGTTGTGAATATTCACTGATTTTTTTTTTTTTTTAATGGCCCCACTTGTAGCATATGGAAGTTTCTGGGCCAGGGACTGAATCCAAGTCATAGCTGCAACCTGTACCACAGCTGCAACAATGCGGGATATTTTAATCCACTGTGGGGGCTGGGGATCAAACCTGCACTTCTGCAGTCAGATTCTTAACCCACTGCACTGCAGTGGGAATTCCAACATTGACTAATTTTGGGGTAGCTCTGTAGCCATAAAATTGGGTACATAGATGAACATACATGAAAATGGAGCTTAGCCCTGCTGGGAATAGCAGTTTATTTTGCAAGGATCTATGCTGTCTGAAGAAAGTGATCTCTTGCCTAAGCATGATTGGTACTTTCAGTCTTTCTCACACTCTGTAGTAGTGTCCATCTCTAACATCAGCAGTTGCACAAACCTTGGTGACATTCAGACACTATTTCCTTTCATTTCAAGGACACAGGGCTAGAGATGTGGAGACGTATCTTCTGGGCGACTGAATAATATCGGCCATGTGAAATCTATTGAGAGTTGTGAATTTTGCTGTGCCAGGGCTGAGCACCAGATCCTGAGAGACAGAGGCGTCCATGTGATCTTCCATAAGTTCATTTTTGTTTATGATGTATGAGGCCATCCCTCCAAAGTGTAGGGCTCAGCCCCTGATCCTTCTAGCTTGGGTCTAAGGGTGATACTGTGTTACTACTTCTGCTGGGACCAAGACATTTTTTTAGATGAGGCAGATATGGGTTGAATCTTGAAGGAAATAGAGCACCGTGGGGCTTTTGACGGCATCATATGCTAAGGGACGGAGGTATTTAGTTGTTTAGCCTCTTCAGGAACCTGCAGACATGTCTGTATAGCTAGAGCCATTTAGACTAACTAAAAACAAAGAGGACTCTCAAAGGATTTCATACAGGGGATTGAAATTTGGTTTGGAGCATAGTTGGAGAAGGACAAGAACAGAGACAGACGTACCAACTGGGGTGGCCATTATCCCAGTGAGAAACAGTGACAGCCTTAACAGGGTTGTGGTGGTAGAAATGAAAATGAAGACAGAAAGCTGAGAAGGATTTGGCTGGAGTCTGGGTGGACCTGGCACACTGTAGCAGTTTAATAAATATTTGCTGAAGTGAAATGTGCTTCCGTTTCCGGTGCCTCCAGCATTTTAAGGACATAACACTATCCCATGCCTTTGTTGAACTGTGAATTAATTTGAACATATTGTTTCAATACTTTGAATTGTAAAATGGGTACATTCTTACCAAGGAAAAGATTGATTCCCAGGAGAGTTAGTACCAAGAAGTTCCCAGTGACACTGGTCTGATGCTGTAAGGCACCTGTGTTCAATCCCAGTATGAACAATTTCTTTCTTGATTGCATCTCCTTGAATCCAGTATGTTTAGCTCACAGGCCGATCAGGTCATAGAAGATTGGGTTATGCTATAGCTGCTCATCAGCAAGTTTCCTGCACATGCTACATTGCCCTTCAATTACCTTTGGTAAAATTCTTTGTTTACTTGGCTCAGTTGGAAATAGTTGAGATCCTTCTTGAGTTTTCTGAATAGATTCTAACTTTACAGAATGTTCCTTTGTTCTTTAAAGTGCTGAAGCATTCATTTCTAAATGCAGTTTAAACTAAAACGACTTCTTGGGGGGCTGTTTTGTTGTGCTTTCTGTGACTTCATTTAACCTTTCAAAACTGATTAGGAGCAGATTTACAGCAATAGCAGCCTGAAGTTGACTTGGAAATTTGATAGTTGCAAGCAGTGAGGATCATGCTGTTTATATATCTCTCTGTAAAAACTCCTAAAGGGATTGGGATTGACATATACACACTATTATATATAAAATAGATTAAGTAACAAGGACCTACTGAATAGCACAGTGAAATCTACTCGATTCTGTGTAATAGCATATATGGAAAAGACTCTGAAAAAGGAAAATTATATATAAAATAGATTAAGTAACAAGAACCTACTGAATAGCACAGCAAAATCTACTCAATTTTGTGTAATAGCATATATGGGAAAAGACTCTGAAAAAGGAATGGATATATATTTATATTTATCTGTATAACTGATTTATTTTGTTGTACACCTGAAACTAACATAACTTTGTAAGTCAACTAAACTCCAATAAAACTTCAAAAAAATTCCTTGTTATTCATGCTTATTCTCTATCTTCCCAACATAGCTGATTCTATATCTTCCCATCATAGCATTAGACCATTTGATGCAAATTCAGTTTTTCTGGTCTCTAAAACCTATTCTGACCTTAAATGGAAGGGTATAAGAAATACAGTCAGCCTGGGGCTCAACGTCTGCCAGCCCTGCTACTGACCTTGTTGCTCCAGCTTTGATAACTGATAACTTCTGCTCAGGCACTATATAGCGAAGTCTAGGCAATGACAACCCAGTTCTCCTGAGATATAGACAATAACTGCCTTGATCAGTTTTTCATTTCACCCGGGAATTGAAGTCTGGGTCCTTAACCTTAGCTTTCTGACTAAGGCGCTTGATTTCGTGACTTCATTCTGATAATTCCACCAGCCTTATTTTTCTCCAGGGCATGTCGTTAACTGTTTGGTCTCTTAGTATCTAGGTCTACTACTGGTTTGTCTATTGTCTTGCCCTTATGTACGTATATTTCATTTTGCATGACAAGATGGCCTTTCTTTAATTCACTAAGTCCATTCTCCTACCACATTCTTCATTCCCGGAGACAAGACTGACAACAGATTCAAATCCCTCAACTGTGTCCGACTTCTTGGGGCAGGTTGATTGCTCCTTGAAAGATGGTCAAATTTGCACCTTATATAATGGTAGAAAAACCTTGCTAGATGAATAGTAATAGGAAATTCAAATTAAATTACTTTTCTTCTACTTTCCCATGGCATTTTTTGCATATATGTTATATTATATATTTACTTCTACTTTGATTTACAATTATTTACACGGATGCTTCCCCCATAGATTGTAAGCTCCTCTGTGACAGGGTCTATTTTTATTTATTTCTGTATACTCTGCATTAGCATAATGCTCTCCAGGGTGTAAACACAGAGAAAATGGCTGGATAAATAGACATAAAATTAGACTTTGTAAGATGCTTATTAGTAGGATCTGTGTTTTATTCATTTTTTTTTATTCCCCACAACATGAGTGTAGTGTTTTCTACTTCATAACTGTTATAAAGAAGAAAGAAGATTAGAATTCTAATTCTGTTTTTCAAATGTCCACGTTAATAGTTCAATGAGATGTTTCCTGCTTAGAAATCAGAAACCACTGTCAAACTGGCTGTTTGTGTTTAATTTTCATAGATGATGTATTACTCTTTTTTTTTAATAGCCAGAATAACTACATCTCTGTTCAAGTCAAATATGTGAAATACTCATATGCTCAAACTTTGTGAGTTCTTTAGGAGACACAAAGATAAATGATAAGATAAATCACTGCCTTCCTGTTTTTTTTTTCCCTCCCATTTGTTCTTTTAGTGATGTTTTAGAGTCTAAGAGATCAATGACGTGTTCAGGAGTTATGAAACAAGACAAGAAAGAAAAGCTCATGTAATTTTCTCGGGGAAATTTTATTCTAGGAAAGCTTGTACCCAGCCATGACAAATCAGGAGGCTTTCTAGAGGGGTGACATTTGAAATAAACCTGAAGTATGCGTAGGATCATAACAGCAGAAGTAATAAACCTTTGGAAAAGAGAAGAGCATGAGAAGAGGCAGGGGAGCAAGATGTGTCTAGAGAATGTCAAGTTGGTTTACTGGGCTGAATCATAATGTAGAGATGGCAAACAAGTGGGTGGTAAGTCTTATAAGGAAAATGCAGAGAACATATTGTGAGTTTCAGGGAAATTGTACTTACTTTGGAAGACAATGGGGAGCCACAAATTATATCTATATGACCACAGCAGGTCACCATAATCAGTTGGGAGGATGTTTGAGAAAGATATTGAATTATCTCAAATTGTAGAATGAGAATATTAGAGTGACTGAGAAAGAAAACTCTACTGAAAAACAAACCAACCAGGAGTTCCGGTCATGGTGCAGTAGAAACAAATCTGACTAAGAACCGTGAGGTTGTGGGTTCGATCCCTGGCCTTGCTCAGTGGGTTAAGGATCCAGTGTTGCCATGAGCTGTGGTGTAGGTCACAGTCATGGCTCGGATCCTGCATTGCTGTGGCTGTGACTGTGGCTGGCAGCTGTAGCTCCAATTTGACCCCTAGCCTGGGAACCTCTATATGCCGTGGGTGAGGTCCTAAAAAAGCAAAAAGCAAAAAAAAAAACCAAAAACCAAAAAAACCCCACAAAACACTCCTCACACGATGAATGTTTCCCAGATTTAAGAGTCACTTGTGGGTTATAGATTACCGGCCAGTAAATTCTATTCACTCATTTATCAAAAATCCTTTGAGTCCTTACAATATGTCTGACATTGTGCTAATTACTGGAAATGTAGAAAGTAAGCCAACAGACAGTGTCATTGATCTCATGGTTTATATCCTACTAAGGTTATCCAACACTAAATGAATAATTATACAAATTATAACTTCTCAATACTGTCAAAAGTACAGGGTGTCGTGAGGGCACATAATGGGCATCCTGACAACTCTAGTTAAGGAAGACTTCCAGTTTAAGGTTAAAACCTCAGTGATCAGGCAAGTGAAAGGTTTGAAAACCATTTCAATAATTCAGGGTAAAGCAATAAAGACTTGAAATAGAGTAAAGGAAGGGATGGGTGTGATTTCTTCTGTTTGCTTGGTCTAGTGAAACCAACGTAAAAATATTACAAGAAAAGCATTAGGAGGTAAAGCAACAACAACAAAAAAAAAGCATGAGCAAGAAGAAAGTGACTCAACCTATTGATGGAATGATAGCTTTGCCAGGATTTTAATGAGATTAGATGCCATTGTCTGAGTACTTAAGCTTTGACTTGGGACTTTGCCCTCTGGAACTGAGTCCTCACTAACTTTTCTTTTAGTGCAACAGAAAACTTAATGCATGCTAGAGTAAGAAATTTAGAGTTTATAGATCATTCTTGTACAATGCAGATTTATAAAATTACAAGAAAAGGAATGCATTCTTATTCCAATTTTATAAAAAGAAAAAATGGCTAAAAGGGTCTGGGTTTTGAAATATTTCCAGATATCTCTTCTCTCTTTAGCTTTCATTGAGTCTTAGCTATCTAGGAAAATGGTAAATGTCACCAAGGAGTTCAGTTCCTTTTTCCTTTACTTATTCCTTAAACTGGAGGACTTTCTGGGCTGCTAATTTTGATAAAACCAGCAAATGCTCCTGTGTAATCTATGTTCCATCTAGGAGCTTAGATTTCCCTTTAAGTTTTCTGATGATAATAGCAACTTATTTTTTTTCCTGGACTTGGCTTAATGATTAGCTGTAGCATCTAGAAAATAAAAATAATTTCTTGACCTTCTTATTCAATTCATTTGCTGTGTGGAAGGAAATTGTTGCTTTTGATGCTGAATTGACATGTAAGGTTTTTGCCGTTTCATTTATTAGGGAGCATCCAGTTACAGAGTTGGAGATCTTTCTCAAATAAGACCAATTCAAACTTTACCTAGATTCACCTAACGTTACTACTAGTCTGAACTTTTCATTGTTCCTCTCACCTTTGAGATAATGTAGCCCACTTTGGGATTTCCATTTGCCTCTAAACTGCCTCGACTCCCAGAGCCTGTCTGTTCCTGGGAGCCAGTGAATTCAGTGGGATCCCCACCCACTGCCTAGCAGAGTTAATAGGATCAAGGCTGATTTCCATCCAAGATGGGTCAAATAAGGTCCTTTTTCTAGGAATCTGGAACTGAGACTAGAAAACTACCTGTTTCTTCATCTGGCAGGTATTATTATTTATGTAAAGAAAAAAGCAGAAAGTAGCAATTAAATAGGGAGTTGAGTTTAATTTGAGAGCACTTTTTTTTGTTTTTATGATGGTGTTGATGTGAAACAAGTAGAATGCCAGTTATTTCTCCAGAAGAAAGCGGGGGTGGGGGAGCTTATTTGGGATCAGCAGAGAATTACAATTCAGGATCTGCAACAATGGTGACCCATGTACAAGTCCCCACACAGCAAGGGAGGAGAACTCTTTTACAGAGAGGAAAAGAAAGTTGGGAAGACTATAGCAAACAAAAAGTTCATGGCTTTTCATTGGCCGAGTTTTCGCCAAGAAAGAAAAGGAATGTTTCTTCTGGTTGGGTTCCCCTTCTGGTCTCCTGACTCTGTTTGACTGAAGTTCTATTTATTAATTTTTCTTTTTTTTTTTTTTTGGTCTTTCCTAGGACCACACATGTGGCGTAAGGAGGTTCCCAGGCTAGGGGTCAAATAGGAGCTACAGATGCCGGCCTATGCCACAGCCACAACAACTCAGGATCTGAGCCACATCTGTGACCTACACCACAGCTCACAGCAATGCCAGATCCTTAACCCACTGAGCGGGGCCAGGGATTGAACCCTCGTCCCCATGGATACTAGTCAAGTTTGTTAACTGCCGAGCCACAACGGGAGCTCCAAAGTTCTGTTTATTAATTTTTTTGACATTTTCCCCTTTGATCAAGATATTTCTTTGAATCAATTGTTGATCAAGATTTGGGATTACTGCATAGACTGGAAACCTACTGAGGTCACATTTGAGTAATAAGCAAGGGTAGGAGGGAAAACTCTCAGGCTCTTTTTATCTAAAATCCACATGTTGTCAAACCCAAAGATCAGGGTCTAATTGGAGATCCTCTGAAGCATTATGTCATTATCAAAGGTTTGGTGACAAACTTCTACAGGCCTGATCTGGGTATCTTGGGAAGGCCATGTCATCAGATATCATCTGCTTCAATTCTGGACAATGTTTACTTTCAGTTTATCAGATCATGTGCAGGTCCAGTAAGAGTTCAGTGCTTTCTTAAGATGTGTCCCGTGGATCAAAATATCTATTCCTTGGAGTTTGGTGGCACAAGAGTTGGTTAGCAGTGTCTGATAGGGCATTTCCACTGAGGCCAAAGAGAGTTCTGGAGGTGCCTTTTCTGATAGAAAAAAAAACCTTCAAATTCCGAGGTATGGTGCTTAAGGTCTTTGTCTCCCAAGAGCCTACTATGAAAAGATGGCTCTACCAAAACTGGGTTAGTTTCCACAGATGCAACTGGGCCTCTACAGTAATTAGAATCTCTCCCTTTTTATGGGTTGTAGGTCAAAGGTGGCAGGATCGAAGTGTACTGGGCCTCTTGTGACTATCTCAAATGTTAAAAATTTATGAGTTGCAAAAGGCGTGGATCTGAGACTTATAAAGATGAATGACAATGCTTTGGGCTAAGGCGTTTGGAAAGCCTCTATAGATTTTGCCAGTTGTGTCTTAGTAATGCTGTCAGTGTATCGGACTAAACCAGGGTTAATCCTGGTAGTAAGCACCCTGAAAATGTTGTAAAACTAGCTACACAGTGCACACCTGTCAAAGAACCTGACCAGTAAAACAGTTCTTTGGTCACTGTGAAATTTGAGAGGTGTTCCCCAGGTAGAAATAATCTTTTCCCAAAGGACTTTGGCCACATCCAAGGCAATAGCCTGTCTGAAAAGGAAGGCTTCGGGCCAGTGTGAAAACATACAGACCATGACGAGAATACATCCGTTAGACACAAATGGTATGACATCCATTTGCCAGACCTCAAATTGTTCATTAATCATTTTAAAACATTTGGAAAGTGTGGAAAGTGTACAAACAGACTTTCTGTGGTTGAACTTTGGACAAATGGGACAAGAGAGGTGGCACTTTTTGTGGTCTTGTTCATGTTTTCCTACCAATACTGATTCATGAAGGCTATCACTTTGCCAGTAGAACAACAGTTTAATGCATGTACAGTGGTAAACAGTGAGAATTATTTATTTGTTTATTTATTTATGTTTTCTTTTTATGGCCACACCTGTGGCATATGGACATTCCTGGGCTAATGGTTGAATTGGAGCTGCAGTTGCAGGCCTCCCTACACCAAAGCCATGGCAATACAAGCTCTGAGCCCATCTGCAACCTATGCCACAACTTGTGGCAACACAGATACTTAACCCAGTGAGTGAGGCCAAGGATCCAGTCCACATCCTCATGGACACTATGTCAAATTCTTAACTCAGTGAGCCACATGGGAATTCCTAGAATTTTAGAGTTTCCAGAAGGACCAGGTTGTTATTTGGTCCAAACCAAAGCCCCACCCCCACTCTTTTTTTAAAATTTTTTATACTTTTTAAATTTTTTAAATCAAATCAACAACTGTTGAATTTCCTTCACCTCCCCCCGCCCTGGCCAGAGGCCATTTCTTGGGCCTCTCTAGTCAGTGTTTTGAAGTCATTGTGTAAATATCTCTTTGGACCATGTCAGAGGTTTGGCTGCTGTTGATCCCTTTAAGGGTGGTATTGCTTTTGGAAACATCAGCAAGATGATTGCCTTTAGTTTCTAGAGAATCAATGGTAGAATGCCCCAGAATCTTAATAATAGCTAAAATAGCAGGTGTAATATTACATCCAATAATTCCTGAACATATGGGGCATTTAAAAGTTTATTTACACTGGAAATATACTTCTTTACATCACTGACAATATTGTGTATTATTTTAAAAAACATTTACTGATTTAATATGTAAAGAATCAGAGAACATTGTTTGGAACTGTACTTTGATTATTATGATTGAGCATTTTGAACACTTTTTCACATATTTATTGATCATTTCTCTTTCTTTACAGAAAAAAGAAGAAATCTCCTTTTTATATCTTCTTGCTATTTTCTCTTGGGAAATTAATTTTTACATTAATAACTAGTGAAAGTTTTTTCTATAGCAAGGACATTGTTCCTGTGGTTGTCATTTTTATTGACTGTTTACCGGTTGTCACTTTCCTTTTCATTAATTTTTTAAAATTATCATTACTTGATCTACATATATACTTGTTTCAAATTTCAGTCAATTAGTCTGTTATTTCTTGATCTCTGTCTTTGGCGTTCTGAGAAAAATTCTTCTCTAACTATACATTTAAATATGTACTTATTTTTATGGTACATTAACGATTTCATTGAAAAATATAGCCCATCTTGGATTTTTCTTGTTGTATTAGTGGTATAATGGTCTATTTTTTTTATAAGTAACTAAACATTATTCTTGCACGATAATACGTTTGTTTTTGTTAGCAGTTTAGGTGATCTAGTAATATAAAAGAATAATATATCCAAAGAGCTTGTCATGTGTCTGTTTCTAAAGTGTATCAAACTGCTTGTTAATGATTTGAGGAAGGTGTATTCTTGAGTCTTTGAGGGGAAAAAAATAAGGCCACTTAAACTCTATTCCTCTCTGACATAATTGCTATTTCTACCTCTGTGTAATAAGGGGATTAGCCCAGATGCCATTCTGAGAAACCACTAGTAAATACACTTGTGCACTGAGAATTCTAATGCCTGCAAGCATCATCCTTGGTCCATCAGTTTACTTTTAGGATAAAGTCACTGAAAATACTTGTAAACATGTAAGATGGGGGTATGCACATATTTGTAAGACTCTGCGTTACTCCTGTGAGGTAGTTTTCTATTGAAAGTGAGATTTGCAAGCAGGAACGTTTGAGGCCATGTTTCCTAACTTCTTTCAAGCACGTTATGTTTCTGTTGAGATCTTTTTTATGTTACGCACTTCCTCTTCACTTTATAAGTGGGTCCATATATGCCTATGAACATAAAATCAACTATCTTCTTACAGTATGTTAAATATGCACATCTGTACTTCCATTTTATCAAAGTAGAGTGGTCCTGGAATAAAAGCAATTATTTATTTTATTTATTTATTTATTTATTTATTTATTTATTTATTAATTCATGTCTATGCCTGTTTGTCTTCCTGTATATCTGTCCCTTTGTCCATCTAGTGAGTTTTTTTTTTTTTTTAATCTTTTTACCTTTTCTAGGGCCGCACCTGCGGCATATGGAGGTTCACAGGCTAGAGGTCTAATCAGAGCTGTAGCTGCTGGCTGACGCCACAACCACAGACACAGCAACGCGGGATCTGAGCCGCATCTGCAACCTATACCACAGCTTATGGCAACTGGATCCTTAACCGAGGCCAAGGATCAAACCTGCAACCTCACGGTTCCTAGTCAGATTCGTTAACCACTGAACTACTATGGGAACTCCCATCTAGTGAGATTTAAAATAGCCAAATCTGAAGTTTCCACTGTGGCTCAGCGGGTTAAGAACCCAACCAGTTTCCATGAGGATGTGGGTTCCATCCCTAGTCTCACTCTGTGGGTTAAGGATCTGGTGTTGCCACAAGCCACAGCATTGGTTGCAGACGAGGTTCAGATTTGGCGTTGCTGTGGCTGTGGTGTAGGCCAGCAGTTGCAGCTCTGATTTGACCCCTAGTCTGGGAACTTCCATATAGTGAGAGTGTGGCTCTAAAAAGGAAAAAAAAAAGCCAAATCTAATAAGGGTAATAAGAAAATTCTAGTGCAGTGTCTCATAGAGGACAGTGAATAAATAAGTATTTGGTATTTATAGATAACCATGAACCTGGAGTTCCCACTGTGGTGCAGTAAGTTAAGGATGCAACTGCAGTGGCTCAAGGTGCTGGGGAGGTGCAGGTTTGATCCCCACCTGGCACAGTGCGTTAAAGGATCAGGCATTGCCACAGCTGTGGCAGAGGTTGCAACTGCAACTCAGATTCAGTCCCTGGCCTGGGAACTTCCATAGGCCATGGGTGTGGCCAACAACCCCCCCACCCCCATGAAGCTAACGCTCACAAAAGAAGTATTTCCTATGCTTTCGTGGCCTTAACTACAAAGAGTGTTGATGACTTTCAGAGTGATTTTGGCCCATTATTAGTCTGATGATATTTTTGTCAATTGATTTTTTTCCCCTTCTAAGCACTTTTATTTATTTATTTATTTATTTTGCCTTTTGTCATTTTAGGGCCGCACCCGCGGCATATGGAGGTTCCCAGGCTAGGGGTCCAATCGGAGCCACAGCCACTGGCCTACGCCACAGCCACAGCAATGCAGGATCCGAGCCGCGTCTGCAAACTACACCACAGCTCACGGCAACGTCGGATCCTCAACCCACTGAGCAAGGCCCGAGATCGAACCCGCAACCTCATGGTTCCCAGTCGGATTCGTTAACCACTGAATCATGACGGGAACTCCTTCTAAGCACTTTTAAACTCTCATTTGTATCCCTTTGTTAGTCTGCCCACTGATAAGTGAATCAATTCACTTAATTTTGGATTACCTTTCTTTTTTAGTCCTTTCTTATCTCTTTTGCAATGGGGCCTCAGACCAACTCAAAATAATATTTGGAAATAGAAAAACAACAAAAAGATAATTCATGAACTATGCTAGAAACATACTGTCATCCCATCTCTAGGGACCCTGCTATAAAGAATGAGGCAGAAAAGCAAAACAAATGTTAAATTGAGAGGCAATATCAAGAGAGAACTGTAGTCCACTGTAGCTCAGTTTTTTTATTGTTTAAAGTCAGGGTCTTTCCTGGGGTCCAGGATCGACTTTGTTATGAGGAAGGAAGGAAAGGAATGAGTTCCTGAGTACTCTAAAACTGAGTGCAATTTTTTTTCCTGCTATATCTAATTGTTTATGTTTTAGGGGGATGCAGGGAAAAGTTTCAATAATTTTTTTTTTTGGTGTGTGTCTTTTTAGGGCTGCACCCATGACATGTGGAGCTTCCCAGCCTAAGGGTTGAAGAGGAGCTGCAGCTGCCTGCCTACACCACACCCCAGAGCAACACCAGATCCAAGCTTCAGCTATGACCTTTACTGCAGCTTGTGGCAATGCTGGATCTTTAACCCACTGAGCGAGGCCAGAGATTGAACCTGCTTCCTCGTGGATACTGGTCGGGTTCTTAACCCACTGAGCCACAATGGAACTCCGAAAGTTTCCCAGCTTTAATCACATATTCGTAGGAATCTGTGACCACAAAATGGTGAAGAAGCACTGATATAAAGTAACCAGAATTGTAATAAATGAAACTTTCCTTCATCAAGTCCTACCAGGAAACTAAATTAAAAGAAGTTCTCTCTTGCCTTTCCTTCTCTTGGCCCTAATTCTCTCTGATGAATTTCATGTTTTTAGAGTTATTTGGCTGAAGCCTAAAGAAATGGGTAATTTAGAAAATATCTTGAGCTACCTGGACTCACAAATCAGCTAAAGGGTTTCGTTAATGCTCGGTATGGTATTTTATTTTTTTTTATTATTTTTCTTTCTTAATGGATTTTATTTCAATTATAGGTGTACATATTTTTGAAGGGTGGGGTTAGATAGGACAGAAGACAGCAGGGAGGAGCAGTACCTTTCTACCCTTAAGCCCGCTGCTGAGCCCCATCAGCTGGCATTGTTATTCCGGGTGATTAGAAGCCCAACAGATTTGGCATAAAGAAGGTCAGCTGCCCAACATCAAGGAAAAGACAGAGAATCCCTGCGGGATGTTTAAATTCTCTACCTAAGTTGGCGAGGGAAGAGGGCACACAGGAAGATGAGTCAAAAAAACATACGAGTTGCATTCTCAGATGATTCAGTGCCTTATCCACATCTCCTCTCAACAGCTGCTTTTATTGGCAACTTCAGAGAAATGTGGAAAGCTCCCATAATGCACCTCTTGAGTTCTGCCAAATATGTGAAATTTTGGCAGGAACAGTAAGGCGAACCATGCATCCCAGCTGGGATTTAGCTTAGGGATAAAGTTTGATGACCGTCATATAACTTCTGTCACTTTCTTTGCCCTTTCCGTGATAAGACTTACAGATTCACATTTAAATCCTGGAGCCCATTTTAACCCTCTTAAAAATACATATATGAGTCATCAAGTAAAGTTTTTTTCAGGTCCTTCCTTGCTGGGAATTTTTTTTTTTTAATTGCACAATTTCTTCTTAGGAAAACACTTTCAAAACTGTAGGCCCTGAGCATCTTTTTCAGATATATTTCTTAAATTACACTTATACTCCTCTTTCTTTGGCTCTCATGATATAAATTTAACAACATTTTATTTTATTTTATTTTACTTCTTAGGGCTGAATTTCTGGCATATGGAAGTTCCCAGGCTGGGGGCTGAATTGGAGCTGCAGCTGCCAGCCTATGCCACAGCCACAGCAACACAGGATCCGAAATGCATCTGCAAGCTACACCCCAGCTCATGTCAATGCCAGATACTTAACACACTGAGCAAGGCCAGGGATCAAACCCGCATCCTCATGGATACTAGTGGGATTCATTACTGCTGAGCCACAACAGGAACTCCACCTTTAGCAACTTTAGATTAAAGCTCTATCATCGTTAACTCATGTGAAATAAGAGAATCATAGGACAGGTGTAACTGTTCAGGCTTTCTCAGTATCTGGAAAATATGTACTAATATACACAGTGAGATTACTTTTGCAAATAAATTTTTATTTTTATAGTGAATGCTTATGAGAACTGAACTAAATGAAATATTCAGGCGCATTACATTTTTAATAAAGAGCATTCACTTAAATTCTGGGCCTCAAATAAAAATTCAAAAGGCACCTAAAATGTATGATTTTTAGATACAGAATAAGCAGTTTTTACACACATGCTCCCGCAGTGCAGTGAAGAATCCGTTTTCTTGGAGTTGCCATTGTGATTCAGCGGAAATGAATCCGACTAGGAACCATGAGGTTTGCGGGTTCCATCCCCGGCCTCGCTCAGTGGGTTAAGGATCTGGCGTTGCTGTGAGCTGTGGTGTAGGTCACAGACGCGGCTCATACCCAGTGTTGTTGTGGCTGGAGTGTAGGCTAGCATCTGTAGCTCTGATTTGACCCCTAGCCCGGGAACCTCCACATGGTGCAGGTGTGGCCTTAAAAAACAGTCCCTCACCAAAAAAAAAAAAAAAATCTGTTTTCGCTATCCTTTTAACTATGATTACAGTTATTTAGAGGTTTTGACTGAATCTGTGACATTAGACAAGACTAGAACATTAGAATGGATGTGGGTTTGGTGTCTAATATGATTTCTCATGGAAGAGAAAATAAGAAAATCACAAGAGTAAACACTGGACACAAGACCTGAAGAATTCTGAATGCAGACGTGGCTTCAGAAAGTACTGGCTTCGGGATAAGTACACATCCGACTAAAAGATTATATGACGTTTGTATGATTTTAAGCCAAACGATTCCTTTATCATTTTTATTAATAATTCACTGGTGACTTTCCTTCCAAATATGTAGTACAGGTTCTCCATGTAAGGTAACAAGTTGTAATAATGGGACAAAAACATTGGCCTTGCTAATGGAGACAGGAAAAGTGGAACCAAGAACCAGATCCATCACCTCATAAGATATATCACTTTTTCACAGAGTGCATAAATGGTAGCAATTTGGGGCCACCATAGAAATATTGAATCCTGTTATCATCTTAGCTATGCATTTGTCTTCGAGAGTAAGCAAATGAATTCTCAATATTTCATCTCCAGCTGCTTTGGGTTATTATATATGAGGCAAAATAATATTGCCAATGAAGCATTTAAGATTCTTGAATGTAAATTGGGTGGAAACTTAATGCTTTTTTTTTTGTCTTTTTGCCTTTTCTAGGGCCGCACCCGTGGCATGTGGAGGTTCCCAGGCTAGGGGTCTAACAGGGGCTGCAGCTGCCGGCCTTCGCCACAGCCACAGCAACGCGGGATCCAAGCCGCGTCTGCAACCTACACCACAGCTCACGGCAAAGCCAGATCCTTGACCCACTGAGAAAGGCCAGGGATCGAACCCGCAACCTCATGGTTCTTAGTTGGATTCGTTAACCACTGAGCCACGACGGGAACTCCAAGCTTTTTAAAAATAGAGTAGAGCAGTCCTTGTTGTGGCTCAGCAGATTGAGGACACAACATTGTCTCTGTGAGGCTGAGGGCTCAATCCTTGGCCTCACTCAGTGGGTTAAAGATCTGCTGCAAGCTGTGGTATAGGCCACAGATGCTGCTCGGATCCCACACTGCTGTGGCTGTAGTGTAGGCCTACCGCTGCAGCTCCAATTTGACCCCTGGTCCAGGAACTACCATATGCCACAGGTGTGGCTATAAAAAGAAAAATAATATATAATAGACAAAATGAAAGGGATACAATTATTTTATTGGTTCCATTAAACTGAAAAACATGGGAAGAGATACATATCCCTAAGAATTTAATTACCCCTTAATTGCAAGTATAAAGAATTTCACAAAATAAATTTGAATTTCAGCACAAGTCTTGTAAACTTACATATTACTATTGGAGTTAAGTATTAAGAACAAAAATTAAAGTTTTTTAGTTCTACAGATTACATTTGCAGGTATGCTGTCTTGCTAGTATTGAAATGAATTTGTTGCATAAAATTTATTTTATTGGATTATGTCAGAAGTAGATTTCTGTTCTTCAAGGGAGGGCATATGTATTTCTGGACCCATCAGAAGGAAGCTTTCACTACTCTGCCCTTCAGAGGCTGGGGTGGCCGGTTGTTGTGCTTAACGGGAACTTCATTATCACCTTCAGCATTCGACAGAAGAGTGCGGAACTGTGCCAGCTTGGAGGAAAGATCAAATAATCAAAAGCTATTAAAGTTGCACAAAGTTTTTTTTCTACCGCAAACACTTTTTTTTTTCTACTATAATTAATGCAATGATATTTAGAAAATCAGGCTGAGGATTGCAATGGTTTCATCCATGGGAAGGCAGGAAGCTGAAAATTCCTTTACATTTCTTTGCCCTAGACATTTGGCCCCCCAAGTGGCAATGGTTGACTGGATTGGAATACGAGCTTTCTCACGCACCAACTGGGTATTGTGGGTAAGAGCCTTACCTGTTTGTTGCCATTGTTTCCATACAGTACTACTTCATTGTATTGTTGTGAAGATTAAATGGGTTAATCCATGTAAAGTTCTTGGAATGGTATTTGGCTTATGGCTTACACTCAAGAAGTATTAGTTATCAAGAGGCCATACTGCCTCTCCTA
The DNA here is from genome assembly GCA_004024745.2 of Catagonus wagneri. Classification (NCBI taxonomy): domain Eukaryota; kingdom Metazoa; phylum Chordata; class Mammalia; order Artiodactyla; family Tayassuidae; genus Catagonus; species Catagonus wagneri. Next base: position 5,725,922 of record PVHT021183585.1, read on the forward strand.
AAGATTTCTTATGAACATTGATGGACAAAACATGTGTAAGGCACCTAATAAAATAGTTGCTTAAAGGGAGCTATTCTTTTCATAATTATAAACAATAATTAATGAGATATTTTTGGAATGTTTAGAGCTTAAGCTTCAAAAAAAAAAAACACCCATGTCAACTATCAAAGTGTGCCACTTGAAAGTCAAAGTTCCCCAAAGTCTAAATTATACTTACAGTGACAGTTTTTTTTTGTTTCTAAAATTCTTAGGAAGATATTTAACAAAGTTGGATTTTTTTCTTATTAAGGTGAAAAGAATAGCGCAAGTTCTAAATCTCATATTTGTTTAACATAAAATTTAAAAAGTATAACACACTTTTCATGTTGATTATTTGATAGATCTTATGTCAAAAATAAATCTTTTTCAGTTGGAAGGGAAGACGAACTCTCCAAAAATATAAGTGAAGTAATCATTAATACTATGAACTGAAGTGATATTTCTGCTTTGCTCATTTTCACTCATTATTTCAATTTTCCCTCATTCACTTTCACACGCTACCTGTTCTGAGCTGATAGTGATGCTTTCCTTAAGGATGATCCAGATCACACTCTCGTGAAGAGGGGGATGAGTCAGAGAGCCAAAGTAGGTCCAGTAATCCAGGGACGGAGGAAGGAGGATAGAGGGGTCAAAATTTGTGAATGGGGCTTTTTTGCCCTGAAAGAAAAGTGATACATTTTTATACCATGATATAAAATTTATATTATTTGATACACACACACATAGAGAGAGAGAGATCTTAGCTGAGAATTTAATTAATTTTTCTGGTGTTCTCATCATGGCTCAGTGGAAACGAATCAGCCTAGGAACCATGAGGTTGCGGGTTCGATCCCTGGCCTCGCTCAGTGGGTTAAGGATCCCAGGTTGCTGTGGCTGTGGTGTAGGCCAGCAGCTGTAGCTCTGATTAGACCCTTATCCTGGGAACCTCCACATGCTGTGGGTGTGACACCTAAAAAAATGACAAAAGACAAAAAAAAAGAATTTAAATAATTTTTCTACTACATGGTATTTCATGATTGGTATGTTTGAGGGCATAAATAATAAAAGTAGTAGAAGGCTGAAAATATGCTACATTGGAATTTTGACTGAGCATCCTTCTTCATTTGGCTGAAGACATTTGGTTGAAGATAAGCAAAGGTTCAAAAATTTCTTAACAATCTATACTCTTTAAAACATATTTAATTTCCAATGTAAAGCATTTGTTGCTTGTCTAGGGAAGGTACCAGACACTGTTCCAGTGGCAAAGATATTTATTGACATGTATATTGTATGTTTTGGCTTTATTCTATTTATTCCTATGTTCTATTCTGTTGGTTATTATTGGTGTATAGAAAATGAACTTGGGAGTTTCCATAGTGGCTCAGGGGAAATGAATCTGATTAGGATGAGGATGCAAGTTCGATCCCTGGCCTTGCTCAGTGGGTTAAGGATCCAGCGTTGCCGTAAGCTATGGTATAGGTTGCAGATGTGGCTTGGATCTGGCATTGCTGTGGCTGTGGCGTAGGACGTGGCTATAGCTCGGCTTGGACCCCTAGCCTGGAAAACTCCATATGCTGCTGGTGTACCCTTAAAAACAAAAAGACAAAAAAAAAAAAGGAAAGAAAAAAGAAAGAAAACGAACTGATATTTGTTTGCTAATGTTTTTTTGTAGTCAACTTAACTACACTTTTATATGAATTCTGTTTTTTGGCAGTTTTGTATTTTCCAGGTAGAAGTCAATGATCATATCCTCTGCACTTGATGACAGTTTTGTGTGTTTTTCTAATATTTATCTTAATATGTACTCTATTTATTTCCTTATTTTATTACATCAATTAGAATATTCATTGCAGTATTCATTTGTGATAGTCACAGTTGACAACCTGGTCTTGTTGATTTTTGTATTCCTAAAAATAGTTATCTTTTTCTGTGAATTGGAAAAAGAAATTCACATTTCAGTTGGATCTAGTTTTTAAAACAAATATGAACTGTTATGAAACCCGTTCTTCTATAGGCTTCATCTTGCTGAAATAGATAAGCAATAACAATGTAAAACAAAAAATAGAACAAATCCCTGAGTCAGAGACTTTATCAGGCAAGGGACATCTAAGTGGTACCTTGATTTTCAGATTGGTTGTTTTTACTTCAGCCTTCCTACTTCCCATATAAATATGTCATTAAATGACTTCTATAGTCCTATGCATTCTTGTTCTCTGATTTAAACTAACTTAGTCTACTTACCTTATGTTTAATTCCTTTTAGGGCATCAATTACTTTCTGAAGATTTGGGTTGGCCTGACCAACCTGGAGATTAAAAAAAAAAAGAAATTATTATCAAGTCAAAATTTTTTTAGTTAATTTTTTTCAATTAAAAAATAACTGAAGAAAAGTAAAATATTTTTGCTTAGGAGAGGAAATTTTGCTAAGTTGATATCTTTGGGAGCCCCTATGCTTTATAAATTGTTTATAAAGTGTAACCATAGATAAAATGGAGAGTAATTATCTAGTTTTTGATTTAATATGGGTAGGATATTCAAAGATATGCAAGTCAAAATCCAGTAATTTAGAAAGCTATGATTCAAAAACAAACCAATTACTTTTGTTCTGTTCTATTGCTTATAATTAATATAGCAAATGGCATGCTATAAATGTTCAATAAAGGTTAACTAGAATTACCATAGTTCAAAAATTTAGTCACCCATTTATACCCAATTTAATAATAACTCCCCTATAGAAATTTTCATGGACTTTCCTATAGAGGATTTGAACAAATTTGCTATTTTAAATATCAATTGAATTTTCTTTATGGGACAAAAGTCTGCTCAATATTTTTTTCCTGATCAAATATTAAATTGAGCTCCTGACTCATGAGGTAGGAAGATTAGAAGAAATAAAATTTGGAGTAGTTGAAAAATAAAAATTCGTCCCACCTTCAACACGTTCTCATTTCATCTCTACCTGAAACTTATTTCTCTCTTCAAGAGAGAAGAGAGAAAACAAACTCACAGCCCACTAGGTTACTATTTACTCACCCGTGATCCATTGTTAGTAGAAGGGGAGGTTTAAAAAAAAAAAAGACTCAGATATCTTTTTGACTTATTTCATCCTATTTAGAGGTCTGATTGCTAAAAAAAGAATTTTAGTAAAGCTCTCTAACTCTCTATAACTCACCTTCACCAAAACACCAATAATGGCCAAACCATCAGCATGTGCAGCAGCTTCAGCAACGCTGGGGTATTTCGCAGAATTCCAGTGAACTATATGAAGCTAAAAATGATAATGTTGGTTATTTATACCATTGTGAGAGTAAAGTGTAAATTAGACATTAACTTAGTATTGGAAGATATATCTTGGCTTAGACAGGTAAAAATTCTATGAACTTTTACAGAGGGCATGGGGAGGGCTTTCTCACACTTAAGAAGGGTTATCTGTCTGCTGAATAGAGTGGGCAAGTTGCAAATCCTGGAACCAGGAAGTAAAATTACTTGTCTTACAATATCGTAACTGTTCAGTGTTGCTCCTTTTTTGTGTGTGTTTGTTTTAAATCTCTTCAGTATGAGAAGATAAGGAATTCTGACGAGCTTTGGAACAAAAGTTGAAATGATATTCTCTTACTTGAGGTACTTCTTAACAGTCGTATGAGAAGGGGTTCCTGAAGTAGCTGGGAGTCTTGGCCAAGGACAGATTTTTGAGTATGTCCAGGCACCTCTCACACCACAGAGCTTAAACTCTCTGTGGAAAGCTGGACTTGTATGTCCAAGTTTGTATAAACGTCTTCTTGATATTTCTTTTCTAAGTTATGCTTTTCTATTAGAAATTCATTACCTACCTACCTTTATTTATTTATTTTTTTATGGCTGTACCTGCAGCATACAGAAGTTCCCAGGCTAGGGGTCTAATCAGAACTCGGCTCAGCGGCCAGCCTATGCCACAGTCACAGCAACACCAGACCCAAGCTGCATCTGCGACCTACATCACAGCCACGGCAACACTGGATCCTTAACCCAATGAATGAAGCCAGGGATCTAACCTGCATCCTCACGGACACTACGTTGAGTTCTGAACCTGCTGAGCCACAACGGGAACTCCCTTGACATTTTCTTGATATCTCCACATGGATGTCTAATACGAATCTCAAATTTCATATGGCCAAAATTAAGCTGTTGATTTCCTCCTTGCCAGACCTGTTTCATTGTCCCTTCTTAGGAAACGACACCATCATTCACCTAATTGCTCAATCAAAAATACACAGCAGTTATCCTTTCTTTCTCTCTCTCTCTTTCTTTCTTTCCTTCTCTCTTCCTTCCTTCCTTCCTTCCTTCCTTCCTTCCTTCCTTTCTTTCTTTTTCTCCCCCCCCTTTTTTTTTTTGCATTTTAGAGCTGAAATTGTGGCATATGGGAGTTCCCGGCTAGGGGTGGAATCAGAGCTACAGTTGCCAGCCACAGCCACAGCCATAGCCACAGCAACATGGTATCTGAGCCACTTCTACAACCTACACCACAGCTCATAGCAATGCACTGGCTCCTTAATACACTGAGCGAGGCCAGGGATCGAACCTGCGTGGTCACAGATACTAGTCTGGTGCGTTACCACCGAGCCACAGTGGGAACTTCCAATTTCTTACTTTTCTCCACTTATCAACATCCTTTTAAGCACATTTGAAAGATTATACTTGGTTCGCAACTTTGAATTTTTCATTGGCTGCTGATTTTCTCAGGACTGCCCTCCCCCATAGACTTTTTGTGTGTGTGTGTGTGTCTTTTTGCCTTTATGTAGAGCTGCACCCATGGAATATAGAGGTTCCCAGGCTAGGGGTCTAACAGGAGCTGTAGTTGCCGGCTTTCGCCACAGCCACAGCAACGCGGGATTGGAGCCGCGTCTGCAACCTACACCACAGCTCACGGCAACACTGGATCCTTAACCCACTGAGCAAAGCCAGGGATCGAACCCGCAACCTCATGGTTCTTAGTTGGATTCGTTAACAACTGAGCCACGAAGGGAACTCCACCCATAGACTTTTGAAGGCAGGCTTATGAGTTTGAATGAGAGCTGAACTCAATGCCACTCTTGAAAACATTCTTTTCTGACCACCCAGTGTAAAGTGATCATCTGGTCACTTGTATCACTTTATTAAATCAGTTCTCAGTGCCGCATAGCTAATTTCTCTCTCCTCTCTCTCTCTCCCCTCCTTTCCCTTGGTCCCTGCCCACCCTTCCTTCCTCCCTCCAGCTCGCTGTCATAGGTTGAACTTTATGGCTAAGTGCCTGTCATCTGTAGCCTGGATCAATTTTATTTTTCTCAAATTAGATGCAAGGATCTCTGATTTAGATTCCTTAGATACAACCAAATATCTTTCCCAAAATATACTACTCAGACTAATTGAAGTTTTCAGACCATCTGATTTAGGTCCACCTTCAATTTTATGAAGGAGAAATAGGAAAAAAAATTTAATGGATTTCTACATCATTGAAATCTTAGCCTTGCTTTACAAAGTAAAGTTATATTGGTGCACGCTTCCCAAATCCTCTATCAAAATTAAAAATGCATGTACCCTATAACCTAACAATCCCTCTTAGGAAATTGCTTTCACTAGTGCATAAAATATATATACAGATTTGGGCTCTTTTTTTTTTTTTTTTGGCTGTGTCCATGGCATGTGAAGGTTCCCAGGTCAGGGATTGAACCCCAGCCACAGCAGTAATTTGAACCACAGCAGTGGCAATGCTGGGTCCCTAACTTCTAGGCCACCAGGGAACTCCTGTACAAATTTTTTTTATTGCAGTATTTTTTGGTAAAAGCCAAAAAAATCAACAGAACATAAATCAGAAGCCACTGTAATTGTTCGTATGTAGGGGTTAGTTAATAAATTCTGACATGTGCGTACACTGAAATACTGTACAGACATTAAAAGAAAAGGCAGAATTAAACGTACCGACTTAGAAAAATGATCATGATAGCTTGGTAAGTGGGGGCGGGGTGGAAATGCATGTTGCAAAACTATGTTTACTACAAATTCATTTTGTAAAAGTAAAATAAAAGAACCAACCTGTTTATATTGAAACAAATAGGTATTCATTTCTATAAAGAGCAAAAATTCTTCCTTTTCAATCTTGCAGACCCTCTGTTGACAGTTTGATACAAATGGTCTCGATTTTTCCATGGATACCCAGACAAAATGTCTTGGATCACAAAATTCCACATCAGGGCAATTCAAGGGGCCGGGGGGGTAATAGCCTGCAGTCAGGGAATCTCAAGCCCTCAGTATGCTACTCTCTGACCACTGCTATGATTAAATTTACAGTCTTAGCAGTCTTTTTTTTTTTTTTTTTAAATGGCCATACCTGTAGCATATGGAAGGTCCTGGGCCAGGGATTGAATCTTATCCCCAGCTGTGACCTATGTGGCAGCTGCAGCAAAGCTCTTCCTTTGACCTACTGCACCAGGCTGGGGGATTGAACTCTCATCTCTGCAGCAACCGAAGCCACTGCAGTCAGATTCTTATCCCACTGCACCATAGTGGGTTAAGAATTTGGGGGTCGGCACTTTAAAAGAGAGCCACACTTCCCTTTGAGCCTAGCCTAATGTCACGGAATCATTTCTGAGGCATTCTGAAATGAAAGTGGATTCCGGGGCTCAGGATTTCGACTCCAAGTTCAGCTGCTTCTTTTATATGAAAAATTTCCCACTCTTGGCAAACACGGTGTATCTGTATTTGATTTTTAATGGCGCTTGCAAGTCCCTTTCATTCCTTGGAAAGCATTATAATGGTGTCTTAGGTTGTAAGAGAACCGCTTCTGGGAGTACGCTCAGTGTAGTTATCTGTTGCTTACTAAGGACATTACCTCTGCAGAATATTTGGCTCCATCCACTAAGTGCTCAGAACCATAGTCATCTGTGTTGCCCCAGTGAAAATGGAACTGAAGGAGCCTATAGTTTTCAGAGAGAGGACCATCTTTCAGCACTAGAAGGAAAGAGAAACTACTATTAGAGTGAATAATCATAAACTCCAGCTTATCTTTGCGTTTAATATAAACTAATGCTAAATTAGTTTGAGTGGACATTAAAACAAACACTAGCACCAAAGTTTTCATCTTGTTACCCCCATGCCCAGCCCTGCATCACAGCGATGGCATTCTTATGCATGGTGCACCCTAAGGTAGCACAGGAGTGATACAAGATTCTCAGCACCCTAAGCTGTAACTTGACCTTTCTTTGCTTTCAAGAAAACCTAGTGGGAAATGAATGAATTAATTTGGTTACAGAGATTTCCTTGAATCTGCTTTAATTTGCAAGTTCATTCATTCTTTCCACAAAGACTGCAATGGGCAGTATGCCTCAAGGTCTCTAGTAACTGACTTTTAGTAACAAATTATTATTGCACTTTGTAACAGATCAAGACACAAGAGGTTATCTTGACAGCTTTGCTAAGAATTCCTAGCCAGGGACCAAAAGAAATTTCCAGTAGGGCCGTATGGTCACTTTTAAAATTCTAACATTGAATGATCATGTTGCTTTAGAGAGTCTATCCAATTATATGATTAATAAAACACACATGATACCAGACTTATTTCAATATTAACAATGGACATAGATCCAAACTGTCTAAAATTTAGGCCCAAAACCTTGTAAGAAAATGCTAAAACAAATTCTGTTTTTGGTCGGTGGCATTATTTTATGGAATTGTCATTTAATAAATTATTCAGTAACATTTTGGGAAAATCTTCCTATGTAGCAGAAAATGTGTAGGATTCTGGAGTATTAGGATAATTTGGTCACTACGATCTAATAGGGAGAGGTGAAGATAAACAAGTATACTTACGCATAGAATAGTTCCATGCACAATGCATGCAAGACAATTTTCTTACTGGTACCCAAGCACTTGGTTACAGAGCCATTTTCTGGCCACAAAAATAAATACATTTTTCACCTTTGTTTTTCTTCCCTCCTGTGCTCCTCCACCCTCATCTCAATTAGCAAATATTTGCCATTTCAGTTTTTATATGCGTGATAGTTCATAAACTTTTCAAAAGATACTGTTTATTCAGAGGGTGTGAAGTGAACATAAAGATATTGGAAACCAGACTAGATGGGATAGCATCACTGAGAAGGATGGAAAAAAAGAGAGAACTGGCAGTCCCCCAAACCATCTTTACTCCCTGGAAATTTTTTAGAAGTTCAAGATGCGTTGCCAGATTACAGCAATGCTACACAGGTTCACATAAGACTGAGGATTGGCATTTGTGTTTCTCAAAGCCCACTTGTTTTAGTTTCTCCAGGAAAGTCAAAGAAAAAAATCAGAAGGGTCTTTTGGCTCACCTGATCGGTTATCTTTGTCCTCAAAGTTGACATGGAAGGAATGTCCCACATTGACGATTTCTTTGGCTGTGGCTGGATTGTAGGAGACACCGATAGGTTTGAGAGAGGTGTCATGTTTGGCTTCACTGGTTTTAATGTCGATAGGAGATTGGTTATTTCCATTTGCGATGGGATACAGCTTGCCCCAGTGTTCGGGACCTACCAGGACAAACATAGATTTATAATCACAACTGGATCAAATGCTTGATTCCAAGTTTCAGGAGTATAACTTTGTTTATTAGGCTAGGATTTATGTAGGTATCTTAAAGGATAATCTGTTTAACTTAACAGAAATTCAGTGTTTGCAAATGCCCCCTTTTCTGTGATATACTATAAAATAATGCTTTTGTCAACACCAGTAACATATTCATAATCTATGGGGTCAGATGACTGTATAATCTATATATTGTAGATTTACAATATATACTTCTGGAGAGAGAGAGAGAGAGACTGAGAGGGAGAAAGAATATATTTTGCATCCAAAGGACAACTTCTGGGAATACATTCAAAGCTACTATAATTCAAAGTCAGACAATTCAAACCATTAATCTATGACTATATAGTTATTTGAAGTACTTAACACTCCTTTTACTAGAAAAGACAATAAGCTATTAGTCGATGTACATGAACGGAAGAACTCTTACCGTGTTCACCATCATATCTCCAGGCAGGACTTGTCATGATCGTCTACGTAGTTTTCTTTTTTCTGAAAACGAAGATAATACTTGAAATAGCTAGCTGCAACTGAACATGCAGTAGACAATGGAAACCACCACTTGCAGGTTTTATAGAAATATCCCTTCCCTTAATAGGTCACTATTTCATCATCTCTACCTATCAGGAAGTATATACGTGTAAAAGACAAGTGTTATAAAAAAAGCCCACAAGGTAAGGTCAGTTCCAATTGTTCTATTTCTTGTATCGTGAAAGAGAAATATCAAAATCTTAGGTTTCATAAAACCAAGCCTGCTTCTTTCATGTTAGTAGAAGATATGACTATTATCATACATGATTTTTAGGATTTCCTAGTTTAAATGACTTTGTACACTTGAGATTTCCAGCTTTACTCTTAATGAATACATAAGCAATACTAGCAGTAATTTAATATTAAAAATTAATTAATAAAGGGAATAATTTGCATGTTTACAAACTAATTGGAACTAGTATCATGTTATTTAAAATCAGATTACAGAACAACTAAGTATTTGTAATATATATTACTCATAATGGTACGTCTCAAAGATGCACAGATGAGAATAAAGTCCTTCATTTAAAAAATTTTTTTATAGGGAGTTTCCATTGTGGCTCAGTGGAAACGAATCTGACTAGTATCCATGAGGATGCAGGTTCGATCCCTGGCCTGGCTCAGTGGGTTAAGGATCTGGCGTTGCCATGAGCTGTCATGCAGGTCCCAGATGTGGCTCCGATCCCGCGTTGCTGTGGCTGTGGTGTAGGCCCACAGCTGTAACTCCGATTTGACTCCTAGCCGGGGAGCCTGCATATGCTGTGGGTGTGGCCCTAAAAAGACAAAAAAAATTTTTTTTAGTTTTTTTAAAATTTTAAAATTTTACTTGATAAAGTCCTTCATTTTAGAGCAATATTGAAATTAATAAATAGAGTATTTATTAATATTTAAATTAAATGTGATCCAATACAGGTCTACTGAAACAGAAGACTTTCTTTTGTATATCTATAGAACTTATAGAGCACTTTCAAATTATTTTATTTTACCACCACCACACACGTTAAGTCTTATCCAGTGAGAATTACCATTTTGTAGTTGAGAGGTTTCATCACAACTAGGAGGAGCCAAGAAACCCAGACCTGAGCCTCCAAGCCCACTTGTTTTCTTCATTATACCTCTACCGAATGCCACACTGGATGAGCCATGAAGGGGATGATCTTCTAATTCTTATTCTATGCCCACAGTTCCCTTAAGTCCAATTTAACACTAGACCAAGGTTGGGCAATAAGACCCACAGGACTTTTCAAGGAGGCAGAGAAAACCAACTTATGTGTGTCAGAGCTTGGCCAGGTCCACATGTGTAAGGTTCTAAATATGTTCAGAGAAATACAATCAGAAAAAAATAAGCTTCCATAGTAACGCTTTTCCATGCCCTGGGAGTCATGCCTCCTTTCACATTCTGGAAGTGTCTGAGCTCCTGGGCTTTCTAAAGGAAGGGGATCTGTCACACTTTTTGGCAAGGCTGAATGGAGACACATTGTTTGTCCCTTTTGGCTAATGATAAGTCAACAGGCTCAGATTCAGAGTGGACTATGGCTCATGAACAGAGTGGGAAGAGGCCCAAGCTTCCATTCCCTCTTTTAAGAGGCTGAAGTAACCGTTACTTAAAAGAGAACTTCTTTCTTTATTTTTATTTTTTATTTTTCTGATTGTAAAAGTAATATGCCTACTTTACACAAAAACTATGGTATACAATCAAGAAGGAAATTTAAATCGTCTATAAGTCTATCCTAATTGAAACTTTATCGAGTAAATTTAAACAGTGATAAATACTGTTACCATTTTGATTATTTTGCTTTTCACTCTTTTCAAAAGGGACCTTCTTTTAAAGGTACCATCTACTGAGGGCCCAATATGTCTCAAACACTATGCTAAAACGTTTATGTGCACTAATTCATTTAATTCTCACAATAACCAAATTAGGCATTAAAATTTGTATTATGCATAAGAAGAAACTGAAAATTCCTCAGCATTATGCAAGGCTTGTAAGTGGCTACTTATAAACCACTACTTATAAGATTACTTATGAGGCTTATACATCTTATAAGACTAGGGTTTAAACTTAGGTCTGTCTAACTCCAAAGTTTCTGCTCTTTCTTAACCTTCTACTGTCCTCAAATGCCCACTGACCTCCACCTGATTCTGTTTTCTGGAGGACTGGATTAGTTGATCTGGTCTGGTCTGGTTCAAGATGGCCAGTAGTCAGACTTGACCCCTGGGGTTACTTCCTTTTAGACTTAAGAGTTTCAAGTTGGCCAGAAGCTCATGGAATGAAGAAACAGGATATTCTTTGGGAGTTGCCTCCTAATTGAAACTTTATCGAGTAAATTTAAACTGAACCGCCATAATAATCAACCAATTTGGAAAAAAAAAAATCTCCCCTTCTCATTTCATGATTACGTGGTATTTTATCACATAAATATTTTAGCATTTCTATACGATGGTAATTTATTTAGTTTTAGGCACAGAATTACCTTGGACCTTAACCGTTATGACCCTTTATTCCATTATGTACCTAGGGTGTGTCTGTGTACAAGCAGAAAACTATATTGAGAAAGGATGTAAAATTTAATGAGCACCTCTGACTTCAGTCCTAACACGCCTCCCATTTACTTTTACTCCTCTTTTTCTGCTTACAAACTTTGCCTCTTTCAGATTCATACCTCTACTAAATCCAAGATGTCTCATTTTTGGTCCAGTTTGCTTTCACATATAGCCTCCTTGGGCCTGTGATCTTTGGACTTCAGTTTACACCACCTCTGCTCTTCTAATCTCACAGTTTATTCCCTAAAACCATCAAGTATGTAAGAACTTATGGAGGAAGGCTCCTCCCAACCCCAGTTATAATATTGCAAACAAATCCATATGAACTTGAAATTGAATCAGGAGCAACTAGACTGATGGAAAAAAAGTACGTTGAAAAGATAATGCAAAAGTACATACGTAATTTTGACAGAGAACTGGTTAACTGATAACACTTAGACGTATCAAGTTATAGGTCAGTTCTCTGTCAACACAACAGAAAAAATAAAAGCAAAAAAATTTTAGCACTTTAAATAGAGATTTTATTTATTTTTTATTTTTATTTTTTTTTGTCTTTTTGCCTTTATGTAGAGCCGCACCCGCGGCACATGGAGGTTCCCAGGCTAGGGGTCTAACAGGAGTTGTAGCCACCGGCCTTCAGCATAGCCACAGCAACGCGGGATCTGAGCCGTGTCTGCAGCCTACACCACAGCTCACGGCAACGCCGGATCCTTAACTCACTGAGCAAGGCCAGGGATCGAACCCGCAACCTCACGGTTCTTAGTCGGATTCGTCAACTACTGGGCCACGAAGGGAACTCCTAAACAGAGGTTTTAAAATAGTGAAAGAATGATGCGTAGAATGTTACTTTTAGTAATTGTATTGGTTTATTATTAAATCATAATTAGTCTGGTTAGCTCAGAAATATAGCAAATTTCGTGAAAATATATTAATGAGCTGACACTGGGGGGAAAGAAAGATGTCTTCCTTGACATTATTAAATGGAAATTTAGAGGCCAAATATTACTAAAAAAATTAAAGATAAAAAATAAAGATAAAATGTTGATATCTTGCCATCTGCCATAATTTTGTCTCTTGACTTTCCTTCACAATAAATAAAGCCCATTTTTTAAAGATACCCTTTTTAAATTTTATTTATTTATTTATTTATTGTCTTTTGTTTTTTTAGGGCAGCACCCGTGGCATATGGAGGTTCCCAGTCTAGGGGTCAAATCGGAACTGTAGCTGCCAGCCTACACCACAGCTATAGCAACGTGGGATCCAAGCCGCCTCTCTGACCTACACAACAGCTCAGAGCAACGCCAGATCCTTAACCCGCTGAGCGAGGCCAGAGATCGAACCTATATCCTCATGGATCCTAGATGGGTTTGTTAACCACTGAGCCACGACGGGAACTCCATAAAGCCGCTATCTTTTTCTTCTTCTTTTTCTTTTAATGTAGAGCATCATGTCATCTGCAAACAATGATAGTTTTATTTCTTCTTTTCCAGTTTGGATTCCTTTTATTTCTTTTTCTTCTCCGACTGCCGTGGCTAGGACTTCCAAAACTACATTGAATAAAAGTGGTGAGCGTGGACATTCTTGTATTTTCCTGATCTTAGTGAGAAATCTTTCAGCTTTTCATCATTGGGAATGTTGTTAGCTGTGGATTTGTCATATACGGCTTTTATTATGTTGAGGTAGGTTCCCTCTACACTCACTTTCTGGAGAGTTTTTACCAAAAAATGATGTTAATTCCACTGTTTTTTTAAAAATTGATTTATATTATTGTGTTAGCTACCTCAGGCATCTAGCAAGCACAGCAATTCAGTAATACATCAATATATATACACTATATATATATAAAATATATGGATGTATGATATATATAATATATTCTTTTTCAGAATATTTTCCCTTATAGATTATTACAAAATATTGAGTATAGTTCCCAGTGCTATACAGTAGGTCCTTGTTGGTTATCTATTATATATATATTTATCTCTTGATGTTCCTTCACAATAAATAAATTTTTGTTGGAAACATACAAACAAAAAGAAGTATGGAGTTTGCTAAAAGATTTACTATTATTATTAAGGAGCACTATTTCACTGTGTACTCACCTGGGAGTGTTGGGTTAGACTAGAAAAGACTATTGTTCATTGAATAATTACCAATTGTTGAATCTTTTATTTTATTTTTTTATTTTTTTTTTGTCTTTTTGCCTTATCTAGAGCTGCACCTGTGGCATATGGAGGTTCCCAGGCTAGGGGTCTAACAGGAGCTGTAGCTGCCAGCCTACACCACAGCCAGAGCAACACGGGATCCGAGCCGCATCTGCAACCTACACCACCGCTCACGGCAACGCCGGATCCTTAACCCACTGAGCAAGGCCAGGATCGAACCCGCAACCTCATGGTTCCTAGTCGGATTCGTTAACCACTGAGCCACGACGGGAACTCCTAGATCTTTTAAAATAATGATGTAATTCACTTCTTACAAGTAGACCTAGGGGTTAGGTGAGTCTCACCCCACTTTTAAAGAGGAATAACTGTGGATCAGAAAATTCAAGGAGAAGAGCTAGGATGTGAATCCATTTCTAGTTATCTCCCAAACCCGTAAATGCATCCTCTTCTCTATTTTATCACACTACTGTCTTTAACAGTCTTTAAAACATTTGCTTTAAAGTTACTGAATAGCTCAATACATTTTATTTATTAACATCAATCCACTGTGCTGAAGATTTTTTCAGGGCCCTAAAATGTTCTTCAAAAATCAGAGACATTTTCTCAGCGTTTTTCAAAATTTGAAAACCATGTTTAGCCAGTTTTACTTATTTATTTATTCTTTTTATGGCTGCACCTGTGACATATGGAAATTTCCCCAGCTAGGGGTCGAACTGGAGTTGCACCTGAGGCCTATACCACAGCCATGCAATGCCCGATCCTCAACCCACTGAGCAAGGCCAGGGACCTTCTCACAGAGACACCATTGTCAGACAATGTCTCACAGAAATAGCATTGAATCCTCACAGAGACGGCATTGTATTCTTAACCCACCGAACCACAATGGGAACTCCTAGCCAATTTAAAATTAAATTTTTTTTGGGGGGGGGGTGCCGCACCCTCAGCATACGGAAGGTCCCAGGCTAGGGGTCAAAACAGAGCTACAGCTGCCGGCCTAAGCCACAGCCACAGCCACAGCCATGTGGGATCCAAGCCATGTGAGCCCACACCGCAGCTCACAGCAGTACTGGATCCCTGACACGCTAAGTGAGGCCAGGGATCGAACCCACATCCTTATAGATACCAGTTGGACTCGTTTCCTCTGTGCCACTGTGGGAACTCCGAAAGCCTTCACATTTCTTATTTGAATTTTCTTAAATGAACTTTTTCCTGTGATTCCTACTGTAATACTTTAAAGTTGAAAACACGAATTCTAGGGTAGGGGAGGGAATGGGATGGTAGGGGGGCCTGGGGTTAATAGCTGTAGACTGTTGCCTCTGGGCTGGAAAAGCAAGGAGATCCTACTGTATAGCACTGGGAACTATGTCTAATCACTTGTGACGAATCCATATATGAATGTGTAACCCTGTCACCACGCTGTACAGCTGGGTATAATGGAAAAAAAAAAAGAATTAAAAAAAAAACCCACGAATTCTTATGAAGGCAAGTAAGTTGAGTTTCAAACTGAAATTTATAATTAAAACATAGTTCGTTGGTATAGAAGGAACTTAAGAATGTAAAAGGGCGCTGTGTCTAGTTATGGCAGAGGTCTGTTAAATGCTACTGAAAAGACATTCCAAAAGGCACTAGCAGTGCTACAATGGTTGGGAATTTCACAGGGAAACGTGGATTCCCTCAGATCCATATGTTCCCTAAAATAAAGAAATACACATAGTTAAAATCAAGTGCCGTGTTTATTAAGTTTGACCTCTCACATTTGCTCCCTAAATCTCCTGCCTCCCCAGAACTGGTATTATTCAGGGTGGCAAGAGATAACCTATTTCTAGTGGAGAAGTGGGTCATGGAAAATGGTAATACTCTCTTGGACATTTCTGCAGTAAGACGATTGGAAATTCTGATGCCTTTATTTAAAGGGCAGGATGCTTTGCCTGAGTTTCATAGCTGTTATGGCTTCTCGATTGGCACTTCTCTTCTTTTGTAACGAGAAGTCTTATCAACATTATTCTTTCCAGTGGATGTCTTTGCTTCCATCCCTACCAAGCTTGTTCCCATTTTAGGTTCAATGCACTTGCTGGATCCTTCTGTATCCAGATCCTTTCACAGGCTGAAATATCACCTCCTCAGAGACAAGGTTCCTGACCTCCAGATTTAGCATATCTCCCCCTCTTCTCCGTCACTCTCCCTTATTTCTTTCGTAGCATTTATTGCTTCCTGAAATTATTATTATTATTTTTTTGCTTTCTGAAATTCATTTGTTTACTTGCTTAATATCTATAACCATCTTTATAACCACACATCCATCATCTTGGACCACTGGATTGTTTTTTTTAAGTGCTGTGGTCACTTCACTTATAACACGCATGGACAGCAGTGGTGTTCAGTAGGTATTTTAGAGAGAACAATTAAATGGTTACTTTAAACTTCAATTATTGTATTTTGATAAAGACTTGGAAGAGCAGAATGCTCATCAGGGTATGTGCCCATGCAGACCTACTGCTCTGAATTCAGGGGTGTGTGAATGTGCTCTGCTGGAGGTGAACTCATGTTTGTATTTGGAACTTAGGAAAATGAGCCTTTCCCCTCTCAGTTCTATTAATGGGAGGAATGAACTAGCCCGTCTGTGTCTGTCAGTCATTGCTGGGAGAGTGAGAACGCTGGTCTTTATAAGTGTCAAATTTTTTGACACTTTGTAAGTGTCAAAACTTAACTCTTATAATGTGATTTGAACTTTTGACCTGCAGATATCAAAAACCCGTAACTCTTATGGATTTTATTACTGTAATTAAAGAAAAACTTTCAACCATGCATTTCCTGCCTTGGCACATTTTATTTTTATTTTTGAAGGCAGTTTTAAAATTCACTAATGAATATTTTTTGTTAACCAAGTCAACTCCATATAGGTAACTATTTTAATCCCCAGCATAGAGGCATTCGGTTTCTTATAATTTCATGCTTTTGAAAACATTAAATTTTAAATATATCTAGTTCATCGAAATTGCTGGTTGGAATATATATATATAAATTAGGAATATATGTATATTGAATACATTGAGAATATAAGCTTGTGAAGTTTTAAGATAATTGTTAGGAATCTCTTCTACTGGATGAATGAGCAACCTGAGTAGGTTAATTGCACCATTCTTATATTTAACTTTTTTTGAAATTAACAAATAATATTACAGCTTATCTCATCTCCTATAACTATTTGGGGAATTAATGAGCCCCTCTACAATGTATGACTTTATTAAGCAATATTTTTCTTTTTTTAACAATTTTTAAAATTAAAAAAAAATTGCTTTTGGCCACACCTGAAGCATGTGGAAGCTCCCGGGCCAGGGACTGAACCTGTGCCACAGCTGTGACCCAAGCCACAGCAGTGACAGTGCTGGATTCTTAAGCTGCTGTACCACCAGGGAACTCCCAAGCATTAGTCTTCATCTAAAATGAAAATAACATGCGTAATGCTTTACAAACCATAAAAAGTTGCACAAATGTAAATGATTAACTTCAGCTTCAGAAAAAAATTTGATTTTTAACTCTCAGGTAAATACAGAATATAAACACATGAAATAAAGTAAAATAGTTCCAAGTGATGGCATATGCCCTGAAATTCAAACAATTGCATAACAGAAATCTGCTTGTCACAGATTAAACTGAATCCCATATGTAAACATGAAAGGAGATAAGTTCCCCCATTTTTTTTTTCACTTTTTTAGGGCTGCATCTGCTGCATATGGAGTTTCCCAGACTAGGAGTCTAATCGGAGCTGTAGCTGCTGGCCTCTCCCACATCCACAGCAACACGAGATCCGAGTTGCGTCTGTGAACTACACCACAGCTCACGACAACACTGGATCCTTAACCCCCTGCGAGAGGCCAGGGATCGAACCCACAACCTCCTAGCTGGATTCATTTCCACTGTGCCAGGATGGGAACTCCTCCCATGTAAATATTAAGGAAGGTGAAAGTTACCTAAAAGTTATCTGAAGATTTTCTGCTGACTCTCTGAATAATTCTGTTAGTTTAAGATTATTTTATTAAAGACTGGATTTCTAAGACACATTTGCAACTAAATGTATCCTTTCTTTATCCAGCGTATTTTTAAGGTGCACTCTGTAGGTCACCTGCCTCAGATTCACATGTATGTGAATTAAAATGCACATACGTATATCCTGCAAATCTTTCCTTTTGTGAGATGACATGAGCCAATTTGGATAGCTAACAAATATCAAACTCTTTTAGTGAGAATTGGTATCCCCTTTTTTTTTTGTCTTTTTAGGGCTGCGCCCTTGGCATATAGAGGTTCCCAGGCTAGAGGCTGAATTGGAGCTGTAGTTGCCAGCCTACACCGCAGCAATGTGGGATCCGAGTTGCATCTGTGACCTGCACGATAGCTCTGAGCAACGCCAGATCTTTGACCCAGCGAGCGAGGCTAGGGATCGAACCAGCGTCCTCATGGATGCTAGTCAAATTCATTTCCTCTGAGCCCCGACGGGAACTCCAAGAACTGGTATCCTTTTTTAGAAATATCTGGAGGTTGTGTGACTCTGCATATCTCACTACCAAAAGATGTGTTTCAGTGAAAGCAAGTCTCTGATCAAGTCCCCTCCATTGCACATCATTAGCAGCAAATTGCCACAAGTCATGTGGCTTGTCACCAGTTTCAGGAAGACTGGCTGCCTGCGAGGCTCCTCACCCAGCACTCACTCCAAACAGGCTTTGATGACATTGAGAGTGGTGATCTTAGCTGTGGATTCAAGCAGCGGGGTCCCCTGGGGCCCAAGGATGCCTATACTTACACCCTATATCAGTGCCAGGTGTTGGACTTGTCCACTCATGTATCTTGTTCATACAGGAACTGTGGGTCTAACAAATTTTTGCTAGTCAGTTGTTACTCTTGAAACCATTAATTTCATGAGCAGAAAATCATTTCTAACATCCTTTATGGTACATAAAAGCCTTTTAGTGTTGAATTAGGTGTAGACATGTTAAGTAGCCACCTCTGAGATGTTAGGTCCTTTTTAGGATGCAATTAAGCATTCCTATAAAGCATTATAGTATATTAAAAAACCGATTATTTGTACTGAAGGAACACTTACTGAGTTGAAATCTCTGCACAGGAGGCCTGAGAATTTTCAGGTTTTTTTTTTTTTATGTCTTTTTGCCTTATCTAGAGCCGCACCTGTGGCATATGGAGGTTCCCAGGCTAGGGGTCTAACAGGAGCTGTAGCCGCCGGCCTTCGCCACAGCCACAGCAACGCGGGATCTGAGCCGCGTCTTCGACCTACACCACAGCTCATGGCAACGCCGGATCCTTAACCCACTGAGCAAGGCCAGGGATCGAACCCACAACCTCATGGTTCTTAGTCGGATTCGTTAACCACTGAACCACGACAGGAACTCCAGAATTTTCAGTTTTAATGAGTATGAGCAGTTGACATTTAAAAACACATTGGGACATCCTAAAGGAAGAAGACATGCCAGGAGGATATGTCTTCCTCCTTTAGGAAGAATGCCAAAAGCAGCCACTTGAAAAAAAAATTGTTTTACTAGCTTCCCCTCCCATAAGACTTTTAAAAAAAATTCTGTGAATTCTTTTATGACTACTCAACTCCAGAGGAGAAAATATTTTTTTTTGTTCTTTTCTTTTTATGGCTGCACCCAGGCTAGGGGTTGAACTGGAGCCACAGCTTGAGGCAACACAGATCCTTAACCCCTGAACGAGGCCAGGGATCAACACTGCATCCTCACAGATATTAGTTGGGTTCGCTACCGCTGAGCCATGACAGGAACTCCTCTCATTCACTTTTTTAAATGATTTTTCTTTTTTTTAATCTATTGGGTCAACATGCTAATAGCAGGTTGGTGACTTGCTCTGTGGGTTTTTTTTTTTTTTAATAAAATGCAATCAGATACTGATTAAGCGAAGACAAGCATAATAATCAAATGCCTTTTAGTAGTGGAAATATCCATTGCTCCACTCAGGATGTTGCAATTTTAATTCACTCTTAACTGATTCTTGGCCCAGTAGGCCTACCAAAAAAAAGGGGTGAGACCCTGATGGAAATAGCAGTTTGCAGAATGGCTCAGTGAGCACAGAAGTACATTACAGAGATCCTTTTTATTGATATTGAAAGAGTGACATAAATGCCTAACAGGGAAGAAATAATAGCTGCAAAACTTCTTCAGTCTCTAAAGACTTTATTTTTCTGCATAGTTATTTTCAGGTGTTAGCATTCACTAAAACTTGTCTGTCTATCTCAATTTCTCTGAGTCATTTGCTTTATCGTGAACTGGATTAATGATACTTCTCACCTTGAAGGTTTTCCTGTCTTTATGAGGGTTAGAGATAAACGTACAAAGCAGATGCACAGCAAAAGATAGCTATTGTTTTCTTTGCTTTTATTTATTTATTTATTTATTTTCTGTCTCTTTAGGGCCATACCCACCCTAAAAACTATGGAAGTTCCCAGGCTAGGGGTCGAATCGAACTTGTAGCCGCCAGCCTACTCCACAGTCACAGCAACAGGGGATCCAAGCCACATCTGTGACCTACACTGCAGCTCCAGGCAATGCCGGATCCTTTAACCCACTGAGCAAGGCCAGGTATCGAACCTGCATCCTCATGGATACTAGGCGGGTTCGTTACCGCTGAGCCACAACAGAACTCCCTGTTTGTTTTTATTTTTATTTGTTTATTTACTTTTAATTTTTTTTTTGGCTGTGCATGGGGCATTCAGAAGTTCCTTCCTAGGCCAGGGATCAAAGCAGAGCAGTGACAACTGCGAAATCCTTAACTGCTAGGCCACCAGGAAATTCCAAGTTAGCTATTGTTTTTTCACTGGGTGTGCTGTTAATTAGTGGAAAACTGCTAAGTAGGATGGGAGAGTTAAATGTCCCCGAGAGATGAGGACACGGGTCTGTGTTAGAACTTCCAAGACTTTGATTGATGAAGTAAGGATATTGGCTGATCAGCCTTAAAATCCACAGGACGTAATCCTCCCCAGGGCTTTTTCTAAGAAATAGATAAGGAGCAAATGGAATTTTCAAGAGTGAAAGTCTTTCTTCTAGGGTAGCCCCATTGAATGGGGGCTTTTACTCCCTGTACTTTCACTCACATGATCTTATTTATAACTTTTAAGAAGATTATGATCTGAGAAGAACAAATGTTAGTATCCCTTTCTGAAATGAAGGAAGATGCTTTCACTGCTGTGGAAGTGAAGCCGCTTATCCAAAAGTCAGATGCAAGTGTTAGAACATCATCTTCAGGAAGTTTCTGCAGTGGTGCAGCGGGTTAAGGATCCAGGCGTTGTCTCTGCTGTGGCAAGGGTTTGATTCCCCAGCCTCGTGCAGTGGGTTAGTAATTCAGCATTGCTACAGCTCTGGTGTAGGTCACAGCTGTAGCTCGGATTCAGCCCCTGGCCTGGGAACTTCCATATGTCATGGGTACGGCCAAAACAAACAAAAAAACCCAAAACAGAAAACATCGTCTTCAAACTCTGTTAAGCATCCTTTTAAGGGACAAGTTATAAAATCAAACTAAGTGTAGCTTTTCTTTCATCACTTTGTACTTCATTTATTAAAAAAGAGCTCAGTGATATGTTCAGCTATTACTCCAAAACAGTCTTTGTAGTTTCCCTAAAATAGACTTAAGGTCAGCATCTGTAGGGCTTGGTTTTTTTGCCCATGGATGGGGCGGGGTGGGGGGGAGGTGGTCAGAGTAAAATATAGGTCATCTTCTCTCCTGAATGAATGAATACTACAGGGTTTTTGCATCTCCATAGCCAGCTTGTCCAAGCCCATAAGATTATCCTGTGTGCCTCCTGAAGCTCTTTCAATGCTCACCCCTCCAGCATTCCTGCAGAGAAACCAAGCTACACAGGATTTCAACTCCCTGGCTCCAGTGTAGCGGGTGAACACATATTTTCACATTTCCACAAAAATTGACTTAATTTCCTCTAGTCCTAGGGGTGAAGGATCAGAAGAAAGGATGAAATATAATGATCCCCCTCCCTTGTATTTCTAGGGCTGGAAAAAGATAAATAAAATTAAAATTTGCAACAACAAGATCTCAGAAACAATTCTCGTTCTTTTAGCTAAAGGCCAAATAGCATGAAAGTCTTTCCTGATCTTGTCTCCCATATACGGGAGATTACTTGCATAATTAATTCAGTGGTTAGAGGTCATGGGTCTTATTCTGAATTTTTTCTGCTTTTCTTTAATTTTTTTTTTTTAGTTGTTTGGGATTGGCATATGCACACTGTGATATATGGGATGACTGGCCAGTGGAGACCTGCTGTATAGCGCAGGGAACTGTACCCAACGTTCTGTGATGATCTACGTGGCAAAAGAATCTGAAAAAGAATGGATGTGTGGATATGTATAGCTGAATCACTTTGTTGTCCAACAGAAATTACTACCACAATGTAAATCAACTATACTTCAATAAAACATGAAATTAAAAAAAAAAAACAGAAAGTTGATCTAGGCAAATGAAAGCTACCTAAATATACAGCTTAGACTAAACTGATCTCTTAGATGGATCTGGCTATAAGTAAAGGAAGAATTTTAAGGACTCTTTAAGATCCTTGATAGGACATAACTTAACTCTTCCTTCAACAATGAATCCCATAGGGAGAGTACACAGGGTCTTTTCCTGTGGTTTCTTCGGGCTCCTTTCTGGAATCAGAAAACGTTGGAGATGCTGTTTGGGCAATAGTCCTCAGCTGTGGCTTGAAAAGCCTTGGGTTTCCAAACTTCAGGGTTACGAGTGAAAAGGTGTTGATTGCATTCCCTTACACCTAGTTTATCTGGCCCTGTGGTGGAGTTCCTTAATCTGCAATACTTGGACATTGCAGTAACAGTCCTAAATCCTTTAAGACTGTCCCGGGCTCTGCCTTTAACTACTTGGTAAAGTTCCACTGAACCTTTGTGCCACTGCCTGAGGATTACAGAATGAGGGAATGACATGTTGGCTAGTGCCTCAGTTTTCCATCATCACCTAGGAGGCAGCCGGAACCAGTCTGGTGAGAAAGAACTCCAGGAAAAAACCCCTCCCCAGGTTCATGTCAATAACGCTTTTAAAATGGAGACCCGCCCCCCCACCATCCAAAGCAATCCTTCAGGGCCCTAGGGGTGAAGAACCAAATTCCAGTTAGAATGAAGCTTCTGAGTGTGGACTTCCTAGAACAAAGACGGCTGCTTTCAGGCGGTGATTTGAACCCGGGGAGATGAATTCCTGGCAATGCTATCAATTCCTCCGGTGGGTAATTTCTGGGGGTGCTAGCTAGCTGGGTCTACGGTTGACATTCTTACAGTGTGGCCTCTTGTTGCTCCTGTCCCAAGCTCTAAGAGTTCTGAGAGATCCCCCTGCAGAGCTGGGCAGGATGCAGCTCTGTGGTTGCTTGCAGCTGGCACCAGCTGTCGCTACATTTTTCTATCCAAACTTTGTTTTCTGGTTAAGATTGTGTTTCTACCCCCCACCCCCATTAGGTACTACACATCCAGTGCCAAGTTGTTGGCTGGGGAGCCTGATATTATGAGTAAAGACCCGTGGATCCTTCCAAAAAAACACTGAGTATTAACGTAAAGTCACTTTTGGAAATAAGACCGACTCTGCCATTTATGGGGGTTACTATGCTTTGAAAAGAATACTTTTAATTTAAAATAAGAGGTGGCAGATACAACTCTGCTTAAGGATTCAAGTCCTTAAAACATAAAATGGGAGCGGGAAGGAAGAAAGGAATTATCATTGAGTAGCCGCTAGACATCCTCAAGTTTGAAGAAAAGATAGGGTGTCTTTTATTAGATCAAATATTAGCAGCAGTGTTCTGGCATGATGAACATGCCTTCTGTATGAGATGAGTATGACATCCACTCAGAAAACAGCCCGGAGGGGAGAGAAGCGCCAACGATAATAGATGTGACCTTTCAGTGCCTTGGCCATTGGCATTGCGTGAGGGTAATCCTAGATCACCCATTTTTCCATTTGGATGTAGTGGAGACTGATGGGGCAGGTGTGCGGCTGAAAGCAACTGATTTATGATCTGCTTTCGGTCTCCTTCCTACTTGCAAAGTGAGCTTGAAAAATCCAGGTCTTTCCACTGCCTCTGCAGAGAACCTAGAGGTGAGGCGTTGAGAGCTTATTTTTGTTCCTCGTTAAGGCTGCTGTTGAATCAGTGCGGAGACTTAGGATAAATGGAGAGATTTTTAAATCTGTTAAACTTAGTCGGATGGCAATGCAGCTACTGACAGAGGACCTGAATTGCAGTGTCTGGACAAAGCTAAATCAAGCACAACTTAATCCCCTCATCATAATATGAACAGGGCATGAAACAAATGGTAGCAAAACAGTCAGGCACTACTTAGGACAGCACAACTTCTGGTTGTTGAAATGACTGTGGATTGACTTTGTGATTCAAATTTACATACTGCTATTAAGATCACCATCCTGCCTCCTTAAAAGATTAGGGCTGCCTCCAAATCACTCAACCCAATCCCAGCGGGTGGACAGTGAAAGCTTACTGGGATTTCAGTGCTTCTTAGAGTCTGAAACTGGGCTAGAGAGCAAGGCATGAGGGGTGGATAGAGGTTGAAGAGAGAATCCATTCACCATGTGTTACAAGCAGCATTGACAGAATCCTGCCCCCCTCCCTTATTTATCCTCAGCCTGGAAAAAGGCTTAAAACCAGCCCCTGGGGGGATATCATAGTTTCATTCTGGAGTGGACATGTGTGAACCTGTCTTTTCTGGAGCTGAACTCTGCTTCTAGCGCCCAGCTTGAATATCAAGGCTACACCTATTGAAACCCAGGTTCAGTTCAGTGCCATCCAGAGCTGTTTTGCTCTCTGGACCTCAGCCTGAGTCCACCCACCTGGACTCTGGCTTTGCCTTTGTCTGGAGTTGGCCCTCCCAGACTGCTGCCTGCCTCGGGACTCCTGTCCCTGCTCTGGCCATCCCCTACGTGCTAACATAACATAGCCTCCCGCCCAGAATCCTTTTATTCTCTGACCATCAGTTGAGATCATGTTCAGATGAACACTTGGACCAGAGGCTGAGTTTAGTCCTGGGAAGAATACTGTCCGGGAAACTCTGAGACAGAGGGAATGTATAGACTGGCAGGAACCAGAAACAAAGGCCGGTGCATGCTCTTCAGTGGTCAGTACTGGTAGAAACGTGTCTGGCTTAAATGAGAAAAAGTGAGAGCAAATACACTAGCCATTAACTATATGCCACACTAATGACTAACACCAGGCTGTGCATTTGTAATTCAGCTGATTATGTAGCACTTGCATCTTGAGTCTCTCACACTCTGTGAAACATCATCCATTTTTAAATGGATAATAAGTTCATATGGTCCTAATAAAGGTATAAAAAGTTACAAAATAAAAGAAAAATCTCCCTTCCATCGTTATCCCAGAGAGAACCAAAATTATCAGTTTTGTTTATACTGTGCTAGTTGATGCATGTACATAAAAATAACAGCATATATTTTCTCCTTCAAAAATACAGATCATATTATACTACATATAATTTCCTTGGACCTTAGCATGTTATTTAATTTTAGAATTAAATAACTAAATCTGTGTGTGCGTGTGTGTGTTTTTCCAAAACAAATAACCCCAAACTTCTGTTGAGATCAAGCAAAGCTAATACCTTGAAATCACAGAATGAAGCTGCTATATAGAAAGAAAGAAAACAAGGCAGAGTAAAAAATTTCTTAAAATCCTTCTTGTGCATGAGAGGAAAATAAGCTAAAATTATGACTTTGAAAAATCTTTATGATGGAGCATGATGGAGGGTACTGTGAGAAAAGAATGTATATATGTATGTGTGACTGGGTCGCTTTGCTGTATTGTAGAAAATTGACAGAACGCTGTAAACCAGCTATAATGGAAAAAATAAAAATCATTAAAAAATAATTAAAAAAAGAAAAATCGTTGTGAACTATAGGGTCATTCACAAATGTAACTTACTGCAGATCCCCGGGTGCTTACCTGAAACCCCTGGGCCACGTGTACTTTGAGGGTTTAGAATTTTTCATATCTTATAAGAGCACAGCAGTGCAAATATTATAAAATTGATGTCCCCAGTGGGGCCTGGAGGAGCACCATGTAATTTAACATATTACTATTTTTACAGCAAAATGTAGAAGTGGAATAAATAAGGACTATAATTAGCTTCATATCAGTTCAGGTCGAGTTTTGATCATAAATGAGCTTAGGTCAATTCAGATCAGAGTTTTTGCAGTAAAACTTTTGGTTTTCAGAAAGTTTTGGATTTCAGGGTTGGAAGCAAGTCATAGCAGAACTTGTATTTTACTTTCCTTTGTCGAGTGAATCAACAGAAGAGCAATGTCGGAAGTAGGAAAACCGTCAGATCTGGATTCAAGGGTCTGAACACATGCTCTACCATTTACTCCTTGGATGACACTGTGGAAATTACTTAACCTCTGTAAGCCTCTGTTTCCTCATCTGAAAAATGAAGAAAAGAATTCCTATTTTGCAGGATGGTAATGAAAGTCAATGGTAATATGCTTCAAATGTCTAGTGTCTGGTAAGCACACTATGATTGACAGTTGCTATTACTGTTTATAAAGGGGTGGTGTCTAATGAAATAGAATTAAAATCTTTTATTTTTTTATTTTTTATTTTTTTTGTAATTTTTTTTAATTTTTATTTTTACATTACACCCAGCTGTACAGTGTGGTGACAGGGTTACACATACATATATGGATTCATCGCATATGAATCTAGTGGTTAGACCTAGTTCCCAGTGCTATACAGTAGGATCTCCTTGCTTTTCCAGCCCAGAGGCAACAGTCTACAACTATTTACCCCAGACCCCCCTACCATCCCACTCCCTCCCCCACCCTTTTGGCAACTGCAAGTCTGTTTTCCAAGTCCTTGGTTTTCTTTTCTGCCTAAAGGTTCATTTGTGCAGTATATTAGATTCCAGTTATTAGTGATATCATATGGTATCTGTCTTTCTCCTTCTGACTTACTTCACTCAGTATGAGGGTCTCTAATTCCATCCATGTTGCTGCAAATGACATTATAAAATCTTTTTTTTTTAATGAAGAATTTGAAAGTAGCAGCAGAAAGAGGTAGGAATTTTGTATAAGCATCCCAGGAGAGTTCTTTAAGAAAAAAGAGTATATATATATATATCCCAAAGCTTTCTTTCTGGGATTTAAATTTATGGAACCCTGATTAGCTAGACAGGGCACTAATAACCTAAGTTCAGAGTCCAGGGAATTTCAAAGAGCCTATGAATATGAAACCCCCAGAAAGTGGATAGCCACAAACCCATCCTGCAGTAAGAAGGGCAAGAGTATTCTAGACCCATCAGAAATTGGACATAGGAACCTGTCCCATTTCAGTCATTTGTGGTTGCACATTCAGTCTATGGACTGGGAAAAATTACCTATGTAAATTCACTTATTTATCCATTTGGCAATCATTTTTGGATGTTGGCTAATCACAGTTCTATGAAAATATTAAAAAAAATGTAGTGACAAGGTCCTATCATCATGAGTATCATAGCTTATGGGGGACTTAAACAACAAGCGGATTACTGAAATTGTAGATTCTTTGACGGAGTAAACTAGGAAGAGAATGGTGAAAGCAGGAACATGCTACTTTAGATTAGATTTCTCTGTCTAGAGAAAGCCCATTGAAAGAAGGGATCTTCATGTTGAGATGAGAAGGTACCAGCTGTGTAAAGAGGAAGGCAGGAGGCGGCCAGCGGAGGGAGTGGTGGAAGTGCTGTTTCTTCAAATTGGAACACTCCTTGCCTGTAACATCATGGGGCTAGCTGCTTCTCATCATTCAGATTTCAGTTACAGTGTCATCTTATGCAGATCTTCCTGATTTCACTAAACTTATCCTCTCCACTTTTACCAGTCACTTTCCACCCACTACCCTGATTTATTTCTTAGGAGATCTTAACAAACATCTAAAATTATCTTGTTTGGGAGTTCCCGTCGTGGCTCAGTGGTTAACAAATCCGACTAGGTACCATGAGGTTGTGGGTTTGATCCCTGGCCTTGCTCAGTGGGCTAAGGATCCGGCGTTGTCGTGAGCTGTGGTGTAGGTTGCAGATGCCCCTCGGATCCCGCATTGTGGTAGCTGTGGCATAGGCCGGCAGCTGTAGCTCCAATTAGACCCCTAGCCTGGGAACCTCCATATGCTGTGGGTGCAGCCCTAAAAGAGCAAGATAAATAAATAAATAAATAAAAATAAAATTATCTTGTTTGTTTTTGCATTTCCTTATTGGACGTTTCCCGCCTTCAAAAGGAAAACTTCCTAAGAACCCTTAGTCCAGTATCTGTGGGTGTCTAAATATTTGTTGAATAGATAAAGGAGGAACCTATGCAAAGACCCTAAGGTAGAAAAGAACTTGGTGCATTCTTGGAAGGGAAATCAGGCCTTTGGATCTTGTCATTTTAAAGGCCCCCAATGAATTGCGCCTCCTGGTGTTCATGCCCTCATGAAGCCCCTTTCCACAATAACTCTGGGCTTGGCCATGTGACTTTTTTGGCCAATGAGACAACAGCAAAAAACACGAACTCCATAAGTGCTTATTTGGAACACAGATGAGCCATGAGAGAGAGCCTTGACTGGTCTTGCCTCTTTCAAATTGGAAATACCACTTGGAGAGCAAGCTAAGTTCATCTGGGACCTGGTCATCCCAGGGTCCCAAATGACCTCAGCTTCTTGCTGATCCTTTGGTTACATGAACGGGTTCAGGCAAAACCAGAAGAACAATCCATCTATTTCCCTGAACCCTCATGCCACAGAATTGGGAGATTAAAAAGCAGTT
>PVHT021183585.1:5755571-5776201 GCA_004024745.2 Catagonus wagneri
AAAGAGACACAATGAACTTCTTTGAAGAACAGACAATGACTCACAGATTTTGGAAAACCTTGGTTTTTCAAATAAGACAATCTGGGGGGTGGGGGGATGCACTGTGGGTTTGGGACACAAAATCTATCGTATTGACTTATGATCTTTGTACACCTATAACTGAAATAAAATTCATTGTTAATATGAAAAAAAAAAAGAAGAGAAACTAGTTATATGACAATAGAAGAAAACAGTCCATTCAGAGAGTGGAACGTTCTTCAAAATGTTAATATCATAAAAATATTAAAAAGTGGTTCAAAAATTAAGAATAAAAGATATTTTGGGGGCAACTGAAAAAAAAAAAAAAGCAGTTGCTTCAAACCGTGGAGATTATGGGTGGTCTGCTACTGGTAAAAGAACTGAAAGCTGAAGCATAATGAGCAGGGGAAAGTGGCATGAAATGAGTTTAGAAAAATAGACAGGGAAACAGTCATTAAGAGCCTTATATGTGTAAAGTTATTTTACCTTAAATGCAACGGGAGATTATTGATTGGTTTGAAGGAAGGAGAGATTTTATGATTGAAGAGATCAGTTAGGAGGCTATTCCAGTCATCTGTTGCTGCTGTGACTCATGGAAAAGAGACTGTACTGATTTCTAGGCTCAGACCTTGAGACAACCTCTGTTCTTTTTTTTTTTTTTTTTCCCTAGGGATAATCTCTCAAAGTTCTGAGCCTGTATTTTCTTTTATTTACTTTTTCTTTCTGTGGCCACACCTGTGGCATATGGAAGCTCTGGGGCTAGGGGTAGAATTGGAGCAGTAGCTGAGGCCTATGCCACAGCCACAGCAACACCAGATCCAAGCTGCATCTGCAACCTACACGGCAGCTTGCTGCAATGCTGGATCCTTAACCCACTGAGCGAGGCCAGGGATCAAACCCGCATGGTCATGGAGACTACGTTAGGTCCTTAACCCACTGAGCCACAACAGGAACTCCTGAGCCTGCATTTTAAAAGTTGATTGCCCTGCAGGAGAAATCATGTTTAGGGACGATAAGTTACAAAAGCCCTCAGACTGAACCAGAGGGGACATACTCTAGCTGGCTTTGAGATGAATCCAGTCTGCCATAGGTTCTAGATATTATCTTTCACTCTTCACAATAGTGACTCTAAAGTCACCTTTTTAATTTCTATGGATGAGAAAAACAAAGTTTAGCTGGGTTATACCACTTTGTCTAAACTTTCATAGAGATGGAGGCAGTATTTTAACTCAGGCCTGTCTAATTCCAAAGGCAGACAGCTTTTACAAAAAGAGATTAGATGGGCTCTGCATTGGTAATATAGGAGAGTCTTGATGGCAGAAAGAGAGGAAGCAAAAAGTTGTTAGAGTCACAGAGAACATAAGAGGAAAGCAAGGGGTATTCAGGAAAACAAGTCTTTTTCTGTCTTTTTTTTAGGGTTGTACCCACAGCAAATGGAAGTTTCCAGGCTAGGGGTCTAATTGGAGCTACAGATACTGGCCTCCACCAAAGCCAAAACAACTCAGGATCAGAGCCTTGCCTGTGACCTGTACTACAGCTCATGGCAATGGTGGATCCTTAACCCACTGATCAAGCCTGGGGATTGAACCCGTATCCTCATGGATACTAGTCAGATTTGTATCTGCGGTACCACAACCAGAACTCCCAAAGCAACTCTTTCTTACTACCCATCTCCCAAACTTTACCCCACCCCAAGTACTCTGAACTTCAGGTAACTACAATCTCTGAAAAACATTTCCTTGCTCTAAGTTTTCCACAGTACAATTGTTTCAAATTCCTGTAGAAGGAAAAAAATTATTTGCTAAAGCATTGATTGCAGTAGTTAAATAGCTAAGCTAGAGAGCAATATCAGCCAACAGGAAAATGGACAAATACATTGTGACTTTGTTAAACAATGGAGTATAAAGAGAACTATATGCATCAACATAGATAAATCTCAAAACACAATTAAGCAAAAGAAGTTAAATTGGAGAACAATGGAGATAGTACAATACCAATCATACAAAGTTTAAAACATACATAACAACACAACATACAATTTATGGATTTGTACTGTACAGTAATAACAAACAAAATCCTTGAGAAAGGTAACCATGAATTTCAAGTAATCATAGCATCTCTGGGAAGGGAAAAAGGGAAAGAAAATGGGAGGTGTAGAGGAATGAGTTTAACTATCAGGAAGTTCTTATTTTCTTTAAAAAATCCACAACTAAAGCAAAACGGCAGGTAAAAACCAAAGGAAATGTCTTCCAGACTGATTTTGTGAGAGGAGAAACCAAAGAAAAATTGCCTGAGAGCTTGTTGATAAACTGCAACTTGGGTGACATTCAATCCATTAGTTCACAAAACATGACAGTACCTTGAACACAATGGGAACTGAAAGAAGTGAAGTATAACTTGATATACTGAAGTTGTGCAGTTGAGAAAGAACACACTGATTGTACCCTAGTCAGGGAAGTAGCATTCCCCCCAAAGGTTATCAGCAGCCAAGGTCATAGGGGCAGAGCCTCTTTCAAATTGCTTTTGAGTTAAATAAAGCCATAACAGGAAGCCCCAGCTGGAAGAACATGAGAAGATTTGCCTCTGAGCATACAAAACACACTGAAGGACTATAAGGATTAACTGGAGTCAGGTTTTGACTGGGTGGGAGTACAGTAAATTTTATTCCAACAAGTCAGATCAAGAAATCGGTGACTTATGTCTTGCATAGAACAAAATACATAAGTAATATTACTTTGAAAGAAGCACTTTTAAAAGTTTGATATGGACCTAAGAAAACATTATTTAGCCACCAATGTTAAATACAATCTCCCCATTTCCAGCAGGCTCTGTGATTTTTAAGGTTTCCTTTTAGCATGGGCTTAATATCCATCACCTCATTCCTGCTTCTTCCCACTCAGCTCCCTCAGTCGCCAAAACCAGCCACCAACAGTCTGAACCACAGGATTAAAAGAGATTCAAAGGAACAACCAAATACAAAGTAGAACCCTCTTTAGATTCCAACTTGAAAAAAAGTATAAAAAAGATATTTTTAAATAATAAATAAATAAAGGTATTTATGTATGCATTACATATTATATGACACCAAGGAATTATTTATGGGATGTGCCAGTGGCATTGTGGATGTGGAAGAAAAGTGTTCATGTTTTTTATAGATGCCTCCTGAAGTGCCCAGGAGTAAAAATAACAAATCAGGGATGTACTTTGACAGTTCAGCAAACAACAATGAACCAGACAGATGTAGCCAGTGTTTGTGTGTGTGTATATATATATATATATATATATATATCTTTGAAACTTTAATAGTTTCTATATCTTGCATGTGTTTAAAATTTGAAAACTTTTATAATAAAAATCCATTAATATGTTTGAATTTTTATGTAATAAAAGTAATTCTCCCACCCTTAAAAAAAAAGACTTAATTTGTCCTTATGGGTTGGTGGGTAAGGCTAGGCCTATTAAGTTACATTTTAAAATAGAAACATATGAAATAGCCAACACAAACAAAAATGAAGTTTAACCCAATGCAAATGATCACATCAGGACCTTTCTTATTTTAATTCGTAGAGAGGACTTGAAAGGAGAAAAACACTGGA
Organism: Catagonus wagneri; assembly: GCA_004024745.2. Taxonomy (NCBI): domain Eukaryota; kingdom Metazoa; phylum Chordata; class Mammalia; order Artiodactyla; family Tayassuidae; genus Catagonus; species Catagonus wagneri. Next base: position 5,759,186 of record PVHT021183585.1, read on the forward strand.
CTTCAAGCTAAAAGAAAGGCTGACATAGAGATAAAAGCGAGGCAGAAAGGGAAGCTGGAGAAACAGAAGACCAGTTTTGTCAGAGGTTATTTTTTTTCTCCTCATCTGTGCAAGAGCCCAGTGGAAGCTGCTTGGAATGGTAATTTACATCTTCTGGACTACTTAGCAGGAGTTATAACAAAGCTCATTTCACCTTGAGCCATGATGATGGAGGTGCATGTATTATCTCTGAACACTGGCCTCCTTTAATTAACATGGAATGTCCAGATTCTTTGAAAACAGAGTCGTAAGGTAAGCACAACTGGCTCAATCCCATTTATGGTGTTATATATGATATACCAATGATGAAACCAAATTCCTTGCAGGAACATGGAGAGCATGTGGTAATGTTCCATACAGATATATTTCCTGGTTGTAGCATTTGGCTAAATGGAAAATACTAAAACATAAAACAAGAGGAGTTCCTTCTGTTGGATCAGTGGTAATGAACTTGACTAGTATCCATGAAGACACAGGTCTAATCCCTGGCCTCATTCCATGAGTTAAAGATCCAGCATTGCCATGAGCTGTTGTTTAGGTCACAGATGTGGCTCAGATCCTGCATTTCATTGCTGTGGCTGTGGCATAGGCCAGCAGCTGTAGTTCCAATTTGACTCCTAGCCTGGGAAATTCCCTGTGCCACAGCTGTGGCCATAAAAAGAAAAAAAAAGAGGTTTTATAGTTTTTAAACCCCTTTACTCCTACTTGCTTAAAACAGTCATTTCTTTATATCTTAAATAGAAAATGAAGCCAATCAGATTTCATTTATAATATGAAATACCAGTGTTCCCTGAAAATAGGTACATATGTGTTCTAAAGATACTACTCAGATTTTCTTGTCAACCTGTAGGTGAATATTAAATATTAAAATTAACCCAAAAGGCAGGTGCAAGATGGTGGCCTAGGAAGATCCTGAACTCATCAAATTGACAACTCCCACAGACATAATAAAACTACAGCTACATATGGAATAACTCCCTCTGAAAAGAACACACAAAAAGTGGATGAGCAATCTCCACAACAAAAGGCAAAAGATATCACTGATATGGGTAGGACACACTGAGATATGGTCATGCTGAGGAAAAACCCATATCCCAGGCTTGATGATCCACAATAAGGAAAGATCACAAAGGTAGTTATTTTCCCCAAGGAGCAAGGGATTTGAGCTCCACCTGAGATCCTGCACAGGAGAGATGAGCCCTCAAAACACTTGGCTTTGAAAATCAATAAGAAATATGTTCAGGGTAACTACAGAACTATGGGGGATGGGAAACCAACACTTATAGGGCTTGCATGAGGTTCTCTAATCCAAAAGCCAGCATAAAAACAGATTGAAAATAGCATGGACCATAGGTAAAGGAGACCCACTTACTGATGTTGAAGTATCTGCTGGAGAGGCAGGAACCAGTTGTGATGACCGAGACCCTGCAGGAGTAATTAAAATGATAAAAGTTAAGTATAAAGAGAGAATCCCGCAAGCAGCAAGAGGAAACAACTTATCATATACATGGGAAATCCCATAAAGCTATTAGCAAACTTTCCAGCAGAAAACTTACAGGCCAGAGGGAATAGTATGACCTATTCAAAGTGTTAAAGGGAAAAAACAAACAAACAAAAAAACCCCCAAAAACCCAAAAACCTTCTAAATCAAGAATTCTCTACCCAGCAAGGTTATCACTCAGAATTAAAGGAAAGATTGGAGGTCCCAGATAAATAAAAACTAAAGGAGTTCACCACCACTAAAGCAGCTCAATAAGAAATGTTAAAAAGGACTTCCTTAAGCTGAAAGAAATGGTACTAATTAATAATAAGAAAATGTGTGGAAGTAAAAAAATCTCACTGGAAAATGTAAATATTTAATCAAAATAGTGGATCAATCGCTAATAAAGCAAATATAAAAGTTAAAGACAAAAGTAGAAAAATTAACTAAAATTACAATAATTAGTTAAGAGGTATATAAAATAAAAAGATATAAAATGTGCCATCAAAAGTATAAAATGGGGGTTGGAGGGTAAAAAGATAAAGCTTTGGAAAGTGTTCAAACTTATTGCTACTAATTTAAAACAAATGACTTACATAAGAGGTTATATGCGAACCTCATGGTAACTATGGGGAAAAACCTATACCTTGTATATAGTAAATACACAAAAGGAAATGAAAAAGTAATCCAAACATAATACTAAGGAAAGCCACCAAAACACAAGGGAAGAGAGCAAGAAAAAAGAAACAGGGAGGTATACAAAACAGCCAGAAAACAATTAACAAAATTGCAGTATGTACATACCTATCAATAATTATTCTAAATGTAAGTGGACCAGATTCTCCAATCAAAAGACATAGAGTGACTGCCTACAAGAGATTCACTTCAGAAATAAGATACACACAGATTGAGTGTGAAGGGATGGAAAAAGAATTCCATGCAAATGAAAATAAAAGAAAGATGTAGTAGCTACTCGTAGCAGACAAAATAGACTATAAAGTCTGTAGTAAAAGACAAACAAGAGCATTACATAATGATGAAGGGGTCAATAAGTAAGAAAATATAACATTTATAAATACATACGCACCCAAAATAGGAGCACCAAAATACGAAAGCAAATATTAATAGGTCTGAAGGAAGAAACTGACAGTGATACAATAATAGTAGGAGTCTTTAACACTCCACTTACATCAATGGATAGATCATCCAGGCAGAAAATCAATAAGAAAATAGCAGACTTAAAGGACACATTAGATGAGATGCACATACTAGATGTGTGTAGATATACATAGCTACATACAGAACATCCCATTCAAAAGCAGAAGAATGTGTATTTTCCACAAGGACACGTGGAATAGTCTCCAGGATAAGTTACATGTTAGTTCACAAAACAAGTCTCAATAAATTCAAAAACAATTAAGTCATATCAAGCATATTTTCTAACCCCGATGGCATAAAACTAGAAATTAATCACAGGGGAAAAATGGACAAAGCACAAAAACATGGAGATTAAACAGAAAACTACTGAATAAGCAGCAAGCCAAATAAATTAAAGAAGAAATAAAAAAAACCTATAGACAAATGAGAACAGAAATACAACATACCAAAATCTAAAGGATGCAGCAAAAGTAGTTCTCAGAGGGCAGTTCATAGCAATCAATACAGGCTACCTCAAGAAATAAATGAATACAAATCTCAGATAAATAATCTGATATATCTAAAGGAACTGGAAAAAGAACAGACAAAGCCAAAATTTAGTAGAAGGAACAAAATAATAAACATCAGAAAGGAAATAAAAGAAATAAAGACTAAAAATACAATAAAAATGATAAACAAAACTAAGATCTGATTCTTCAAAAAGGTAAAAAAAAAATTCCAGGAGATTAGATTAAGATGGCAGAATAGAAGGATTGGAGCTCAACTTCTCTCAAAAAAACAAAAAAATAGAAACCAAATGCTGAGCAACCTTCAACCAAATATACTGGAAACTTTCAAAAATATATTCTACTCTAGAAGACAAGGGGGAGACCACATCAGGAGGTAGGAGGGGCGATTACATGATATAAGCAACCCCATACCTCATGGGTGGGAAGCCCCACAGACTGGAAAGTAACTGCATCACAGAAACTCGCCTAAAGGACTGAGGGTTCTGAGCCCCAAGTCAAATCCCGACGCCTGGGGATCTGGCACAGGGAGAAAGAGCCCCCAGAGCATCTGGCATTGAAGGCCATGGGCTTGTGTGCAGGAGCTCCACAGGACTGGGGGAAACAGAGACCCATTTTTTGAAAGGCACACACAGACTTTCACCCAGGGCAAAGCAAAGTCTCCATAGGAATTGGGTGGAACCTGACTGCAATTCTTGGAGGATCTCCTGGGAAAACAAGGGTGACTGTGGCTTGTTCTAGGGGAAGGGCATTGGAGGCAAATCTCTTGGGAACATTCAACAGCCTGCATTTCTCTGGAGGCAGCTATTTTGGGAAATGCTGGCCCCTCACATCAGTGCTGAGAAGCCCCAGGCCAAACAATAATCCAGGTGAGATCACAGCCTCACCCATCAGTAAGCAGGCTGACTAAAGACCCCTCAGGCACACAGCCAACCTCTAATCTCATCCAGAGACAAAGCCCCACCCACCAGAGGGATAGGAATCAGCCCCACCTACCGGTGGGCAGACGCCAGTCCCTCCCATCAGGAAGCCTACAGCAAGCCCCACCCCGTACCAACTTCAGCCACAGGGGAGGCAAACACCAGAAGTAAGAGAGGCTACAACTCTCGTCTGCAAAAAGGACACACCAAAAACCCATAAAAATGAAAAGACAGAAAACTATACCTCAGATAAGGGAGAAAGAAAAAACTCCAGAAAAACAGCTCAGTGACAAGGAGATTATCAGCCTCCCAGAAAGAGACTTTAGACTATTGATGCTGAAGATGATGCAAACATTGGAAATAAACTGGAGGCAAAGATTGATAATTTACAGGAAACACTGAGCAAAGAAATACCAGATGTAAAAGTTGAGCAAGAAGAGATGCAAAATACAATCACTGAAATAAAAATTTCATTAAAACAGCCAACAGTAGCATACAGGAGGCAGAAGAACAAATCAGCGAAGTGGAAGACAGATTATTGGAAATCACTAATGCAGAAGAGAAAAGAGATAAAAGATTGAAAGGAAATGAGGAGAGTCTCAGAGAACTCCGGAATAATGTTACACACACCAACATCCATATTATAGGGGTGCCAGAGTGTGAAGACAGAGAGAAAGCGACAGAAAAAATGTTTGAAGAGATAATCACTGAAAACTTCCCTAACATGGGAAAGGAACCACTCAATCAAATCCAGGAAGCAAAACGAGTACCATATAAAATAAACCCAAGGATGAACACCCTGGAACACATATTAATCAAAATGACCAAAATTAAGTACAAAGAGAAAATATTGAAAAGTGCTAGTGAAAAGAAACAAATAACATACAAGGGAACCCCGATAAGGTTATCAGCTGATTTTTCAGCTGAAACTCTGCAGGCCAGAAGGGAGTGGCATGATATACTTAACGTGATGAAAGGAAAAAACTTCCAACCAAGATTACTTTACACAGCAAGGTCTCATTCAGATTTGAAGGAGAAATCAAAACCTTTATAGATAAGCAAAATCTAAGAGATTTCTGCAACAGTAAAGCAGCTTTAGAACAAATACTAAAGGAACTTCTCTAGGCAGAAAAGAAAAGGTCACAACCAGAAACAAAAACACCACAAATGACAAGGCTCACCAGTAAAGGCATATATACAGTAAAGATACTAAATCATCCATGCATAATTATGCTACCAAAATCAGAAATCATGAGAAGAAAGCACAAATGCAGGTCACTGGAGAAGCATGTGCAATTAAGAAACCAACAACTTAAAACAATCTCATTTATATATAGACTCCTATATCAAAATTCAGGGTAACTGCAAACCAAAAATTTACAATTGATACACAAACAAATAAGAAAAATCAACTCAAATAAAACATTAAAGATAGTCATCTTGTCAGAGGAGAATAAGGGAAGAAAAAAGAGCAACAAAAACCCCAAACAGTTGATAAAATGGCAAAAAGAACATACTTATCAATAATTACCTTCAATGTTAATGGACTGAATGCCCCAACAAAAAGACAGAGACTAGCTGAATGGATACAAAAACAAGACCCACATATATGCTGTCTTCAAAAGACCCACTTCACTTCTAGGGACACATACAAATTGAAAGTGAGAGGATGGAAGAAAATATTCCATGCAAACGCGAATCAAAAGAAAGCCAGAGTAGCAATACTCCTATCAGACAAAATAGACTTTAAAATGAAGAACATTTTAAGAGACAAGGAAGGGCACTACGTAATGATCAAAGGATCATTCCAAGAAGAAGATATCACAATTTTAAATATCTATGCACCCAACATAGGATCACCACAATATATAGGGCAACTGCTAACAACCTTAAAAGGAGAAATCAAGAATAACACAGTCATAGTGGGGGACTTTAACACCCCACTTACAGCAATGGATAGATCATCCAGGCAGAAAATCAATAAGGAAACACCGGCCCTGAATGAAGCTTTCAATCAGATGGACTTAATAGATATTTATAGGACATTCCATTCAAAAGCAACAGAATACACATTTTTCTCAAGTGCACACAGAACATTCTCTAAGATTGATCACATCCTGGGCTACAAATCAAGCCTTGGTAACTTTAAGAAAATTGAAATCATATCAAACATCTTCTCTGACCACAATGCTATATGACTGGAAATCAACAACAAGGAAAAAAATGGCAAAAAATACAAACACATGGAGACTAAACATACTACTAAATAACCAATGGATCATTGAAGAAATCAAGGAAGAAATTAAAAAATACCTAGAAGAAAATGACAACAAAGATACGACACTCCAAAACCTTTGGGATGCAGCAAAAGCAGTTCTAAGAGGAAAGTTTATAGCAATACAAGCCTACCTCGGGAAACAAGAAAAAGCTCAAATAAACAACCTAACTTTACATCTAAAGCAGCTGGAGAGGGAAGAACAGCCAAGACCTAAAGTTAATAGAAGAAAAGAAGTCATAAAGATCAGAGCAGAAATCAACAAAATAGAAAAGAAGAAAACCATAGAAAAGATCAATGAAACTAAAAGATAGTTCTTTGAAAAGATCAACAAAATTAATAAACCCTTAGCCAGACTTATCAAGAAAAAAAGAGAGAGGACACAAATCAGTAAAATTAGAAATGAAAAAGGAGAAGTAACAACAGACATCACAGAAATACAAAGGATCATAAGAGACTACTATATGCAACTCTATGGCAATAAAATGGAAAACCTGGAAGAAATGGACAAATTCTTAGAAAAGTATAATCTCCCAAGACTAAACCAAGATGAAATAGAAAATATGAATAGACCAATCACAAGTTCTGAAATTGAAACTGTGATTAAAAAAACTTCCAACAAACAAAAGTCCAGGACCAGATGGCTTTACAGATGAATTCCATCAAACATTTAGAAAAGAGCTAACACCTATCCTTCTCAAACTACTTCAAAAAATTGCAGAGGAAGGGATACTCCCAAACTCATTCTATGAGGCAACCATCACCCTGATATCAAAACCAGACAAAGATACCACAAAAAAAGAAAATTATAGGCCAGTCTCACTGATGAACATAGATGCAAAAATCCTCAACAAAATACTAGCCAACCGAATCCAACAATACATTAAAAGGATTGTACATCATGATCAAGCGGGATTTATCCCAGGGATGCAAGGATTCTTCAATATCCGCAAGTCAATCAGTGTGATACACCACGTTAACAAACCGAAGAATAAAACCATATGATCCTCTCCATAGATGCAGAAAAAGCCTTTGACAAAACCCAACACCCATTTCTGATAAAAACCCTTCAGAAAGTGGGCATAGGGGGAACCTACCTCAACATAATCAAGGCCATCTATGACAAACCCAGAGCTCACATCATTTTCAATGGTGAAAAGCTGAAAGAATTCCCACTGAGATCAGGAACAAGACAGGGATGTCCACTCTTGCCACTGTTGTTTGGAAGTCCTAGCCACAGCAATCAGAGAAGTCAAAGAAATAAAAGGAATCAAAATTGGAAAGGAAGAAGGAAAACTATCACTATCTGCAGATGACATGATACTATACCTAGAGAATCCTAAAGACTCTACCAGAAAATTGTTAGAGCTCATCAACGAATTTGGCAAAATCTCAGGATACAAAATTAATACACAGAAATCAACTGCATTTCTATATACTAACAATGAAAGAGCAGAAAGAGAAATTAGGGAAGCAATCCCGTTTACCATTGCAACAAAAATAATCAAATACTTAGGAATAAACCTACTTGAAGAGAGAAAAGACCTGTACTCTGAAAACTATAAGATGCTGATGACAGAACTCAAGGATGACATGAACAGATGGAAAGACATACCATGCTCTTGGATTGGAAGAGTCAATATTATCAAAATGACTATACTACCCAAGGCAATCTACAGATTCAATGCAATCCCTATCAAATTACCAATGACATTTTTCAAAGAACTGGAACAAAATAGTTTAAAGTTTGTCTGGAAACACAAAGAACCCAGAATAGCCAAAGACATCCTGAAAAAGAAAAATGGAGCTGGAGGAATCAGGCTCCCTGACTTCAGACTCTGCTACAAAGCTACAGTCATCAAAACCCTATGGTACTGGCACAAAGAGAAATATAGATCAGTGGAACAGGATAGAAAGCCCACAATTAAATCCACACACCTACAGTCAACTAATCTATGACAAAGGAGGCAAGAATATACATTGGAGAAAAGACAGCCTGTTCAATATGTGGTGCTGGGAAAACTGGACACCCATATGCAAAAAAATGAACACTTCCTAACACCATGCACAAAAATAAACTCAAAATGGATTAAAGATCTAGCTATAAGACCAGATACTATAAAACTCTTAGAGGAAAACATAGGCCAAACACTCTCTGACATAAATGAAAGCAACATCTTCTCAGACAATAAAAAGAAAAATAAACAAATGGGACTTATTTTAACTTAAATGTTTTTGGAGTTCCCATCGTGGCTCAGCAGAAATGAATACAACTAGGAACGGTGAGGTTGTGGGTTCGATCCCTGGCCTCACTCAGTGGGTTAAGGATCTGGCGTTGCCATGAGCTGTGGTGTAGTTTGCAGACATGGATTGGATCCTGCATTGCTGTGGCTGTGGCGTAGACTGGCGGCTACAGCTCTGATTAGACCCCTAGCCTGGGAACCCCCACATGCTGCAGGTGCGGAAATGGCAAAAGACAAAAAACAAACAAACAAAAAACCTTAAAAGTTTCTGCACAGCAAAGGAAACCCTAAATAAAATGAAGAGACAACCCACAGAATGGGAGAAAATATTTGCAAATGAATTGACTGACAAGGGATTAATCTCCAAAATTTACAAACACCTCCTACAGCTCAATACCAAAAAAACAACCCCATCAAAAAATGTGCAGAAGATCTAAACAGACAATTCTCCAAAGAAGATTTACAGATGGCCAAAAAACACCTGAAAAGATGTTCAACATCACTCGTTATTAGAGAAATGCAAATCAAAGCCTCTATGAAGTACCACCTTACACTGGCCAAAATGGCCAACAGCAAAAAGTCTACAAACAATAAGTGCTGGAGAGCGTGTGGATAAAAAGGATCCCCATTACACTGCTGGTGGGAATGCAAATTGGTGCAACCACTGTGGAAAACAGTATGGAGATTCCTTAGAAAATTGAAAATAGAATTACCATGTGATCCAGCAATCCCACTCCTGGGCATCTATCCAGAAAAAAAACATGACTTGAAAAGACACATATACTCCAGTGTTCACTGCAGCACTCTATACAATAGCCATGTCATGGCAACAACCTAAATGCCCATCGACAGAGGAGTGGATAGGGAAGATCTGGTACATACACACAATGGAATATTACTCAGCCCTTAAAAGGAATGTAATAACAACATTTATAGCAACATGGATGGACCTAGAAATTATCATGCGAAGTGAAACCAGTCAGACAATGAGACACCAACATCAACTGCTAACACTTACATGTGGAAACTAAAAAAAGGACATAATGAACTTCTTTTCAGAACAGATATGGACTCATAGACTTTGGAAAACCTATGGTTTCCAAATGAGACTAGTTGGGAGTTGGGGGCATGTACTGAGAGTTTGGGATGGAAATGCTATCAAATTGAGTTGTGATGATTTTTGTACACCTATAATTGTAATAAAATTCATTAAGTAATGGAAAAAAATAAAATATTTTTTCTGTTAAAAAAATCCACACTCCATCTATTAGACTAATCAAGAAAAGAAGAGAGGTCTCAAATAAAATAAAAAAAATAAAAGATAAATTGCAACTGATATCACAGAACACACTACTCTGAACAATTTATGCCAACAAATTGGACAACTTAGAAGACATTGATAAATTTCTAGAAACATACAGGCTTCCAAACTGGATCATGAAGAAACAGAAAATCTGAATGGACCAGTTACTAATCAGGAGTGCAGAAGCGTAGATGCATGCAATGAAACACTACTGAGCTGCATAAAAGAATGAAGTATTGCCATTTGTGACAACATGGATGAACCCCGAGGATATTTTGGTAAGTGACGTTAAGTCAGAAAGAGAAATATAAGTACTATGTGATTTCACTCCTAGGTGGAATCTAAAAACCAAACAAACTACATAAATAAGCAAAATGACATGAAATAAAAATTAAACTCAGAGATACAGAGACTGGAGTAGTGATTAGGCGGTGAGCAAAGTGGGTGATGGGGACCAGCAGCACGGTGGTGGGCGGTCATTAATGGTGGTGATCACTCTGTAGTGTGTACAAGTGTTGGAATACAATGCTGTACATCTGAAATGTATGTAATTAAAATATTGGCTTAGGCATTTAACATTAAAGCTCTTTTTAGAATAAAACAGAAGCTAGCAAAGCTAACACATCCAAAATGTAACCGTATCTCCTATCCCCATAGCTCTTCCTCCTAGTATTCCATCTGGGAGGAAAACGCTACTACCGTCCCTATTTCTTGAAGTAGAATTCTGGGAGTCTTTTTTTAAATATTTCCTTCCATAAACCCTATATGTCAAACCACCAGCAAATTTAGCATTTTCTCCCTTTTAAATATATTTTAATTCCATCTACCTTTTCCCAACTTCATAGCTTCTCCTCTTTGCCGCTATTTCTCCTGTGCAGAAGCACCAGTCCCTAAAGAGATGGCACTCTCAGAGAAAATGTTGGTCATGCAAGTGGTAATTGATCCCTTCAGGAAATGCACACTCTCCTTCCCAACAAAACACCTTCTCCAAATTGAGAGCTGGACATTAGAGGCAGGTGTGGCATTGCCCTTAAACTGGGTACCAAAGATGATTCTGAGGCTTGGACCCATGGAATCTGAACCTGTGACTCTCCTGCTGAGCCAAGACTCAAGGGAATGGAACTGGCCCAAGACTGCTGATGGCCACTGGATACTGACCTCTCTGAAGGAAAGACTGCTCAATTCAGAATGTAGGACTTCCACAAAGAATGATCAAATGATGTGCTTAAAATCAAAGACTATAAATACTTAAGAAGACATGCACTGTATACCTCAAATATATTTAAAAAGATAATAGAGGAGAAAAGGTAGAGATAACATATGTAAAACACTTAGCACAATGTCTGAAATACAGTAGAGGTTCTCCACTGGAAGCTCTATGGGTCTCATTTCATCCTTTCTTCTCTGAAAGCTACGGTCACCCTGAGGCACTCGATCCCGTGTCATGGTCCAGGGTTTATGGCAAATAATGCATAGAGGTAATTAATATAGCAGTATCCTACTGCTGCTGTAACAAATTACCAAAAACATCTTAAAGCAATGCGAATTGATTATCTTAACACTTCTGGTGGTCAGAAGTCTGAAATGAGTCTTAAAGGCTAAAATCAAGGTGTTAGCAAGGCTGCACGCCTTCTTGAGGCTCTAGGGGAGGTCTGATTCCTTGCCTTTTCTAGCTTCTAGATACTGCTTGCATTTCTTGGCTCATGGCCCCTTCTCCGTCTTTGAAGCCAGCAGTTTCGTATCTGTTCTATTTCTGTTCTGCCTCATTCTTATAAGGAATCTTGTGATTACTATCAGGCCTATCTGGATAATTTAAAATGAACTTCCCCTCTTAGGATCCTTAATTTAATTGTTTCTGCAAAGTCCCCGTAAGGTACCAAATCTACACTTCTGAGGATTAGGATGTGGGCATCTTTGGGGGCCGTTATTCAGCCTATCACAGGTAGGGAGCAGAGAGCAGCTTCTCAAAGATTCATTAAATAATAGTGGCAGAGATGGGTGGTGGTGTGGGGTATGAGGAGGAAACTAGCTGAATGGGGAAAAGAGAAAAATTTCAGCCCTGGGCATGACACCACACATTTAAGGAAGGAAAGTCAGGGAAATTAGCTTCACCTTGAGCCTGAAAGGATCCACGGATTTTACTTTGTAAAATGCAAATATAATTGTGTGTATATATGTGCATGTGGGGAAATACAGGTGGTTGAACTAATATAACGAAGTGATAGTTTCGTTACTACTACAAAGAGAATTGGATATTTGTCAGTTAACTGTGGTTGCTATAGCAGAAGACTTGTCTACACTGTTATTTCATCTAGTGGCTTCACTAGATTTTCTAAGTTCTTGTTGGTCATCCATTGATTCTACTGGATTTTTCTAGGTCGATAACAAATCATATGTTATTTTGAAGAAAATATCAATGCTGATGTCAGTGATAGGTACCTAAGAGGAAGTGGTTAAGAAAAGCTAAAAATGTGTGTTTTGCCAAAGTGGTTACCAATAAAGTCATTTAGGTGCACTGTTCATCTTGAATTCCCCTGTGGCACAATAGTCTGAAGGTGAGTCAGACTGATTTTGATGGGAGTTTTGTTTTACAAGGGCTGTTATGTCCACACAGTCTTGCTTAGTCATCATGCTTGGTGTTTGGGGGCATGTTCATTCACCCACAGTTTAAGGAACATGTAAAAGGAACATTTTTCTTTTTCAAAGCTTGCTTCAGGTAGCCCCTTGTTACTCTTACTAATGAGAGAAACTCCAGTTTCTGAATAGTTTAACACTAAACTTTCTCATTTCTTTCCTGCCCCTGGTGGAACGCCATGCACAGCACAGAAAATATTTTTCTTCGTAAGGTGATAAATGTTGTCAAGGGTTTCATCTGGTAATCGTCGAAGAAATGTAGATTTATTTACATCCTTGCAAGGCCTCTGTAGAAATGTTACTCTAAAATCTCCTCTACTCAGTCTTTCTGCTGAAGAGTCAGCACTAAGTGAATGACTTGCCCGCCGTATTCGGAGCTCTTTCAGCCTCCAGATGATTTCATGCTCATTCTCCTCCTGCCTCCAACATGTCAATTAATGTTGTCACCATTACCCAGGGATAGAGTCCAGGCCCACAGACCTGGATTTCTTGCTTTCTCCCTCCTTTTCCTCAGGCTTGCACTCATGAATGCTGTTGATTTCACCTTCACAACACTTCTGGCCTTCCTTCCTTTTCCTTGCCACTGATTCTCATCTGCTGACATAAAATTGCATCTTAGCTGGTCTTACTACCTGAACCTGTCTCCTCCAATCCAGTTCAAGTCCTCCTTTGAGAATAGTAGCTCCAAAGCCTCATTCTAATCAGGTCCCTCCTATTAACTTCCGACAGCTTCCCAGTGCTTTACATAGGAGGTCAATAACGCAGCCTGGCATTCAAGGGCTACAAATCTACTTTTTTCTAGTCTTATATCTTTCTTCTTCTCTTTATATCATTTATATTTCAGTAAAGAAAGCAGAATTATACGTTATTCTTAAATTGATTCTGTGTCTCTCCCCAACTCTGGGCTTTGCCCCATACTGCTCTTTGAAGTGAAACACCCAGCTTCCCTGCCCAAACATGCATATCCACGTGTTATAATCCAATCTGTTATTCAAAGTGTATCCCAGATGATCAGTTATTTTCTTAATGAAGTCTCTCATGAAACTCATAATCTCTTAAGTTGGAAAAGATCTCTGTGTGGCCATAGAATTTATTTTGTATCTTTCTTATGACACTTCTTATATTCAAACATTCTCATATTACATCTATGGGTATACTTGTTGTCTCTCTACCAGATGATAAGATGTTCTTAGCAGGTACACAACAAATATTTGTCAGATGTTGGAATAGAAAAACAAGTGAGTTGAGTTTGTTAATTTATTTCCACAGGATGTTTGAGATGCTACGGATAAGCAATGTGAGTCCCCCAGAAAAGATGTGCCTGAAGCTGGAATGACAGAATATTCAATCAGGTAAGACTGTTGTCATACACACTAAGCTAAGAAACATCTCATCTTAGGAAAATAAGCCAGAATCTTAGCACATCATTTTCAAGAAAGAGATACTATCTCTTTACCTAAGACTCGGTCTAATCTTAGTACCTGGTCTAATCCAGAAACCTGAAACCTCCTAACTGGAGAATAAATAAGTTTCCATATATATATATATATATATATATATTTTTTTTTTTTTTTTTTTTTGGCTACATCCGTAGCATGGGAAGTTCCTGGGCCAGGGATTGAACCCATGCCACAGCAGGGACCTGAGTCGCTGCAGTGACAATGCTGGATCCTTATCCCACTGCGCCACAGGGAACACCTCAATTTTTAATATGACATAATATGACAGAGGTGAAAGTATCAGATTAGCCTAAATATTAGCCACCCTGCAGGGCCAGCCAAGGGTGTGTGGTGAGACGGCAGCTAGAGAAGGCTGGGGAGGGGTGGGTTTTCAGCTTCCGGTCATGGTATTGGCAGTAACAGATGCTACTTGGCTGTAGAGGCAGCCCTCTGCTTTCCTCTGTGGCCAAGAGATGGATGAGAAAAGCTCCAACAGCTAAGAAATCCAAAGTGCAATGGGGAGGTGGGTGGATGTATGGGGTGGGGGCTCCAGGAAGGAGCTGGCCTCAGAGATGCAGTTGAGTTGTGTGATGATTCATTAGATCGTCTTCCACCTATAAAACAGTGGCAATCTCCGAATTGAGTTGTAATATCTGCTTGAGAGACTCTATTGCATCAGTTATGAAAAAGAATAACTTCTGCATTCCAGAAACACAGGATTATCTGGGGTATCTACTTACAGGTGCCCCATTTCGAAGCAACATGAAAAAATTACAGACACATAAATCTAGACATCAAGAGCTTCGGCTCCACCATAATGGATGATGAAAGATGAGATTAAACGATTCTGAAACTTTGCCTGACCTGAAAAACCCCTATGACTTAAGAAAGTGAAACCTGCTTGGCTGGACACAGCCTCCCTAATATTATTATGGTAAAAGGAATTTCTCACTTTGCAGGCTAGGGAAGCTGAATATGGCCTTCATGCCACAGTGTCCTGCACCCATCTATACACAGGATGTTACTTTTAGATTAGCGTTTGGAAGAATTGGTAAATCACTGAATAGACTTTGTGTGAGTTTCATCCAAAATAAAATCATAAAGGTTGATCCAAACTTTTAATATAGCCTGGACTTGTTCATTCATTTTTAAGTTCATGGAGAACAACTGTGGCCGTAATCTCTGAGCACACAGAGGAAGAAAATGTAAGAAATTGGGAAATCGTAATTACAAATCCAAGGTCCATTCTTGCCTGCCCATGCCTTGATGGCAAGATTCAAGCAGCTGAATAACCAAGGCCTATGGGTCTTCAAAATACAAAGTCCTAAGAACACAGAAGTGTGGGCAGCAGTGTTTATTGAGGAAGACAGTATCTCCCAGCCGGGGAAAGACTCCATGTTCTAGCCTTGGGAGAGAAACTCACAGCCTTCGGCCCCCAGAATGGGGAAAACCAGTTAAGCCCAGTGAATTCCCCTTGGTCTTTGGAGAAAATTTGCTCTGCCAGTTTCCAGTGTGCGGCCTGCTTACTGCAGGTCCATTCTAGCAATTCTGAGGAAGAGTTGCCGTTTTGCAAAGAATTTGCTCATCCATATAGTTGAGGAGGCAAGGCCCACTAAGAGGTCACGTTTTCCCTTTTGCCTCTAAAAGAAGACATTTTAGAGTCTGATGGCCAGTGTCCAAAAGTGTGTAAAAAGACTCTCTCTGTGACCAATGAAAACCAAAGCAATGAGAAACTGGAAGGATGGGGCGGGGGAAGGCAAAATTCAAAGCGCTGATTCTATTCCTTATGGAAACATAAAATGGTACAATCATTAATGTGTAACACTCATTTGAATTATCAGTGGGTGTAGAATTGGGTCCTCAAATTTTGTTTTTAGAGCTCCATGCTTCTGAAGAATTGACTAGACTAAGTTAAAGGATATGTATACGGGTACTCATTGCATCGGTTTATAACAGCAGACATTTCAAAATAATGTAAAGGAAGATGGAAGAAATAATGAGCCTAGGCAACTATATCTGTACTATTCTAAGTATAAAAAATGAATTGCAGAGCAACAGCATAATATGATCCTGATTTTGTATATAACACATTTTTTTGCATGTATCCATGCTGACACATTCAGTAAAGAGTGGAAAGAGAAGCACCAACACTGTAACACATGGTGCTTTGAAAGGAATATGATTGAAAGAGATATGAGATGAAAAATTTTTAACTTTTACAGTTACTTACATTAGAAAATAAATAAAAACAGACTGTTGGAGGAAAAAAGAAGGCAGACATTTGTGAATTGCATTTGTAATTTCAAAAATGCTATCTGTCTTTAGTACCTCATTGCTTCAAGTATATGGAAGTATTTTTTTTCCATTTTATTTGTATAAAACAAATGTAAATCCTCTTTTGATGATTGTCTCATTGTGACTGAGGCAGCTGACATGCATGTAAGCTCTTTTGAGTTTCCCTAAAATTTTTCAAGACCGAACCTCTGTCTTTCTTAAAATTTAACTTTTTTTTGAAAAAAAAGAAACATGATAACAAACTCCAGATAGATATAACTGTGTAATATTTTGGAGGGCAGTGTCCTGATCCTAAAATGGTCCAATATCTATCCATCAAAGCCAAAAGTTTCCAGGCTTGTTACCATCATGTCAATCTTATAACTTTCCCAACAAAGTCATGCCACCCAGAAACTAAATCAGACTTTCCTCTTGGGCCAGTACCAAGCCTCTGGACCGAGTTTCAAGGGGAAGATTTTGTGATCATGGGTTTTCTCTAGGGAGGCTCCAAAAATGCTTTCCCTGCAGTAGGAGTTTGAAGGCGGCAGCTCAGTGGCAGACTAGGACAGCTAAGAACATTTTCAAGCAAGTAGCCTCTATTCTTGTCCTCTCACAGCCCCTTGTACATTGATCTTTGTGCTCTTCCCTCGAAGGTTCTCCCCAGCCCAATTAAGTTGCACATCATAATTGCAAGGCCATCTCAGATACTGCTTGAAAATAAAGTTTACTTGTGAAAGCTCTTACT
>PVHT021183585.1:5777201-5790720 GCA_004024745.2 Catagonus wagneri
AGCTCAGTGGCAGACTAGGACAGCTAAGAACATTTTCAAGCAAGTAGCCTCTATTCTTGTCCTCTCACAGCCCCTTGTACATTGATCTTTGTGCTCTTCCCTCGAAGGTTCTCCCCAGCCCAATTAAGTTGCACATCATAATTGCAAGGCCATCTCAGATACTGCTTGAAAATAAAGTTTACTTGTGAAAGCTCTTACTCTCTTTAGGGGAACCAGAGGTCAAGATGGCAGCTGGTCGACACATTTGTGAAATGGCTTTGCCCGCCTACCTCCTCGTTTGCATCCGTTTCATCATTCATGGTATTCTCTCTTTTCCAAGTTTATGGTTTCCTAATAATACCTCTCGTCCACCCCACTGTGGATGTTGGATTGCCTAGGAACACATTTCTCCAGCTTCCAGCCCCATTTCCAAGTTTGTCTAATCTTCCCTCGTTAACCATCTCGAAGTGAATTCATATCAGTGTGTTAATGGCAGAAAATGGTTTAGTACATTAACTTCTTTCAGTCACATCTGTGTCTTATATGGTGATTTTAAAGTCAAGTGAAGGAACACATTTTCACTGACAAGCACAGACTAGAGAAGGAGAGGGTTTTTTTGTTTTTTGTTGTTTTTGACCAGCATAGCTTCTCAGGGTCCCTTACATTGTAATAGGCACCCAATTTGAGATGCTACCAGGGAGTTCCCTTCGTGGCTCAGTGGTTAACGAATCCGACTAGGAACCATGAGGTTGCGGGTTCGATTCCTGGCCTTGCTCAGTGGGTTAAGGATCCGGCGTTGCCATGAGCTGTGGTGTAGGTTGCAGACGCGGCTCGGATCCCACGTTGCTGTGACTGTGGTGAGGGCCGGCAGCGGCAGCTCCTGTTAGACCCCTGGCCTGGGAACCTCCATATGCCGCGGGTGCGGTTCTAGATAAGGCAAAAAGACAAAAAAAAAAAAAAAATGAGATGCTACCAGAGTTGTACTTAACAGGAAACAAATGAACAATGTTCTTTTTACAAAAGTATACTCACTTTGTTTTCTCTCTGAAAGATGGGTGTGGAGGCTGCCTGCAAAACTGAGGCAAACCAAGTGGGAAAGCTGATATTTTAGGTATATTATTTTAAATCAAGAAGTCCCCAAAGAAATAGCTGTTACCTGGATCATCTCAATACCACTGAAAAATACTATGTAGAATTAGACTACTGTATATTTATCCTAAAATTACTAATGACTGAAAGACAGGGATATAAATCACATTTCCAAATCTGCCTGTCTTACCAGAGAATGACTTAATTACCAGGGATAGATACCATCTGAAAAGACAATGCTAAACCAACCCAATAAAGAGACCTACTATTTCAGCATTTGAGATCACAAGTTTAAGTATATTATATAGTATATGTGTTTATTAGTATACTATCTTATACACTACTGTTATTTTCCTAAAAAATAAAATTAAATCAGTCATTTATGAGTTTTTGTTTGTTTCTTTGTTTTTTGCTTTTTTTAGGGCCACACCCACAGCATATGGCAGTTTCCAGGCTAGGGTCAAATTGGAGCTGCAACTGCCAGCCTACACCACAGCCAGAGCCACATGGGATCCGAGCCATCTCTGCAGTCTACACCACAGTTCATGGCAATGCCAGATCCTTAACCCAGGGATCGAACCCATATCTTCACGGATCCTAGAGTCAGCGCCCTAAAACACATGCCACTAATCTCATCTTGCCCTTTGGAAAGAGACAGCAATAGTCAGATGGAGTCCACCTAGTGTAAATATTTGTCTGAAGTAATACCCAGAGAGGTTCTTTGACTTAAAATTTTATGAGAAAAATAAAATCATTTGCCAAATATGAGTGAGCACTAAAGAAGGGGAACAATAAACATGTTTTCTATATCGATAAGAACTTAATTGCACACAGTGAATTACAGAGCTGCAAAATTCTGATATGTACTTTCAGTTCCTCTGCACTAAGGACATTTTGAACTCTCATATTCACGGTGCTAAAGGAATTTTGACCTGTGTTCTACAGACTATTTAAAGCTCAACCATGAAATATTTATTAAACACCATGTGTCAGGACCCAAGCTAGGTTTCATAGATAAAAGTATGAGTGCAGAGCTCAAACTATAGCATAGGAGAAAGATGTGTAAATAGATAACAGTAAAAAATACTGCTACTTTCTACATATAAGCACTGTGTTGTGGGTTTAACATATATTATTTCACCAAATCTTCAAAGCAATTCTAGAGGCAAGCCTGTTATTATCCTCATTGTACAAATGAGGAAACAAAAACACAGGGGAATTGAATAAATTGACCCTATACAGCAGTGGAGCTGAAGTTCGGAGCTGAAGTTCAGACCTGAGTCCAGGGAATACCCAGGTTTGGGGGACTCTCTGAAAAACTCCATTCCCATTAGTTGGCTATTATCAAAAAACAAAGCAAAGCAAAGCCAAGAAAGAAGAAAATAGCAAGTGTTGGTGATGATGTGACGAAACTGGAACTTCTCGTGCGTTGCTTGTGGGAATATAAAATGTGCAGGCACCGCAGAAAATGGTATAGTGGTTCCTAAAATATTAAATGTAGAAGCACCATATGATCCAGCAATTCCACTTCTGAATATGAACCTAAAAGAATTTAAATCAGGGCCCTGAACAGATATTTGCACCCCCATGTTCATGGCAGCATTATTCACAATAGCCAAGAAGAGGAACTAACACAAAGATCCAGTGATTGATGAACGGATAAACAAAATGTGGTGTATACATATAATGGATTGTTATTCAGCCTTCAAAAGGAAAGATACACCATAAGGGAACCTTGGAGACTGTGCTAAGTAAAAAAAGCCAGACACAAATGGACAAAGGAATGATACAAGTATGATTCCACTTGCATTAGGCACCTAGAATAATCGAATTCACAGAGAAAAAAGTATAATAGTGGTAGCAGGGGCTGAGGGAAGAGAAACTGGAGAGTGGTTATTTAATGGTTTTGGAATTTCTGTTTGAGAAAGTGAAAAGGGTCCGAAGATGAATACAGTGGTGACACTTGCACAACAATGAGAAATGTACTTAATGCCTCAGAACTGTGCACCTAAAATGTTATATTCAATTTTACCACAAAATAACACCAAATAATAATAAAAAATTGTTGCTAAGGTGAATCTCTAAATAGGATAAAAAAAGATAACAAATTAAACTTCTAAAATATTTAGGAGTCCCTGCTGTGGCTCAGTGGGTTAAGAATCTGACTGCAGTGGCTTGGGTTGCTGTAGAGGTACAGATTCACTCCCCAGCTGGCACAGTGGGTTAAAGGATCTGGTGTTGCCACAGCTGTGGTGTAGGTCACAGCCGTGGCTCAGATTCAATCCCTGAGCCTGGAACTGCCATATGCTGTGGTTGAAGCCATAAAAAACAATTTAGCAGATATCAAAAACATCCCCAAATGAAAAAATATATTTTATATTAACAAACTTCCTGATACAATTCTGTAATGCCATTTCCTTTTATTTTAGTTTTGCAATCATCAATTACCTCGTAAGACAAAAATGTATGTCATTTTCTACAGAGAGCACAGAAAGATAATGTAGCTTTCCAGCATTGTTTGTTGATTAAAATTTGTTTTTTGTTATAGATAATGGAATGCATAAAACTTCATATACGTTTGAAGTTCTGCTTCACATTTGTGCCTTACAAGTAGGATTCTCATAAATTTAATTTTGTATTATTCCTATTAAAAAACTGCTGTGGTTTTCGTTGTACATAAGGCACTATGGGATCTATTCCTAAGAGGAAGGAATTTCTGCCTCAACTAGGATGAGAACCAGATTCTCGGTCAAGAATTTTATGTATTTGGTGACTGAAATTTTTTCAATCTCTACATTTCACAATCTCTTTCTCTTCAACAACCTACCAATTTCCAGCTGGTAGCCATTAGGACACCTTTGCATTTTGATGGGACTTTGGGCTCTGTATGTTTGCCTTGACAGAGTGGGTGCTACCCATAATCACACGAGAGAAATGATGAATACAGGAGTTCCCGTTGTGGCTCAGTGGTTAATGAATCCGACTAGGAACCATGAGGTTGCAGGTTCGATCCCTGGCCTCGCTCAGCGGGTTAAGGATCTGGCATTGCCGTGAGCTGTGGTGTAGGTTGCAGATGTGGCTCGGATCCCGCGTTGCTGTGGCTGTGGCATAGGCCGGCGGCTGCAGCTCCTGTTAGACCCCTAGCCTGGGAACCTCCATATGCCGTGGGTGCAGCCCTAGAAAAGGCAAAAAGACAAAAAAAAAAAAAAAGAAATGATCAATATAGAGAAATGACTGTGAGCTACACTAATATATCCTGTTAAACTCAAATTCAGCAACCCCTCATTTGGGTTTCAAAATACTTGTAGCTTCTCTAACAACATCTGACACAGGAAATCTAATGGTCAGATAACTTTTGGTTAAATAACTTTTGTAAATTTTATATAAACATATGACGACATGAAGACATTTCTAGGGCTTTTCAAGGATCTGGGAAGTGGGTTCAAAGCAAGTGGCACATCCTAAAGCTTAAGCACTATATTTTTACAGTCATGCCACCTCTACCCAAGTCTGGACACTTTTGCTTCTCAACACAATGCTATCCCGCTCCAGATAGTTACAAGGTATTGAGGCAAAGGCAACAACAGAATCCTAAACAAACACTAAAAACACCCCAACAAAGGACACAGAAAACAAAAAAAAACAGCCTGGCTCAAGGAAGACTTCAGAGGGTAGATTTCACCTCCTTCATGCTGGCCTGAACTAGGATAGCTCTTCCGTATTTCAAGCCTTTTATCTCCACTTTCAGAAAACTAACATGAAGCACATCTAATTCCGCATCCTGCCCACCTGCCTTACCCTGGCCAGTGGTTCCATAATAGATCTATTTACCTTTTTTAAAAAAAAAACACGTTTATAACAAATGAAAAGATTAAAATGAATGTTGGCATGACAGAAGCAAAGAGTAAAATAGGTGAAAATTTTCCAAGGGAAGAACTCCATGCTTTAGATGAATTTATGCCTCTTCAGGATGGAATAGACATACTGTACTGAGGGGATGTTTAGATAAGACAGATGAACCCTGGCCAGAACTTGGAGGCACAACGGAGACTCACATGCATTGACAGTATCCTGGCCCATGCTGACACATTGCAGAAATGGCATTGTTGGATGTTGCTGAGCTGTACACCATAAACTCAGCACAAATCTAGGTAATCTTCTAAAATAACTATGAAATAGAGTTAATCAGATAGGAAACAGTCAATGAAATGACAATAGGTTCGTCAGTAATGAACTGGATGTGGAAAGTATAAAAAAATGTAGACTCCAATCATGCAATGAAGAGAAAGTTAAATTTAGCCAACTGGTGAAGTATAGTAGCCTTGTAGAGGGAGTGTCAACTGCCAAATCAGACGATTGGAAGTTGTAAAAGAGATGAACAGGAAAAACTGGGGAGAGATACACAGCATTGGAGGTTATACAAAATGGTATGAGCTATTGACTCAAGAAGACACACCACATGTTGACTTTGACTCATGGGGAGTCCCCTGCCATGTGCGGCACTGAATTGGGCCTTCTCCTCTGTCCAGTTCTTTAATTGACACTTCAACCTTGACCCTGATCTTCTGAAACAGTACCCTCAGCCCAGTAAGATTATTTCTCTCTTCTCTTTACTTCAGTAAGTGAGTCTGCACACTGGGAATACAGTAGTGTTGAAATTAATCAAATCAAACAGTGTTAACACATAAGTTTTGAGTTAAGGAATTATTTAATCACAAAATAATCTATGAAATATTATTATTATTTTTTTTTTCTATCTATGGCCTCACCTGCAGCCTATGGAAATTCCCAGACTAGGGGTTGAATTGGAGCTGCAGCTGAAGCCTATGCCACAGCCATGGCAATATCAGATCCAAGCCAAAAATGTGCACTACTCTGTAGCTTGCAGCAAAGCAGGATCCCTGGCCTTACTTAACCCACTAAGTGAGGCCAGGGATCAAACCCGCATCCTCACAGAGACTATGTCAGGTTCTTTACCTGCTGAGCCACAATGGGAACTCTGTGAAATATTATTTTTGAGTTAAAACATTGAATAGAAACTGACATTGGAATATTTTAAATACCTGAGCCATTTAATGTCAAAGGTATAAAGGGGCTTTATTAAGTTTGTACA
This sequence comes from Catagonus wagneri, assembly GCA_004024745.2. NCBI lineage: Eukaryota > Metazoa > Chordata > Mammalia > Artiodactyla > Tayassuidae > Catagonus > Catagonus wagneri. The sequence goes on from PVHT021183585.1 coordinate 5,783,383, forward strand.
GTATTTAAATATTTACAAGAACATAACTATCTAATGCATACATTTGATTTGTTACTTTTACCAGAGTTAATTATTAGAAAAGCTTCTCCCCCACTCCACCCCCCTGACCTTTACCTCATCAAGTGGGTAAAAGACTAACATGTCAGGCATTTGAAATGTTTGGAAGACTCAGACAGACTAAATTATAATTGATATACTGTAAAATATTTAAAGCAACTTAGTTAACCAGACCTATCAATTCCATTAATTGTTTGGAAGAAATAACAATGAAGCCAATATTCATCAGGGATTAAGTATACATAATTGTTTGTATTTTCCACCTAAATTTCCAGATTTATTAAGATTTGTTTGTTAAATACAAAAACTTTAGAGAAACTAGTTTTCTTTTCTTTTTTTCTTTTTAGGGCCACACCCGCGGCATATGGAAGTTCCCCAGGCTACGGGTCGAATCAGAGCTGCATCAGGCGACCTATACCACAGACACAGCCACGCCAGATCCGAGTCACTTCTGTGACCTACCCTGCAGCTCACAGCAATGCTCGACCCTTAACCTACTGAGCAGGGCAGGGATAGAACCAGCATCCTCATGGATACTAGTTGGGTTCATTACCACCCAGCCACAACAGGAACTCCTAGAGAAACTAATTTTTAAACTTGGCAGCTTTAGCACATTAATCGGTAATTAAAACCTATGTGGAAACTATATTTTATACATTTCCAAGATTCCTTTGGTGGCGGGACACAACACTGAAAGGCAAAATTTTGTTACTTACAGCTCCAAAGGAGAGAAGGCCGCTGGGCAGGGCCACACAGCGGGTTGCACCTGGGGAAAAGGTCACAGCGAGCTGGACCTGTAGGGGGCAGCTTATGTATGGCATGCAGGGTGGGGTTAGCTAATGTTCCTGGGCTCCCTACTGATTGGCTAATTTTAATAACGCAGGAGGGCCCTGGGGCATGGGCTTATCTGGTACCTGGCCTGGTAGAGTTAAAAGTGGCCTCAGAATATGTGAACCTGATAAGGAAAGCGGTTGAGGTGTGGACTTAATCAGTTGTTCCATAAGAGAAACTATCTAGTCTCTAGCCAAGGCCTCAAAACTGAGTCAAGACAGCATGATAATTTAAACGAAGTTAAGAGTAAACATTATATCTATGTCTCTGCATATCTCAATGGATCCGTCAATGTCTTGACATCAGTTTTGAGCTCGGTTGTTGAGAACATTTGAGTGGCCTGAACAGCCAAGGAGACCTCTGAAGAACTGGATAGAAGTTGCCCTAAATAGCGTAGAAGACATCTCATTATGATAATAAAAAAGAGGAAACTAAGCAAAAGCATGAAAAACATGGCGTCCCCAAAGCCTGGCTTGTAGTTTGCCTCCACATTTGTTTGATGTTAACGCAGAAGAATACATCAGTCTTGGCACAGCCCTCTGGTCATATTTTGGTTGAATTACAGAGTATGCTAAAGGTGCAAGTTATGCTTTTTATGATGTTGATTTCATGGTCTAGGCTTTCTGTTAGAGTGGCCACATGATTAGTGGTGTTACTCCCAGTACAAAGAGAAGCACTAATAGCATCATAAACATCTCCTAGTCTAAGACAAATGTACTGTCAAAAACTATTTCTGCCAGAGTTCCCTGGCCTCAATTAAGTAGCCCTCAGGTTTGTTGTACTTTCAGTGTTGGACACTCTAAGATTAGTGTTAATGATTTCCGACTGTTGGGTCAGAGCAATGGCCTAACCCTGTGGCCATTCCTGCAGGCCCTGAGTAGTGTGGGTGAGTCTCAAGAGCATGGCCATGAAGGCTGCTTGTCAATTGTTTTAGGTCAGGATCAGGAAAAATCTTTAAAATTTATATAAAGAGAAGTTCACTAAAGGCTGGAGTGCACCTGAGTGGTTTGTGGCTGGGAGGTGATGGATGGAGCAGTAAAATAGAGAAGTTGAGATCCTCGCTCACTGGGTCATGGTGCAGTCCTGCAGCATTGTCTTTAGATGGAAAAAAACACCTTGCTTTAGGTAAATGGGAATTACAAAGAATAGGATTGGAGAAATACAGCGAATTTTGCTTGGTTTATGGTGAGGGTGAGGAGTTCCTATGTGGTATGAACTGAGGAAATGTGAGAGCAATTTCCACTTGCCAAAAAGGGTGCTCAAGATACAGGGGAGTTGGCCATTGGCAATAGGTTTGTTTTGTCTTTTTAGGGCTGCACTTGTGCCATATGGAGGTTCCCAGTCTAGTGGTCAGATCGGACTTGTAGGCGCTGGCCTCTACCATAGCCACCACAATACCATATCGGAGCTCATCTGCAACCTACACCACAGCTCAAAGCAATACTGGATCCTTTACCCCCTGAGCGAGGCCAGGGATCAAACCTGCATCCTCATGGATGCTAGTCAGATTTGTTTCCGCTGAGCCATGAAGGGAACTCCGGCAATAGATTTCAGCTTCCTGATATTTTCCTTTTATGGGCCAGATAATAGCTGGATAAATGTGTGGTGTAGTATATGGGAGAGCATTTGGATCGCAAACCCAGCAGTTAGGGACCATTAATGCATGAGAGGCTACTTCGGTCAGGTGTACGTGTATGTTAGATGTCTGTGAAAATATCCCAGAGACTGAAGCACTGGGTCTGTATTTTACTTGCCTTTAAGAGGTCAAGTCTTTTAAGGATTTTTTGTTTGTTGGTTTGTTTTGTTTGTTGGCTTGTTTTGTCTTTTAGAGGGCAAGAGGGATAGACACCGAGACACAGTTAGGATAAGACAGACTCAGGTGGGGGTGTTGGTGCTAAAAACTGGGGAGGAGGAGGGAGAAGAGGATGAAGGGACTTAAGCTGTTTGAACCTTGAGAGGCCAGTAGAATTCTCTTGTTAAAGGTAACAGAGAACCTAGTGTGGTTGCCTTGGTAAGCTTGTCCTAAAGGAAGGAGAGGAGAATCAAATTAGAAGAACCTAAATCATAAGACTGTTGTGGACACATTGGACTTGGCTCCATAGGGACTTAACAGGGTATGGACTGAATTATAACCAGAGGGCCAAAATTTATTGTTTTCAGCTCTCAAAAAGCAGAGTTGGCGAAGTGAAATCAGTCAGACAATTAGACAACAACATCAAACGCTATCACTTAACATGTGGAAACTGAAAAGAAAGACACAGTGAACTTCTTTGCAGAACAGACACTGACTCACAAACTTTGGAAAACCTATGGTTTCCAAATGAGACAAGTTGGGGGGATGGGGGGATGCACTGAGGGTTTGGGATGGAAATGCTATAAAAGTGAGTTGTGATGATTTTTGTACACCTATAATTGTAATAAAATTCATTCAGAAAAAAAAGAAAACAGAGTTGGGTCATGCAACAAGAAAACTGCAATATCTGGAAAGTCACTCCAGTCTGGTGGGTCCTACCTTCAAAGCAGGACTCAACAGTAATTAATCACTGGAAAATCAAGAGTCTGGATCTCCAGTGAAGTCCACATCATCTGTGGAAATGGCCCTAGAGCAATTTCCTGTGGAAATGGCCCTAGAGCGATTTCCTTGGGAGATTGAGACTGAAAGCCTGGATTAATCATCCATCCATTATAGCCTGAATAATATGGAAGATTTTTAGGTGATGGATATTTAGGTTCGAATGGTCCCATAGGAAGTGAGTGTGTGATGAGCTTGTAGGATACCCTATCACGGATGGCTCAGCTTGTTCACTGAAAAGAGCCTCAGACCTGTTGGTCATGGTATGAGCAGAAACATGGGTGGCCCAGATTGTAAGACAATACTAACTAGCTATTGCCAAATGGGTAGCGCCCATAGCTCATTACCTTGGATAAGTAAATTATTCGTTTTCTATTGGACAAGCCAAAAGCGAGAGCTTTGGCTGTTACTCAGGAATTTTATAAAAGTTGTCAGCCTTTGGGTTTTATGTGGGGTGATAGCCAGTCTGTGACTTGAGGCCCAGGCACTGTGGCATCCAGGTTTGCCCAGATGGCCTTCAGTAATTGAGATTTTAGGAGAATATCACTAATGCCAGCAGTGAGTAGAAACAAAATAGGAATATTTTCTAGGCCTTGGTGACAGAGATTTTGGGCCATGGCAGGGCTGCTTAAATATACTATAGGCAACCCAGTAAACATATGTTGGTTACTTTGTTTTTTTTTTAATTTTTTAATTTAATTTTTTTATTTTTTTCTTATTTTTTATTTTATTTTATTTTATTTTTTTAATATGTTGGTTACTTTAAAAGAAGGCAGATTGGGTCTGGGAAACCTCACTATGAGAACAGAATAAAACACATGGACAGCAAAATATTTCCCAAGTGCCTTTGCTTTAGTAATCTCAACAGTACTGGGTATGGTGGCTTTGATGGGAGAAACCACAGCATTTAGGTTATGATAATCAGTGGTAAGCCTCCATTTTTTTTATGAGCCTTTGTATTTTTGTTATCAAGACATTACTTTTTAAAGGGACTTTTAGGTTCACAGCAAAACTGAGCAGAACAATTAGAGATTTCCCTTATATCCTCCACCCATACACACGTACCGCCTCCCACATTATTATCTCCCATCATTGTCATACTTTTGTTATGGTTGATGAACCTGCATTGACACATCACACTCGCCCAAAGTCTGTTGATTACATTAGGGTTCACTCAATGGTGTGGGCTTTAGGTTCATTTTATATGTTTGAATAAACATAAAATGACACGTAGACGTCTTTATAGTATCATACAGAATATTTTCAATGTCTCCAAAATCCTTCTGTACTCTGCTTAGTAATTCCTGCCCCGCCAATGTGTGTGTAGTTTTCAAACGAATGTCCATTGACTGAAACAGTAAAAAATATCAGCAGGATATAAAAATAATATAAAGAAATAAGTAAACTTCATATATACAAAAATAACTATCTAAATGGTAAAATGATACAGAAAACTTTATCTACATAGCAAAAGAAGATAAAATTCTTAAAAATAAACTTAAGAAATTTGCAAAATCTGTGTGAGGAGGACACAGAGGTTTAGATTTGAATGAATGAAAAGATATCCACTAATTTGGGGTAAGATGACCCAGTCATAAAGATGTCAATTCTCATGATGTTAATTTACAAATTTAAAACAATATTATTAAAATATCAAAAAAGTGTATTTACTAACATGAAGGAAAAACAAATAAACAAACAAACCTCACCCGAAATATCCAGCAGAAAGAGAAAAGCTGTGAGTTGTGACTAACTTTCCATAGCTATTAAAACATACTGGAAAGCCTTGATAATAAGCGCAGTGTTGGTAACTGGCACATTCACAGGCAGATATTTCAGTGAAATAAAATAGAAAATCCAGAAATAGAACCAAATATATATGTAAATGTATATATAATTAAGTGGTGTCTCAAACCACCATTGGAAAGATGGACTTAAAAAAAAAACTTTAGGGAGTTCCCGTCGTGGCGCAGCGGTTAACGAATCCGACTAGGAACCATGAGGTTGCGGGTTCGATCCCTGCCCTTGCTCAGTGGGTTAACGATCCGGCGTTGCCGTGAGCTGTGGTGTAGGTTGCAGACGTGGCTCGGATCCTGCATTGCTGTGGCTGTGGCGAAGGCCGGCAGCTACAGCTCCTGTTAGACCCCTAGCCTGGGAACCTCCATATGAGTACTAAAAACATCTATAATCTAGGTATATAAAAAAAGACTTTATTACCATGATTCAAAATTCATATGCAATGAAAGAAAAGCTGGAAATATTTGACTGCATTAAAAAAATGTTCTCAGAGTTCCCGTTGTGGCTTAACAGGTTGAAGACCCAACGTTGTCTCCATGAGGATGCAGGTTCCATCTCAGGCCTCTCTCATTGGGTAAGGATCTGGAATTACTACAAGCTGCAGTGTAGTCACGGATGAGACTCAGATCTGGTATTGCTGTGGCTGTGGCATGGACCTCGGCTCGTAGCTTTGACTCAATCCCTAGCCCAGGAACTTCCATATGGCCCAGAGGCGGCCATAAAAAGAAAAGAAGAAAAAATGTTCTGGAGACAAAAACTCCCTAAGTGAAGTAGAAAAAGACAAACGGTAAATTTGAAGTAGTTGCTTGCAACAGGGTGATAGATAAAAGGCTGATATATCTAATATATAAATGACTCTTAAAAATTGAGAGAAAAAAGACTAGAATCCACTATGAAAATATAGGCAAAAGACATGACTTGAAAACACAAAACATATTTTTATAGTTTACAGAAATATATAAATTGTCTTTAAACATCTTAAAATTTGTTCAAACTCACTTAACAAGAGAAATACAAATTAAAACTACATTGATGCCATTTTTCACCTATAAAATTGGCAAAAATTTTGGAGTTTAACAACACACTTGCACGTGAATGTGGAATGAACGATCCTAGGGAAGACCATTGAACAGAAATATATGCGTGTTTAATTTTTGACCCAACTGTCCCACCTCTGGGAATTTCCCATGTAGATACACACCCCACAACAATACGAATATTATCAACAGCACAGTATTATTTTGTCATTGCAAGATATGGACAAATGAAAGTCCATAAACATATGGAACTGGGTGTGTAAACTATGATATAGAGACAACTTAGTATCCTGCAGCTGTTGAAAAACAAATAAAGAGGAAGATGATTACCATACACCGAGAAGGCATAATTTTCAGAAAGTTGAAATGGGGGATAAAAGCAAATTTAAAAATGTATCTACAAGACTCCACCTTTTGTATAGCCAAGAATGGGAAGTGATAAAATAAATATATGCATTATTTTTAAAAAGAAACATAGGAAGGGTGAGCCACAAAGCAGTGAGACTGGTTTCCTAAAAGTGTTCGTGACAATGGGGCAAAAGAAAGAAGGGACATGTGTCTGGTGTACCTTTGTGTGCAGTTTTGACATTTGAAACCGTGCTAATTTTTGATGTTACCACAAACAAACAAATAAAACCAGAAAATACTGGGGGAAAATATAAAATTCAATACAAACAGGAACAAATGAAATGAATTTCAGTGTATTCTTTCCCAACTTTTTTTTTTTTCTCTTAATGGATTTTATTTCAATTATAGGTGTGCATAAATCATCACAAGTCAATTTTACAGATTTTGTATCCCAAACCCACAATGCATCCCCCCACCCCCCAGATTGTCTTATTTGGAAAACCAAGGTTTTCCAAAGTTTGTGAGTCATTGTCTGTTCTGTAAGAAGGTTCATTGTGTCTTTTAGTTTCCACATGTAAGCGGTATCATTGGGTGTTGCTGTCTAATTGTCTGACTGGTTTCACTTTGCATGATAATTTCTAAGTCCATCCATGTTGCTATAAATGTTGGTAATTCGTTCCTTTTAATGGCTGAGTA
>PVHT021183585.1:5791720-5814217 GCA_004024745.2 Catagonus wagneri
ACCCAAGGCAATCTACACATTCAATGCAATCCCTATCAAATTACCAATGACCTTTTTCAAAGAACTAGAACAAAATAGTTTAAAGTTTGTCTGGAAACACAAAAAACCCAGAATAGCAAAAGACATCCTGAAAAAGAAAAATGGAGCTGGAGGAATCAGGCTCCCTGACTTCAGACTCTACTACAAAGCTACAGTGATCTTTCCCAACTTTTAATTTTAGAATTTGAAATACAGAAAAAATGTTTAGAACAGTGCAATAAACATGTGCCTTACTTACATTCACTAACTGTTAATGTGTTGCTGTGTTTGCTTTACTTCTGTATGGTTTAAGGACTAATAGCACACATTGGCTTCATTTTTTAAATTAAAATATGTTAATACATATCTGTAATAATAATAATAATAATAATAATAATAAGCTGACTTTTGGATTTGAATTCTGAGACCGATAAAGCATAGAAACTTGCAATGAGTTTGGCATCTAAATGAAATAAGATACCACCTTGTATTATTATTCTTACAGATAATTTCTTGGATTTGGTTTCACAGGACTTTTCCTTCAGGAGAAGTGTTTCTGTAATACTTGAAATTAATAGTTGGGCCACTGTTGGAGGATAGAAGAAAAGAGGTGGTTAGCAAAACTTATCACTTACTACCACTTTTTGGCATACTCAGTTTAGAATGTTACCAAAGATAAAAATACTGTTTTGCTAATGTCATATTTTTGTCTTCACAGGCAAAATTTGAATTTATTTGAAACGTATATATATATATATATATATATATATATATATATATATATATTTGAATTTATTTGAAATCTATTTATATAAATTTGAATTTATTTGAAATCTATACATATATATATTCCAGTTTGAATTCTGTATCTATAGCTATATATACACATAATGTCTATTATCTATACAGTCCAGTTTGAATTTTATATATATATATATATATATATATATATAGGCTTGGATGATACCAAAATTTTGGATTGTCCCTCTATATGTGGGGTGATGTATAGTAAAATCAGGAAGAGAGAGAGAAATAAAATGAGGGATGGTCTTTTATAAATCAAGAAAGGGTCAATTATGAAGGTGGAAATGTGAAAGGGTAACTGGGGCTTTTGCCGAGGTGCATTCTTAGGCAAACGAATATTAGGAAAAGACAGGAATGGAAGGCAGGGCTCTAGAAACTGATTCCCTGAAAATTCTTGGTGTCACTGAATTATTTTCATTTACCCCCAAGGACGATGCACTGCATTTGAAGACTGAAGTCATAATACAACTTGACTAATTTTTCATAGAAGTTAAGGAGAAAATTAAAATGAAAAAAGAACATTGAATTGGAAATATTGACTCTTCCAGTCAAGGACTCTGAGACCTAAGGCAAGTGACCCTACCTTCTTAAGCCATGATAGCTCATCTCACATGAAGCTGGCAGATGATCGTGAAGTTCCTTCCAGGTATAACGTAGCAGCATATGTTTGCATGGACAAGTTGAGTTCATTTAAAGAGGCCTGAGCTGGGTCAACTCTTTTCAACAGAGACTTTACCAGCCCATGAGGTAAAAAGATAAAACTGCAAACCGCAACAGATTTATAAAGAATCACAAATGAGGATGAGTACATCAACGGAGGGATTATAGATAGGCCAGGTGAGTACAGAGGTACAGATCAAGCATTACATGCAAGAGACTTTCAAATATGTAATGTCACCAAAAACATTTGGGTGAAGGGGGGTCAAAAACTGCAAACTTCCAGTTACAAAATAATCAAGTCATTGGCTGTAGTGACCATGGTTAATAATGCCCTATTTTACATGTTTGAGAGCTCCTAGGATGGTGGTTTCTAAGGGTCTCACCACAAGAAGCAAAACGTTTTCTTCTGTGACTCTGTGTAGTGACAAATGTTGAAAGAAAAAACATTTGAGAATATGAAGAAGCACAGTGTCTAGACTCAGCATCGAGGATGACAGAGGGATATCAAAAAAAGCAACTTAGCAAAGAAATGATGGCAGGAATCCTTATTTTACTTAGTGTACACAGGACTCTTCAGTAGCTCTTGTCCAGGTTTGACCCATGTCAGGGTGATTACTCGGAATCACATTTGAAGCATTTGTGTGTCCATTCCCTTTACGGGATCCTAGGAATTGATATCTGACCTTTGTCCCCTCTTGAATCTCTGCTAGGAATCAGTCACGTGCCTTTTCAGCAGGAAGCTGGAAATACAGCCCATTTTGTCTGGCCCTTCTTACAGATCAGGTTTTTTCCCTCCTTTTTATGAATGTCTATCATTCCATTCTACTGTCTTATATAATCTTTACTCAGAATAAAAGAGAAAGAGCTACATTTCTTCATTTAATTCACCATAATTATGAAAGCCAAACTGCAATAGGGTTGCGTATATTCTCTTCTTGGCTATGTTCATAATAAAACTTGTAGTCACAAAGGACCACATATGAAAGATCAGCAGTTGCCTAGGCCTGGCTGGGAGAATGAGAAAAAAATGAGTTTCTGCTAATAGATATGGGGCTTCTTTTAGGGTAAAGAAAACGTTCTAAAACTGCTTGTGGTGATGGCTAAATGACTGAATATGCTAAAAACCACTACACTGTCTTTAAGTGAGTTATGCGGTATATGAATTGTATCTCAATAAAGCTGTCAAAAACAAATTAATAAAATGTGTGGCTAAAAATAATAAAACCTATATTCTTTTATCAACTAAATGTAAATTGAATTGAGAATGATTAGGAAAGTCCCAGGAATTAAAGTTGTGTGTTTTTTCAAATGGTAAATTCAGTTTTAAAAAAATGGGTTACCTTTGGGGGAAAAGGACTTTACTATTTTCCAGAACTTTTTAGATTGCCAAGCTTCATTTTTTAATGGCTATATTTTTGGCTGAGGAAAAGAGAACTTCCTTGTATTCATTTGGGTAGTTGCTTAATTAATATATACTTTACCAAAATCAGCCAATTTGGCTTTAATTTGCAAAATACACATCACGCACTAGCTAGTTCAGTGACGGGTTACTGATGACAAAACATGCTTGTTCAAAGGTCTCAGTCTGTTTCTCTTAAAGTGATATGATATTGAAACAATGATTTCCATTCTCCCCCTACATATTTCAAAATACTAATATGGATTCAAGAAGCTAGGCATATATGCAAATCGTGTTACTCGAAATATGCTTCGGTCAGAAACTAGTGCTTCAGTTTATAACTGCAATTCAGAGGATTATAACAGTACAGGTTTTTCTTTTTTTAATTATATTGATATGCAATTTACTTACAAAGTTGTGTTAATTTCAGGCATACAGCAAAGTAAATCCATTGTACATATACATATATTCATTCCTTTTCAGATTCTTTTCCCATATAGGTTATTACACAGTGTTGAATCCATTTCCCTGTGCTATACAGTAGGACCCTGTTACTCATCTATTCCATTTACATACACACATATATATAGTAGTGTGTATAGAGCAACCCCAACCCCCTCATTTATCCCTCCTCTCCACGTTTCCTAAAGATAAGTTTGGTTTCAAAATCTTCAAGTCTGTTTCTGTTTTGTAAGTTCCATTGTATTGTTTCTATTAGATTCTACATATTAATGATCTCATGGGATATTTGTCTTTCCATGTCTGACTTTATTTAGTATGTTAATGTCTAGGTCCACATTGAAAATGAAATTGCTGAAAATGAAATTATTTCATTCTTTTTTATGGCTGAGTACTATTCCATTGTATATGTAAATCAGTCCTCTGTTGATGGACATCTAGATTGCTTCCATGCCTTAACTATTTAAATAGTGCTTCAGTGACCATTGGGAGTACACGTAACTTTTTTTTTTATAGGGCCACACCCATGGCATATGGAGGTTCCAGAGGGGTTGAATCGGAGCTGTGGCTGCCAGCCTACACTGCAGCTCATAGCAACATCAGATCCTTAACCCACTGAGCAAGGCCAGTGGGTTGAACCTGCGTCTTCACAGATGCTAGTCAGATTTGTTTCCGCTGAACCATGATGGGAACTCAGTAACTTTTTGAATTATGGTTTTCTCCAGATGTATGCCCAGGAGTAGGGTTGCTGGATCAAATGGTAGTTCTATATTTAGTTTTTTAAGGAACCTCCATACTGCTCTTCATAGCAGCTGCACCTTTTATGATTTTTCATAAAAAAGCCAAGCATCTATTATGTCCCTTTTTGTTTCCTTTCTTCCTCTCTAGATAATGTTTCTGATAGTAGAACTGCATTAATTAGACTTTGACATTTGGGTAAGATTGTATTTTCCACATGTTTTAAAAAATAACACATCCAAATCCCACCAGAATACATACATCTATGGAACAGAAATCATTTCTCTCCTCAAATCCAGTACATTTTACACCTCAGTGCTTGCTCAGTTTTCATAAAGTATTATATCCTTGTTAGCTCACCTCTTAAGGCTTTATAGCTTTTTCTTTGCTATCTATTAAGCTAAATCAGCTTCTCAGTGTCATTAATTTGGGATTGATTAACTTGAAGGACCTTAAAAGTAGAGCAACACAACTTTATCACTTCTAGGACACACTCCTACATTTTATTTAATTAATTAATTAATTTTGCTTTTTAAGGCTACACCTGTGGCCTATGGAAGTTCCCAGGCTAAGGGTTGAATTGGAGCTACAGTTGCTGGCCTAGGCCACAGCCACAGCAACGCCGGATCCGAGATGCATCTGCAACCTCTACCATAACTCATGGCAACGCTGGATCCCTGACCCACTGAGCAAGGTCAGGGATCGAACCTGCATCCTCATGGGTACTAGTTGGATTCATTTCCACTGTGCCACGATGGGAACTTCCTCTTACATTACTGATATAGGAGAACTAAGACCTGGGATTGAATATACATATTAAGCCTATTTCTTCTGTCCACCAGTGTCCATGAAGAAAGTTGAACTTGTCTTAGTGAAGCATATCTAGAAAGCAGTTTGGAAATGGAAAGACCAATAAGGTGGGGAAGATCAGGGCTGGGTCAGCGAGAGAGGAAAGTGAGCATGAACATGACCTTGACAAGTGGGTGGGATGTAAATGGTGAAAAGAGGGGAAATCAAGAAGAATTCAGAAAGTTCCTTTCTCTCACTGCCCTATCCAAAGAACTGATACTACAACCAAGAACGTATTCTACAAAATTCCATCGTCATCAGCTTTTTCAGTTTTTATCCGACCTGGACATTTTATTCCTTTTTCAGTTCAAATTCTCTCAAGGTCTGCCTCAATTCTCTCCACCGTGAAACCCTGCCCAAGCCAGTTTAACCCAAGAAGAGTTCTTTTTCTGGAATTCCTTCAGTCCTCACGTTCAGAATTGACATGGGGGCCATCTTAGACATCATCACTTGTCTTGCAGCAGCTCGACGTATGTGATTCTTTTTACTCTGTCTCAAAGGCAAGAGTTTTCTCTTTCACCTCTTTTGTTTCTTGAGACGTTTTTATTTATGTTTTCACAAACTGCTTAATGAGTAGCTCCCAGAAGTCAGTCACTTGGCTAGATGCTGCGTACTGAAGGATGAAACAGGCCCCAAACTGACCCACAATGAAGGTGTAAAGCAATGAAGAGGACACGAATGAATATTCTTATTATCCAATTATGAAAATCTGGATTATGGAGATATGTTGTAGATACAGCAAAGGGACAAACTGAGGAAGGAGTTAACTCTATTTTTTTTTTTTTTTTTTAGCTCTACCCTTCAAGATAAGTTGGGTCACAAGAAATAAGTTAGACACAGTGACTCATGACTATATAATGCTTATCTGTGGCACCAGAGCAATTCCACAAGGTATAATGTTGGAAGCATTTCTGAATATTCTTCATTACTCAGAGTCCTGACAAGAGTAACAAAATTTTTTTCATTTCTTTAGTTTTCAGAACTCTTGAGTGTTTCTGTGCCTAACAAATTCCCAACTGTACTTTTGAGGTCAGTTGACTTGAAGATAGATTCTATAACTGGAAGAGGCTGCCAATGAACTGCAGTATGTACCCTCATTCTGTCCAGACAATATAGATATGTTAGCTTATCCTAGAGAAACCAAAGCCAAAAGGATTATTTACCCCCTCTATTTACACTAAAGGTGTAAAAAGAGAGTAATGATTTCATTCAGGCATAGTCAGGGTCAAATTCAGAGGCAAGGGCAAAGTTCTGGGCCTACAGTAAATGTTTAATAAACTCTCAGTGGGTGAAAGGCTTAAGGCATGTATCCCCTAGGATTCTCTCCTGGTTATAGTTTTTTAAAGGCTCTCAGTTCCTCCTAGCTCTCTGGCTTAGGAATGCCAATGCTTGGAGGTTTAAGTTCTATACTAGAGTAGCTAGCAGAGCATGCTCAGATGCATTGGCACAGGGGCCCGCTTTGTACTCTAGGAAGCTGCCTGCACAGGGTGTCACAGAAGTTCTAGAAATCAGATTTGTAGAAGTGAAAAGGAAGCTGCCAGCCCTGGAGAGGTTTCAGAACCATGGCGGTCGGCTGCCAATGGCTGTATAAGGCAGGATCATCTAACTACACAGGGCCTATCCAAAAACAGCCCATGGAACAGTCTCTTTCGTCTACCCTGGGATTATAGAGGCTCACTGAAAAGGAAAGAGTCACTTCAGATCCCTCTATTATTAGTTGTTAAAGGAGCCACCAGAAAAGATGCAAGGTATAAAATGTCATAATCATAGATAAATTATAACACGAAGGCTCCTGCAAGGACACTCTTTCTGCACTGTTAATTTATAATTTTCCCGAATTTGATATCTGGATTAATAAACATAGCTACCATGGAAATACGTAAATGTATTAACCTAAGGTGTATATTGGAAGAGGATATAAACAAAAGTAAGACCTAAGAGAAACCTTTGTAAACTTTCTAAATCGTATAAATTACAAATGCTGAAGTTATTGGGTAACTTGGCCTTAAAGGATGATCAGTTTTGATTACTGATAGGTATTTTTTTTAAAGTCTTATTGAAGTCTAATTGACTTACAATGCTGTGATAACTTCAGCTGCACAGCAAAGTAATTCAGTTTTATATATACATACACATCCATTTTTTTCAGATTCTTTTCCTATGCAGATTATTACGGAATATTGGGTAGCATTCTCTGTGCTATATAGACTGTCTCTTCGGTCAGTGATTTCAAATACCACAGAGTACGTATGCCAAACCCAAACTGACAGTTATGATTCATGTATTACAAGAAAATAAATAAACATTTGTAGCTAAACACAAGCAGTGTCAATGAATTTAGAGCCATTCATCCATTTATTCAACAAATATTTTTGCATTCCTATACTATTCCAGGTTCTGTGCTAGATACATATACCTCAAGAAGTTTACTACCAGAGGAGAAACCACATTAACATATGATAACAGCACAAGGTGAGTTCTGCTATTATATAGACCAAACCTTTTTTGCAATGGGAGACTATGTCTGTTTGAGAGCAGAGAAGGTAGCACCTAAATTGATAAGTTAAAAAAAAAAAAGAAAAGAAAAGAGGGAATCTCACAGATGGAAAAAAAATCTCACACATGAGATATGAGAGAGCCTGTTAGATGTACTGGGCAGGATTTCTTTTTTTTTGGACTCAATAGAAAATAATGCTCATTAACTTAAGAAAAGTGAAGTATTGAATGATATTTTTGCAGCTCCCAGAACCGTCAGGAAGTCTAAAGAACTAAGCTCAGAATAAAGAAAACAATGAGAGAGACTGGGTACCTAGAGGGGGAACTTGGAGATCCTTGACACCTCCACTGTCAGTCCTGGTATTGCTGGTCCTGTCACTGGCTTCATTACCACCAGCCCTGAGACCACTGCCTCACGACACTGGACTCTGCTGCTGCCAGAGCCACAACTGAAATGAATTCCTCACTGCTCCCTCTTCTTTGCTTTTTTCGTTCCAGAGATAAAGTCCTGGAGGGATATTCCTTTGAGTGAGCACAGGCGATCTAGCTGCAGGGAACTCAGAAAGGGAGTGGAGTAGAACTCTTTTCCCTTCATCTTTCGAAGTAGAAGCACAGCTCCACTTTTCAACACTTTTTGTCATTTTCTCAAAAGGAAAGTTGTTTGCATACTGTTTATTAAGCTACTGTCCCTCTGTTTTCTGCTTATTGGTGCTGGGGCTGTGACTCTGCAAAACATTTCTTCTTTGCTGGCTGGACCCCTGATAGATTCTACAACTATGGGCTACTAGAGGAAGACTAGAAGGCTATAGCATGGGGAAGGGGCTTGTTTCTTCCTCTTTTGCTCCATTAATCTACCAGAATCACCCCAGAAATGGTTCTTCAATCTGATAATGACAGTTGATTCCAGTCTTGGGTTTTTTTTTCCCCCACAGTCCAAGAAGAAACCTCATAATTTCCCTTCTCCACTGTGATACCTGCTCCAATCCGTCTGCGCCCCCTTTTAGGAAATCTGGGACTAAGCTCCATGGAGACTTACTTCGGAGATACTAAGCATCAGGAGTGCTGCTGGCCCTCTTGGGACGTCTGGATCCCAACTCTACAGGAACCTTTCCCTAAGCTTCCAAGTTCAACTAATCCCAATCTCTTCCCTTTGTCCCTCCAACCACAGGCTGGTAACACTTCCTGCAGTTTCTATCTCTGTGTTGCCTCAGGTGGCTCCTTTGCATTTTCAGTCTCTCAGTACACATTCAACTGATTCCTTACATTAAATTCTTTCCATTAACAAAACTAGCATGGGTCTTGGTTTTTTCCCTTGCTGTTGAGCATCCAATATGACAAATATACTCTAGAGCACATAGATATAGTAATTTAGAATTTCTGGAGAATAAAGTATGAGAGCAAAGCATGGCAGGAGATGAAGCTGAAGAGTCAGAGAAGAGCCAGATGATGGGGGATTTGTTTGACTTCTAAGAAATTTATTCATTATTCTATAGGAAGCAGAGAGCTCTCAAATATTTCTAAATAGAGAAGTGGAAGTCAGATTTATTTGTTAGCATAACAACTCTGATAGTGCATTATGGGAGGAACTGAGGAAGGCTGATTTTAAAGGGAACAGTAGAAGAGTACTGCAAATGTACAAAAACTATTGAAGCAAAGACAACTGGTTTGGATGACCAGAAATCCATTCATTAAGAAAAGGAATATTGGAGGAGGAACAGATATAAGGGTTAACATGAGGTGATAAGTTTTGAAAATATTGAATTTGAGGTGTCTGTGGGACACCCTGATAGACGTTTTAAGAACCAGAGACATAAATTTGTGAGTGATAAACCCGTGAGCCTTTAACGTGTAAGTGGGAGTTGAAATAATCTGGTGAGATGAGATGAGATGAGATAGAATAAAATATTCTGCCACCCATCAGCAGGGCCAGGGTGTGCTAGACTAATGTGTCAGCCACGCAGGCCAATACCGTAGGACTAGGGCTCAATCTAAACAGTCCTCCTAAGGCCTTGAGAAGAAGGAATAAGAGGAGAGGAGCCTGTAAAAAAGACATATGTAAGCTGGGAAAACCAAGTCAGTAGATGGGGACCAAAGGGTAGGGGTGAGATTGAAATTGGGAAAGAAGTCAAAATGAGGCACCAGAAGCAACTGGAATAGAGCCATAATAAGGCTGAAAAGTATTTACTGGGTTTGGCAATTAGAGGATAACTGCTGACCATAGAGAACACAGATTCAAAGGAGCAGGTGTGCAAAGGTCAGTGGGTAAAAACTAGATGGCAAGGGACCAAGTCAAGTTAATAGTGTAGACCTACAGCTTGTAGGAGAGAAGCTGTGAAGGAAGAGAAAGTTAGGGCAGAGTAATTGGAGGATTTTAGTTTTGCTTGTTTTCAGATATGAGTGAATTAAACTTTTTAACCTCTAAGAAGAAATAGAAGAGGAAATTATTGAAGACATAAAAGGAAAGCTGAGAAAACTATGTGGGTTGAATTGAGCTTCGTAGCTCAGATAAAAGGATTATATTTGGTCAAAGGAGAGAGAATTTGGAGTGAGTGTGTGTGTGTGTGTTTGTGTGTGTGCGTGTGTGTGCGTGACAAATGGAAAGAAGATCAGATGGAAAAAGGCAGATAAATTTGAAGTTAGGAAGTGTTGAAGAGGCTCCAGTCAGCATCCTTCATTTTCTCTGAAATCACAGTCTTGGGTGGTGGCTAGGTGGTGGGCAAGGTATGGAGGGAAAGAAATAAGAAAGGGAATGGAAGAAGATTTTCATAGACTTATTAAAGGATAAATGAGTCATTTATCTCATGGTCAATTCCCTGTTTCAGAGGAGAAAGCATTAATATTTTGAGAGCAGAAAGGCTCCATACTGTATGATTCCAGCTATATGACATTCTAGAAAAGACAAAACTCTGGAGAATGATCAGTGGTTGCCAGGACTTAGGGAGGAAAGACTGATGAACACGCAGAGCATGGAGGACTTTTAGGGCAGTGAAACTATTCTGTACGAGGCTATAACGGTGGATGCATGTCATGAATTTGTCAAAATTTATAGAAGGTACAATACCAAGCATGAACACTAATAAAAAATGATCAATTTCAGATGATAAGAATGTTTCAATGTGGGTTCATTGATTATAATCACTCTGGTAGAGGATGTTGATAGCGGAAGAGACTGTGTATGAGTGTGACCAGGGGGTATATGGGAACTGTAAAAATAGTCTATTAAGAAAATGTCAACAAAGGAGGCAAAAATATGCAATGGATATAGAGTGTCTTCAAGAAGTGGGGCTGGGAAAACTGGACAGCAAGTTTAAAAGAATGAAATTAGAACACTTTCTGACTTACTCACTTAGTATGAGAGTCTCTAGTTCCATCCATGTTCCTGCAAATGACATTATTTTGTTCTTTTTTTATACCACATCTTATTAATCTAATCATCTGTCAGTGAAGTATGTCAGAAAGAGAAAGACAAGTACCATATGATATCACTTATATCTGGAACCTAATATCTGGCACAAATGAACCTTTCCAGAGAAAAGAAAATCATGGACATGGAGAACAGACTTGTGGTTGTTAAGGGGGAGGGGGGAGGAAGTTGAATGGACCGGGAATTTGATATTAATAGATGCAAACTATTGCCTTTGGAATGGATAAGCAGTGAGATCCTGCTGTATAGTGCTGGGAACTCTGTGTAGTCACTTATGATGGAGCATGATAATGTGAGAAAAAAGAATGTATACATGTATGTGTAACTGGGTCACCTTACTGTACAGTAGAAAATTGACAGAACAGTATAAACCAGCTATAATGGAAAAAATGAAAATCATCATAAATGGAAAAAAAAGAAATTAGAACACTCTCTAACACCATACACAAAAATAACACTCATAATGGATTAAAAACCTAAATGTAAGAGTGTATACTATAAAATTCTTAGAGGAAAACATAAATAGAAAACTCTTTGACATAAACTGCAATATCTTTTTGCTCATTTTTGGTTTTGTTTTTGGCTACACCTGTGGTATGGGGAAGTTTCAGGGCCAGGGATCAAACACATGCCACAGCAGTGACAATGCAGGACACTTAACCAGCTGAGCCTCCAGGGAACTCCATTAGCAGCAATATCTTTTTGGATCTACCTATGAAAATAAAGGCAAAAATAAACAAATGGGACCTAATTAAACTTAAAAGGAAGCCATAAAAAAAATGAAAGCAAAATCCACATGATGGGAGAAAATATTTACAAACCAAGTGACTGGCGAGGGATTAATTTCCAAAATATACAAACAACTCACACAACTCAGTATCAAAAAAAGCAAGCAGCGTTATCAAAAATGGGCAGAAAGGAATTCCAGCTGTGGTGCAGTGGGTTAAAAACCTGACTGCAGTGCTCTGGTCACTGCAGGTTCAATCCCCAGCCTGGTGCTATGGGTTAAAGGATCAGGCAGGCATTGCCACAGCTGCAGCATAGGTCAGAGCTGCAGCTTGGATTCAGTCCCTGGTTTGGGAACTTCCATATGCCCCAGGTGCAGCCATTAAAAAAAAAAAAGAAGGAAAGAAAAAAATAATGCCGAAGACCTAAGCAGACATTTATCAAAGAAGACATACAAATGGCCAAGAAGCACATGAAGAGATGCTCACTATCACTAGCCTTTAGAGAAATGCAAATTGAAGGGAATAAGAGGGTGAACGGTGGCCTTAGCATGAGGATGGCAGCCTGGAGCAGAGTTCATTGCATATCACAGGGACTCCTGTGCTGCTAAGACACAGCCTGTTGTTGTCAACCTTCCAATTCCCTTCTCCATGACAAAAGCTGCTGGGTGTTTCCTGTCCTCAGAGTCATTCCAATAAGGATCCTGTGGGCCTTGGTCTTAGTGCTCCTGCAATTATCCTCCATCACTTGATCTCTGCATGGAAACTTTATTTCATGTATCCCAAAGAGCCTACTTAACATGGGAATTGTACAAAAGGAGAGAGCGCGTTGCAATATTAAAACAAGTTTAAGGCACTTTATGTGTTTTTCAAGTCATCTCTCCTAGTCAGAGAAATGAGCTCTTTGAGCAGGAATCGTGCATAGGAATCCAACATGTTTGCCAAGAAAGAATTATTTTACAACGAAAACCCCTTTCTGACGCATATTTTCCTCCTTATGTGTATTAGTTCCAATGAGGATATACCTTCTGGTTTCTGAATAAATTAAAAATTTGATAAATCAGATCATTCTGGGGTTATCTACCCCACAAATCTTTATGATGACCTTACACCATGTCTTTTATAGGCTTAACTAAGGCCTGTTTTTTTATCATGCTAACACATGATTAAAAATTAACTTAAATATCGTCCTCACTTGTGTAATATTTTTATATCTTTATTTTACAAGTACAGAGATCCATTGGTAAGGCACATACTTTTAGTAGGAAGTTAATAGAGTCATGCAACTAAAATGGGTAGACCTGTGTTGGGCCTCTGGCTACCATCACATAGCCTGGCTTCTCCTCTCAAGGAGCTTACAGTCTTAGTAAGGCAGGAGAGAAAAATGTAAACAATATACTGTGGCAACTGTTAGAATGAAAATTGGTGTGAAGTGCTTAGAGGCACAGAGGAGAGAGTGAGCGTCTCTGAGGTGAGAGAGAAGGAGGCGTGAGGGAGATTTCAAGCCACCACACTCTTGCTAGTGTCACAAGAGCATTTGCGTTGCACGATCCTGAAGAGTGAGCGGAATTGTTCCTAAATGACAAAGACAGGGGAGATGAATCTTGGAGGATGCGGGTGACCTATTAACAACTGTGGACAGAATTGAGACTTATTGTAAGCAGAGGGCAAAGCATCTTTAAACACAGCGAAAGGGCGAAAGGTTGTTTGTGTTCGGGAACTGTAAGTAGTTTGGTACATGTCTATCTGTTCTCTCTGGCCACACTAAAGGTCTATAACTAATCACCCCAAATCCACTGGCTTAAACAGCAGCCATTCATTTATCATGACTCTACGGGTAGTCTGGTTGCTTTTGAGGAGCTAGCTGCTTTCTACCCATCTAAGCAGGGTTCAATCTTGCATTTAGGATCTACTGGCCTGTGTCTGGGAGCTGGCTTGTCTAAAATGACCTCAACCACCATGACTTGTCTCTGCTGCTGTGTGTGAACTCCTGTTCTCCACCAAATTTTCCTGGGCTTGCTTTTGTGGCAGAGGCGGAGTTCTAAGAGAGAGCAAAAGCCCATAAGACCTTTTGAAGACTGAATATGGAACGGTGCCCCCATCATATTTCTGTCAGGAGAAACCAATCACTAGAAGAAAAATCAATCGGTCCATGTTCATGGGACACTGTCACCTGGCAGGTGTGGAGGGGTAGGGAATTGGGACGAGTTTTGCTATCAATCTGTGTCACTAGGTAGGAATGGAAGGAGCCTATGAGAGGGTGGTAGGAATTGAGTCTGGAAAATTTATTGCCCCCCAAGCTTTGCAAATGGAGGTAAGAGGTGCAAACTGGTGGGTCAAGTGAGACTTGGAAAGTTTGGAGGCAGAGCAGTGATAGGATCAGTTTCTCACTTGAGGAAAAGAACTCTGGCAGCAGTAAGGAGGATGGACTGGATGCATCAGACCTTTTCCTTGTAAACAAACATCTGAGATGGAACTCTGCATAGTTACCTATTTATTTATATCCCACTTCATTCCAAAAAAGAGATGATGCCGCAACTCTTCCATAGCTGCTATCAAAAATATATGTATTTATGCCCTGTCTGCTTCTAAAAAGAATTCAAAACAGCTCTAGTTGAATTCTGCCCAGAAACCATCTTGGAAGTTTGTCCCTACCATTAAATGACGCTTCCAGCACTTCTAGCCAAAGAATATTCCTGGAGGTGAAATAAACAGAGGTGAATTTGGCTGCTTAAAAACACATGTAAGCTCTTTATTTAGAACGCTGATTCCATGGTGGCCGAAGGGAAAGAAAGGTATGGCAGGCAGCGTGAGTTCAAAAAGAATATTTACCATTCCAGACCATCTTAGGAAACAGTGCAATAATTTCTGCTTCGCAGACACAAAAATAGGCTAGTAAAAATGATACCCTGCTTGCAGAACTAAGCTGAAATAGCCAAAAAGGCTCCGCAGAGACTGAACAAGTACCTGCTCAAGTTAAAGTTGCTCTCAGCCTGTTGTTTATGATGGGACAAATCTGAAGAGATCTGTTTTGCTGGAACTCTTGTATTTGGGCATGACAGCAAAGTAGAAGGGGGCGAAGCACTCAGATTTTCATAGGAGGTTCTTCCTGAAACTCAAATCAGTTTGGTTTTGAATAACCAAGAGGGAACATTCATGTCTTGAGTTCAGTGTTAGTCGAGTAGTAAATCCTGTAGTTTTCAGGGTTAAGAAACCTGATCCCACCATTTTCGTTCAACCTGGCTACATTTATTGAAGATGCATTGTGCAGCCCTGTGCTGAATACATGGGCTCCAGGGATGAGTAAGATAGTGCTCTTTGATCTTGAGTTGCCCACAAAGAGACCCAGAATAAGACCAAGGGCCCCAGATCTTGTTAAGTGCTCACACCTAAATGTAAATAAAATATCATGAGGCCACAGGAAAGAAGGCAAAAGTTTTGGTTTAATATTGCTGCCCTTTTGTCTCAGAGTTCGTGTTCCTGGGACAAAAGTCAAAAGAGAAACATGTTCTCCCTTTTTGCACAGTAACATGTGCCAAGGTTCCTTTAATCATGGAGCTCTGTTACCTAGACCAGAGGCAATGCTTCCAGCCAATCCTGTCACATGTGCTTCTCTCCTCTAAAATGGTTCTAGGGATCTTGGTATGTATTCACATCACGTGGTAGGTAATCCCAGTTGAGATGTTTTTATCTTCTTATTTACAAACACGATACTAAGAATTAGTCCATCACTTCCTTTTGCAACCACAATTAATGTCTGTGATCCCAGAGTATTTACTAATAACAACCCGCTCTAAAGAGTTCTGGTTTGGATGATGAACTATATGTTCAGCATACTAACACTGACGACAGATCCTCATTTAAACATGAGCAACCCAGCTGGTTTTCCGGTCGTGATTCTTCTTGGTAGCTTCCAAGTTAGGCCCACTCTCTTTCACAATCCCCCCCTTTTTTTCCTTTTTTTGACCAGGGATAGGAACTCTCTCATGATGCCTGGTCTAAGTTAAGAGTGCTGCTGGCGATTATGTAACAAGTTTTTCTCGGAGCAGGGTTGACTACTCTGTGGAGATCAAAACTGGGGGGACCCATTACTCCCCTGCACAAACCAAAGGGAAGCTGACCCTCGTAACAGCTTGATCATTGCAACCTTGGCAAAGAGGAGAGACACTCCCTCTGTATGCTTCACACCTGAGCAAAAGTTCACATGCCCATCTTGAATTTTTACCACCATGTTATTTCAATACTTGAGTGTTAAATATTCGTCATGCTTCCTAAAATGTGCTAAAAATAAAGGTTTTTAAATTTTTTAAGAATTTTATAAGGTACTAGGACAAGGCCTTTTCTGCAATTGTGTGTGTTAGGGGTGGGACAGGGATTTTGGCCTCAGTTCTCTTTCTCTGTCACAAATTATGCATCGATTTTTATGTGAATCGATGGCTCTTCAATTAAGTATCCTTGGGTACTTCACAAATTTCTCATTTGATTAGTAAGCTTTTATGGCTTGGATTTCTATATTAGCTACTCTTTAGAAAGGGCCTGGTTTGAGTTCTATTATTACATGAACTACTAAAAAGACGAACTGTGGTCTTGAGGCCATTCTTTGAGTCTGAGCTTTGCCAGTCTATGATCTGGAATGGGTGGCTTATCTTTTCAGACCCCAGTTGCATTATTTGTCAAGTGGGGATATTAGGATCTACCTCTCTGTGGTGTTGTGGGACCATTTTAGGACTTCATGGGTAGTAGATGCTCAACACACACTAATTCCTTTCTCTTTGCAACCTACAGAAGAACATAGTTCTCCAAACCTTTAGACTCTACAATTTTAGGAACTTACCTTACCACCATGGAATTACCTATAATAAGATTCTTTTCATGTAATTATCCTTAGGTAAGATAAGTATTTTTGGAGCAGTGACACAACCACTTCTGGCTTCAGATCTGGGGGACTCAAACTCACTATTTGTACATATGAAGTAGGGATTGAACATTGCTATTTAAGTTACAGCTTTCTAAAATTAGCTGGGGTTAGTTTTTGTAAAAAAATTTTTAAAAATATGTTAAAATAAAAAGGTTGCTCTAGTAATAGAGAATAATGGCCCACATAAAAATAATTGAAACTGGCACATTGCTCTGGAAGAAATATATTGCAGCATATGAGGAAGATTTAGAATGGGAGAGCACGTCCAAAAGGGAAAATTCTTGAGTGGATATATGTATAACTGAGTCACAATGCTGTATATATGAAACTAACACCACGTTGTAAGTCAACTATGCTCCAATACTTTTTTTTTTTAAAAAGGGGGGAATTCTTTGGAGGGTATATATATCTATTAGAAGACATTCATGGTATAAGTCAAATGTTTCTAAAAAATACCATTTAGAGGAACAAACATATCTCCTGCTGGGAGAATACACTCTCCATTGTGAGCACAGTGGAAAGATATTTGAGGAGGGCTGGAAAAGGAACAAGTATGCATGGAGGTGTTGGACGTGGAAGAGCAGCACACAGAAACAGCGGGATGTTTTACTCGGGCAGGTGCTCCACCTCAAAGGGAGACTTCGAAGGGGAAGCGTGATGACGCCAACTTGAACAGAGGAATGAAATGATGGAAATATCACTTAGTTAGTTGTGAAAATGTCCACCTTGCTGGAAGAAAATGACCACAAATTGTGAAATCATGCTTTCACACTGCTTATCTTTTTTTTTTTATCAGTGTCTCACTTTTTTCTTTTTTCTCAGAAGTACCAATCACATTTTAAGTTGCTAGACAATTTACTTATCAATTCTGTGCATTGTCCATCTCTTCTAGCTGGAAAAAACCTCTGTCTATTTTTTTCTTTAGCTCATTTTTTTTTTTCTTTTTGCAGCTGCACCTGTGGCATATGGAAATTCCCAGGCTAGGGGTTGAATTGGAGTTGCAGATGTGGGCTTATGCCACAGCCATGGCAACATGGGATCTAAGCGACATCTGTGAACTACGCCACAGCTCACAGCAACACTAGATCCATAACCCACTGACCAAAGCCAGAGATCAAACCCACATCCTTATGGACACCATGTTGGGTTCTTAACACACTGAACCCCAATGGGAACTCCAGTTTTGTTCACTTTTATATTTCTGGCACAAATTTCTTGAATGAATGAGGGAATAAATGCTAACAAAGGTCAGCAATCTTGGGGAAATCTGGTATCTTTTAAGAGAAGGGAATACTGCATGTAAATTCTATTCAAAATGTATTATTATATTCTCACAGTCATAAACCCTGGTAGAGTGTGAGGCAGAGGAAAGATCTCCAAAAACTGAAAATTCTCACTCTCAGTAGTGAATCCTTTATTAAGTTGCTTTGGGGGCATTTTTATTGTTTTAATTTCTTTTTCTTTGCAGATGTAAATATTACTGATATGTCTTCATTTGATAGATATAAAAGTGACAGTGAGCATGCCCCAGATATGAAAGGACCAAAGGACTGTGTGATTTTAGCTTTCAGGGAGAAATCAGAGGGAAAAGCATTAATATTGGAAACAAGGTCAAAGGGAGAAGAGGGACACAGAAACAGAGTTGAAAGTGCCATATATTCTGGAAAGGCAATTCTCATCTTTATTCTTACTTCCTTCCTTCTGCAAAGGCACGAAACAGTTAAAAGCACCTGGTTACAAACATTAGTTAAAAAGTATACATTTCATAATTCAGTGAGTATTAGACAATCACAGTACTGTTTAGTGGTTTAAAGATGAAAGCATAGTCATTTAACTAAGGAAAACAACAAAAAGTGTAAAGACGTAAAGTAAAAACTATGTAGGAATACTAACATTATACTAACATTTAGAAAGAGCTAAACTTTGTGAAAAATGTAAAGAACATCATATTAGCTATTATGTCTGGAATGTCAAATGCAATTCTATGTCATAGCAATATTTCTTTGTGATTTTTACTACTCTAGATATTTTGAAAGACTTTGACTACCTTTTAGGGTAGATGCTAAAATTTCAAGAAGATTCAAAAGAAAATGATCAGCTTCTCTTTTCTTGCAAGTGGAGTGATCTTTAAGTTGTAAATAAACAGATAATACAGTGAACAACTGTGGATTAACAACTTAAATAATCTAGATGAAATGGGCATTCTTAGAAAGACATAAACTACCAAAACTAACTAAAAAGGAAATATAAAATCTAAATAGACCTATAACAAGTAAAAAGATCAAATTAGTAATTTGCAAACTTCCAACAAGAAAAGTTCATGACCAGATGGCTTCACTGGTGAATTTTACCAAACGTTTAAATAATAATTAACATTAGTCATTTTCAAACTCTTCAAAAAGTGAAATCCCTTTCAATCTCTTAAAACCTTTCAGATTCATTCTATGAGACCATGATGCCAAAACCAGAAAAACAAATCATTTCAGGCCAATATCCCTCATGAATAGAGATGGAAATCAAAACCACAATGAAATATTACCTGACACTCACTAGTATGACGATAACAATTTTTTAAAGGAGGGTGAATTGTTGCTATTTCTCAAATAGTTAAACACAGAATTTCTATCTGACCCAGCAATCTTTCTCCTAGGTATATACCCAAGAGAACTCAGATACATATATCAATGTTTATTAAAGCATTACTCATAATAGCCAAAAATGGAACCAACCTAAATGTCCCTCAACTGCAGTACAACAATGTATAAACAAAATGTCATAGAATCATAAATGGAATATTATTTCATCATAAAAAGGAATGAAATACTGACAAAAGTTACAACATGTATAGGTCTGAAAGCATCATGGTAAGCGAAAGAAGCCAGGCATAACAGACCACTTATTGCATGATTCCACTCATTGGAAATGTCCAGAATAGGCAAATCCAGAGAAAGCTGACTAGTGACTGCTAGCACTATTGGGAGGGGAAATGAGAAGGGACTACTTAATATGGATGGTATTTTGGGGGGCAGATGATGAGAATGTTTTGGAATTAGGGTAATAGTTCTACATACAGGGAACATACTAAAAACCAGTGGGTTGGAGTTTCCGTCGTGGCTCAGTGGTTAATGAATCTGACTAGGAACGATGAGGTTGCAGGTTCGATCCCTGGCCTTGCTCAGTGGGTTAAGGATCCGGCGTTGCCGTGAGCTGTGGTGTAGGTTGCAGACGCGGCTCGGATCCTGTGTTGCTGTGGCTGTGGCGAAGGCCGGCGGCTCCAGCTCCTGTTAGACCCCTAGCCTTGGAACCTCCATATGCTGCGGGTGCGGCCCTAGATAAGACAAAAAGACAAACAAACAAACAAAAATAAAACCACTGGGTTGTATACTTTAAAATGGTGGATTTTATGTTAGATGAACTTTACCTCAATAAAAATGACACACACCAGATAGGAAAATAGGGTTAGGGATATAACACTCATAAACTTCTCAGTCGTACATTAAAAAATATATAGGATAATCAGGGTCTCATGTTTCTACAATAGAATTTTTGAGATCATTCTGCTTAAATAATTTTTAAAAATACATGGAACTGCTTGTCATTAATCTTTAAAAAGAGAAAGAAAATGAAAAAAGATAGGAATGCAATTTAAAAAAAAGGAATTTCATAAAATTGGTGGCACAGTTTTACATATGTTAAGTAATGAAGGAGTGAATAAATAGTATAATACATACAGTACTTTATCTTGAAAATTATCTGAAGTTTGCTTGTAGAAGCGGGTGCCTGCACTTCCATCAGGCTTGCCTACCCTGGCTTTCACATCCATCACATATAACAGAGGAAGAGAACAAAGCAAGGGAAGAGAGAGGTGAAAAGAGAAAAAGAGAGGAAAAAATAAAAAGCAAACTGGAAACAAGGAAACGGAAGTGTTAAAGAGAGCAGGAGCCGTGTGGCCTTGGCCATCAGAAGGCTTTTAGCTTGAGAGTTTCTGAGAAGTGGGTACAGGTGTTAAAAGGAACCTTGTAACACCAGGTTTGGATGGATGTGGCCAAGTGTACTTATGAAATATGTGCCTGGATGCATTTTAAATGCCCTACACAGCTCCATTCATCTGGGCATAGCTTATTGCACATACCCAATGGTTCCTGTTGGAAACACTTTAGATTTTCAAAACATGCATTAAAGCTGAATTGACTACATTTTAATAGGTCTTTCATATAATTATGGCTAATTTTAAAATACTACCTTAAAACTCAACAAATAGTAGTTTCTTAAAGATTAGCTTCTAAAATCTGTAGAATCTAAAACCAAGTTAATAAAATTTTCACATTCTGTTACATTAAAAGCCACAGCTGATCTTGTACTTTAAATAGATTGCTTACCCATGCATGATTTTGTAATATCATCCTTAGACCATTTGGAAAATATTGGTTCATTGAGTTACCAGCAAACTGATCCAACAATATTAAAAAAAAAAAAGGATTATATTCCATGACCACATAGGATTTATCCTAGAATGCAAGGCTGTTTCAGCATATGAAAATAAATCAATGCAATGCAATGCACCATATTAATAGAATAAAAGAAAAAAGCCACATGATCATCTAAGTAGATGCAGAAAAGCATTTGAGAAAATCCAATACTCTAGAATGAAAAAAAAAAAATTAATAAATCAGGAACAGAAGGAAACTTCCCCAACTTGATAGAGTATCTACAAAAACCCGTAACTAATGTCATGCTTAATTGTAAAAGACTGAAAACTTTCCCCCCAAAATCAGGAATAACACAAAGAGGTCCACTTTCACCACTTCAACATTAACCATAAAATTCAACATTGTACTGGAGAGTTAACCGGCATAATTAAGCAAGAAAGGGAGATAACAGGCTTCCCAATCAGAAAGGAAGAAGTAAAACTATCTGTATTTGAAGAGGTATGACCTTGTATATAAAAAATCCCAGGGATGATACTTCCCCTCTCAAAAAAAAACCTATTACAGCTAATAAACAAGTTCAACAAGGTTTCAGCATAATAGTAATGATGCAAAAATCAGTTACATGTCTATAACACTAGCAATGAACAATCTGAAAGGAAATTTTAAAAACTCCATTTACCATAGCATCAAAAAGAATAAAATTGTTACAAAGAAAAACAGCAAAAGGAGTTCATGACTTATACATTAAAAACTAAAAAACATCATTGAAATAAATTAAAGACCTACTACATGGAAAGATATCCTGTGTCATGGATTGAAAACTCAGTATTGAAAAGATGGTAATACCCCAAATTGATATTCACAGTCAATGCAATTCCTAAAAAAATCCCATCCCTTTATACAAAAATGGACAATTATCTTAAAATTTAGGTAGAAATGCAATAGCTTAAAAAATCTTGGAAAAGAACAAAGATGAAGGACTCACATTTCCCAACTTCAAAATTTACTACCAAGCTATAATGTTTGAAACAATGTGTTACTGGCACAAGGATAGACAGAGCACTAGAAGAGGATTGAAAGAAGAATCATTTCTAGCCAACTGATTTTCAGTAAGAGTTCCAAGAATATTCAGTGCAGAAAGATTAGCCTCTTCCACAAGCTGTGCTGGGACAACTGGATATCCACATGCCAAAGAGGGAAGATGGACCACTATCTCACACCATATACAAAAAGTAATTCCAGATGAAAAAAGACCTAAATTTTAGAGCACAACTATAACGTTCTTAGAAAAAAAAAAGACATAATTTTGTAACTTTGGATTAGACAATGGCTTCTCACATATGATGCCAAAAGCACAAGAACAACACACAGACACACATATATACCTATGTACATAAATAGAATTTCATCAAGCTTAAAAAAATTTCTCTTCAAAAGGCATTGTCAAGAAAGTTAAAAGAACCCATGGAGTGGAAGAAAACACTTGCAAATCATACACCTGATAAAGGACTAGTATCTTTAATACAAAAGACCATTTGAAACTCAACAATAAAAAGACAAGGAGTTCCCGTCGTGGC
>PVHT021183585.1:5815217-5864615 GCA_004024745.2 Catagonus wagneri
CAGCGGTTAACGAATCCGACTAGGAACCATGAGGTTGCGGGTTCGATCCCTGCCCTTGCTCAGTGGGTTAGTGATCTGGCGTTGCCGTGAGCTGTGGTGTAGGTTGCAGACGCGGCTCGGATCCTGCGTTGCTGTGGCTGCGGCGCAGGCCAGTGGCCACAGCTCCGATTAGACCCCTAGCCTGGGAACCTCCACATGCCGCGGGTGCGGCCATAAACCCGCGGCCATAAAATGACAAAAAAGGCAAAAAAATAAATAAATAAATAAAAAGACAATACAACTGGAAAGTGGGAAAATACTTTGGATAAGGCGTTCTTCAAAGAAGATATCTAAATGGCCACTAAGCATGATAAGATGTCCAACAGCACCAGATATTATGGAAATGCAAGTCAAAAGCACAATGATATATCGGTACATACCCACTAAGATGTCTATCACCAAACAATTGAACAATAACAAGTGTTGGCTAGAATGTGGAGAAATTGGAACCCTGTCTTACACTGCTGGTGGGAATGTAAAATGGTGCAACTGCTTTAGAAAACAATTCCTCAAAAGGCTGAACAGACAAACCCTGTGATCAATTAAATTCCACTTATGGGTATACATCCAAGAGAAATGAAAACACATATCCACCCAAAAACTTGTATGCAAATGCTCATAGCAGCATTACACATAATAGCCAAATAGTTAAAACAACTCCCATGTCTATTGATTGATAAATGGATAAATAATGCCTGGTACACCCATTTAATATTATTTGGCCCTAAAAAGGAATGAAGTACTATAACTTGGATGAACATTTAAAAGATTAAACGAAAGAATGCAAACACAGACGACAACCTGTTAAACGATTCTGTTTATCTAAAATGTTAGATAGTAGGCAAATCTACAGAAAGAGAAGGTAGATTAGTAGTTGTCTAGGGATGAAGGTTTGAGAGAAAATGGGAAGTGATTGAAAATAGATACAGGATTTCTTTTCTCGGTGATGAAAATGTTCTGAGAGTAGATTATGATGTTTGCACAACTCAGTGACTATACAAAGGGACTAGATTGCACATTTAAGGGGGTAAATTTTATAATATGTGAATTATATTTTGATTAAAAGGGAGAGATACAGTGATTATTAACAGCTGGCAATGGTTCATTTAAGAATAAGTAATGCTTTAATAATCTCATTTGCTACCATTTTTTCATGAGTGGACCAGGCAGACAGAGGAGAGAAATGACATAGACATAGGGAATGTAGCTTGATATTAAACAAGTTATTTGACCCAGTCTTTGTTCATTCATTTATGTGGTAGTTTATTTTGAAAATTTCCTGAGAATGCCTGAAGTACCTTAGCTATTGGAGATATGTAGATCAACAGGGCATAGTTCTTCACGGAATTAAGCTTACTAATTAGAACTATTTTGTAAATTAGGTAAGAGAAGTTCAGAGAGGTTAAATAAGTGACTCAGTATCACACAGGTAGTAAGTGACAAAGCAAGAATTTAACCTAGTTAAACCTAGTCCAAAGCCAGTGATGTTCCATTACATTATACTTCCAACAGCAGCATGTTTGTAGGTAAGAAGAGGAACTAGATGACGGTGTAATTAGGGAAATTTACAAAGAGAACACTGTATGCAGAGAATGTTAATTCATGGACTGATCTCAGCCTGGAGGGACATCCCCAGAGTGGTCAAAGGGTTTTTCCCATGGCTGGATCCTATTTGATAGTCTTATCGACAACATAAATGAAGACACAGAAGACAGGCTCACCACATTTGTTGTTGACACAAAGCTGGAAGTTGCGGTTAATGTCCTCAAAGAAAGAATCAGGATTCAAAAACATTTCATCAGACTGGAACTATGGGCTGATGTTAATACAGGATGCAGGGAGAACTGGCTTAACAGGAATTCACATGAAAAAAGTCTTGGATATTTAATTGAGCGCAAGCTCAATATAATTCAAAGGTGTGAGCCAAAAAAGCTAAGGCATTCTTATCCTGCATTAAAAGAAAAGCGGTGTCCAGGAAAAGGAATGCGGTGGTACTTCTAGTCACTGCTCTTCTCAGACAAACTATGAAGTATTTTGATAGCTGTGTTCGGCTCCTGTTATGAAGACCATCGACAAGGAGTATGTTCAGAGGCGAGAGATCAGGAGAATGAAACTCAGTCACGTGAGAACTGGAGATTTTTAGCTTAGAATGAAGAGTTGGGCAGTGCACTGGAGGTGAGAAACGAGAAGTAAACTCTTATTTTCAAAGACTTGAAGGGATATCTTAGGGCTAAAGATTTAACTTAATCCTGTTTGACAGAGAGAACTGGAACCCACAAGAGATAGGAAGACAGATTTATATTCATAAATTATCGTGCAAATAATTGGGGTGTGGAAAAGGGAATAAATCCACTTTGTAATTTAGTGAGCAGTTACTCGTGTGAGTCATTCAAGAAGAGTCTGGATGACCACTTGTAAATTGAAGATTCCTGGAGCTTCACTGAAGGATGGATTTAAGGACCCGTAAGATCCATTTGAAGTCAAAGATACAGTATCAATGATAATAATAATAATTATTATTATATCAGCAAATACAGACTGAGAAAGCTACTACAGTAAATGTTCTATGTGCATTATCATCCTTCCAGTTCTGACAAGAACTTGATGAAATACTTTATTCTTGTTTTATAGATGAGGAAACTGGGATGTTATGTAGAGCAATCTTCCAAAGGCTGGCTTGTAAGTGTAGCAAACTCAGGGTGCCGTGATTTCAGAGCCTTAATGCTCATGCTTTATGCTTTCCTAAAATTTCCTAATGCTTTCCTAAAAATTCTTTTAATCTTTATGTTATTTAATGAGTTATAACAGACTGGCTGTGTGTATGAGATGATTTGGCTCAGATTCTATCTATTCAGAGTGGCCATATCAGAGGGTATTGTATTGCTAGACATCCGAACAATTCAAGGTCAACAGGAACTCTTATCTTTGTGGATAGTAAAATCCCGTCCAGTGGAATTTCAGGATCGACACGTTCAGTGTTTAAAAAAGCAAAGAGCTTAGCTCATATTTTCATTCTTGGATTATTTTAAATGAGACAGTGCCAGAGTACACAAAAGCAGATAGCTTGGTTTCAGATTTTCATTCCTGAATTGGGATTTCAATATGCATGCCATGATAGCAGATGCCTACCAAAGAACGGAGGAAGTAAGGGACGGAAATTACCGTATTTACTCTTGTGTTAGGCAGATGACTTTTCTGCAACCTGCATAGTGGTTTCAGTTTCCTATAAATAGTGAACTAGTGACTAACAGGTGCTCTCTGATATGTTGTTTGGAAAAACACGTGTTTAGTTTCAACCTGTAGGTCCCACCACAAATTTAAAGTCTTGGGAAGAAACGAAGGACAGTCATGTTTTGCTTCAATAAATTCTTTTTCAGTTCAGAGTACTTTGAAGATAGCCAAATCAGAAATAAATTCATTCATTCATTCATTGTAAGAAACAACTAAATTACTATAGATTTTGATAAGTAGAAGAAAGAATAGTGCTTTCACAAAAATTAAGGAGTATCTACCTAGATGATACGGCCAAGAAAGGGCCATCAGAGTTGGTAAATTTTAAGCTAAACCCTGAGTAAAGAGAATGAGCCTAAGGGAAGCGCACTCTAGACAGCTGAACGGTGTTGTGGCTGGAAGGAGTCTAGTCTATTCTAGGCATACACAGAAGAGAAGGCAGTGGTCCAGATGATGGATGTCTGTACTGGGCTAGGATGATAGCAGAAGAAACAGAGACAAGTAGATAAACTGGAGGTATATTTTGGAAATTGAAAGCGGACCCTAGAATGGGCACTCTACATTATGTGCAATATCCTAGGTGCAACAATTGTATATACAAATAGCTCTAGAATCCCCTCTTCTAGTTCTACATAATCTCTAGAAGTCTTCAATATGTTGCAGTCTTTTTATCAGTCTTGAACATACGCAATTCTTCTTCCTTAATGGGGTCCTCCTTCAGACAATTTACATTTTATTAGTTAGAAACTCCCTCCCTCTCTTCTTTCTTGCATTCCTTCCTTCTTTCCTGCCTGCTTTCCTTCCCTAGTGTGTATTACATGGCTACTTGGTGTCAAGCACTAGGCTAGTTATTGTACATACAGTTATGAGCAAAACGGTGCTGCTTTTTTTTTTTCTTTTTGTGTGTGTGTGTCTTTGTCTTTTTAGGGCCACACCCACAGCCTATGGAGATTCCCAGGCTAGGGGGTCTAATCGGAGTTCTAGCTGTCAGTCTATACCACAGCCACAGCAACGCCAGATCCGAGCCACGTCTGTGACCTACACCACAGCTCATGGCAACACCGGATCCTTAAACCACTGAGTGAGGACAGGGATCGAACCCCCCACCTCATGGTCCCTAGTTGGATTCATTTCCACTGTGCCATGACGGGAACTCCAGTGCTGGTTTCTGACTTCGTGAAATTTTCATTTAATTGAATGCCAATTAACCCAGGACAAAATTTTGTTTGTTTTACGTTTCTTTGTTTTTCACGCCAGTAATTACTGAATGCTTATTAACACTGGGCTATAATCTAAGCATTTTAGAGGTGTTATCTTGATTAATCCTTAAAACAAACACATTTCCATTCTACTAACCAGGAAGCTGGAACTCAGGGAAGTTATTGGCCCTAAGTAAGTGGCAGAACTGAGGTTGGCACCCAGGTCTTCGGAACTCTGAATTCCAGCTCTTAATTGCCATGCTTTGAGACCTCTGTAATTCTGCTTTAAAGCTAACTAGCCAAACTCATAAATGAAAGCAAATGAATAAACAAATAAAAATTTGCTCAAGCACCAGCTGTTTCTTGCTGCAGCTGAATCTGTAGTCTGCCTTTAGTTGAGAGGGAACTGGAGAGTTTTAGACTTTCTTTTTCTCAGTCTGCTCTGGTCTGCATGCATTTTAGATATATTCCAAGAGAAATCATAAAATTGAGATCACCAGGGATCATATCAATGACCTATGAGGTAACTTGAATCTCTAAGTGATCACTATTCCCTGTCTCCTAATGTGGAAGAAAACAAAGGATTTTTCTGTATTTCCGTTGTCTCCATTTATTATTATTTTCTTTTCACAGTCACAACTGCAGCACATGGAAGTTCCCGGACTAGAGATCAAATCAGAGCCGCAGCGGGGGCTTATGCCACAGCCATGGCAACACTGAATCCTCAACCCGCTGAGTGAGGCCAGGAGTCGAAAATGCAACTGCATCCTCACAGAGACAACGTTGGGTCCTCAACACAGCGAGACACGATGGGACCCCCATTGTCTCCGTTTAAAGGTAACCAGGTTGAAATGTAGAACTGAGTTTTGTTTCTTGTTTCTTCCCCCATGTGCAGCTATACAGATTTCACCCGTGGGACTACAAACTCTATTTGAGATCTCTAGTCTCATCACATGAAGAAATGTCTTTTTTATTTGAATGATAATAATGCCAACTATTGTTCCCCCCTTTGCTTTCTACCTCCGTTTCCAATCCCTGAAGTAGTTAGAGTGATCTGCAAAGATGAATCAGCGCTGCACTATCCAACAACCTGCCATTTCGCTGAAGAAAAGATCAACTCTTCACCTGCACGGCCCTACATGGCCTTGCCTCTAGCATCCTTTCTAATCTTATCTTGTACCATTCTTTCTCTTGATTACCACCTTGCAGACAAATATTCTTGGAGTTCCCTCAAACTGAAATGCTCTTTCTCAAGTTCTTCCGATGGTTGATACCTTTCCCTGCTTTAGCTCTTTTATTTCGCCTCCTTAGGAAACACTTCCGTAATTACCATATCTAAAGATCTTTCTTTCCCAATCTCTCCAGTGGTTCTTTCCCTAGAAACCACATGGTTATTGTCTGCTGGCTTGCTTTTTGTCAGGAATACCAGAACATAAGTTCCGTAAGGTGCCCAGTCTCTTGGCTCTTTAACGTGTCTCCAGTGCCTAGGATAGAGCTCATAGAAGCACACAGATGACATTGAAAATCTGTGTTGAATGCATGAATAAGTAATATTCCTTCAATGACATTCTTTAGACGCCTTGCTGTTAGATTTTGGCAAAATATTATTCCATTTGAAATCCATTGAATTTGGTATGTCCAACATATGAATAGGAACTTTAGAAGTAATTGCTTCTGATGTATTGCTGGCTGGAGAGCAGGGTTGGACCAGTCATTGAATAAGATAAATACGCTTCTGCACCGTAATGACTTGAAAATTATGAAATAAATGTTCTACTTGTTTGTTGGTGAGAAACTATTTCTAGGAGATAGGATTTGTGCTAAGATTTGGGACACATCATTTATCTCTATCTGTGGTAAAATTTAAATTGAAGATATATGCTCAAATCAAAATATATTAAACTTATGAAATAAATTATTATAATTTGTATTTCCCATGCAATTCAGTAGTTGTATTCTGGATTTTTGTATATCTTGTCCTTATTAAAAG
Source organism: Catagonus wagneri (assembly GCA_004024745.2). Lineage (NCBI taxonomy): Eukaryota > Metazoa > Chordata > Mammalia > Artiodactyla > Tayassuidae > Catagonus > Catagonus wagneri. The sequence goes on from PVHT021183585.1 coordinate 5,821,677, forward strand.
AACAATAAAATTCTTTATAAGGCAAGTAGTCATGAACAACATGGCTTCTTTCTTCCCTTAAATAATATACCTTAAAAAAAAAATCAAGGTATATTTTAGTAACACAACAGTTCAGCAATGTGAAGTGTAAAGAAATGGTTGTTCCTGAATCAGAACTGATGGATTCATTTTTTTAAAATTCAGCTTTGGGCTCATGTCATTTCTAATTATGGAGAAGATAAAGTTTGTGCAGTATCAGCCATACTAGGCTACCATTTGTTTCTCTCATCACCCTGTCCCAGAAGAGGCAGTGTGGCTGGTTGCAATCCAAGTACTGAACCTTGGACAATGCCCATTACTCATTCTCTCAATCAGATATCAATGTGGGAAGTTGATGACTTAGGCCAAAAATGAAAAGACCTGATCAGCTGCTCCTCTCGGGCTCAGTTCTGATCCCTGTATGAAAAAAGAATACCTTCGAAAAGTAATTGTGAGTCCGAATTCAGTATTTGCCAGACAAAGAATTTAGCCCTGTTTATTTTGCAAGAGCCATGTGTATCAATCTGGCTGTGAACAAGGTATTCATGTGCTTCTGCCCAAGCGAGGCTGGTCCATCTCATTGGAACAGAGATTTCTCTGCATGAATTATCTTCTCTACGCTGCCGTGCTTGGTACCTTATGAAAAGAATAATGTCTTTAAGGTCAATAATAAATGATTACTAACTGTGCATGAAACTGAAAACCAAAAATTCTATCAGAATGGCGACCCTTGAGAGTTCAAGCTCTGACGGTACAGAGGGATAAACTGTCCTAAAGGTCAATGTCAGTAGAAACAGGAGTTTAACTAGGGATTAACTGGGAGGCAGAAGGGGAGATCTCCAAGCAGGGGCAGGACACTCCTGGTTTCTGATCGTATTATTCCTCATTCGACTCACCACTTTCCCACTGTTCTCATCTGTGCTTCTTACGTATCAAGCTTAGGTTGGAACACTCTTGACCATGAAGTGTAGATATGCTTTCCAGTTTTTCCAGGTTGTTGACATTCATGAATGCCAACTAATAATGATTAGGTTCTCTGGTCTAAAGCATGAGATGTGAAATGCTTTCCCTGCCCTGAAAAAGGAGGTCTGACTCTTTCATACTACGATTTACTTTTACATGTCAACCAAGTACTTTCCATTCCATTATATTCCATTTTCAATAGGACATTCTGGAAATTAAGTTATAAAAACGAATTCTGATTTCTAGGAATGTTTTGCCTCAAGGTTAAACTCTATGGGATCCTAAAAAAAGAATTTGTTTTCGTGTTGAATATAAATTCTTTTGAATTCACATGGTACTTTGGATGTAGGAGGAAAAACACATTTTACTACAGCTAATTCTGATGCAGAACTTTAATTCCAAAAGTTAGAATTCCAGTTACACATTAAACTGATGCCAGGAAAATATTCTAGCATGTCACAAAATACATTTGCTTTAGACTTCAATATTTATGTCGATATCTCTCAACACTTTTAGTTTCACAGGGTTTCATATGGTTAGCTATTTTTATTACATTATGCTTCTCAAGATCAGATAGAGAATACTATACCTTTTTCTTGGGGAGATGGTGAGCTAGGCATTCACAGAGGATATATTAAATTTAAAATTTTTGTCATAAACATTCCTCTGCTAAAACCAGGCAGATAACTTATGTACCAGAGCACAACATAAAAAAACAAGGGTTCAGTGCATCTATTCACTCTCCAAATGGAATTTTCCCTCCCTAATCTTATATTTCATATAAATGAGTGTATATTATACTCACCTTGCAGATGATGTAGCTTACTGTATTTTGTTCCATAGCTGCGCTTCTCTTTATAGTGAAAGTGGTCAACTAAAGAAGTTTCTGGTTTGAGAAAATTTATCCCAAAATCTCATACTGATTTTAGGTTATTTAGATACCAAAGACCAAACTACATGCCAGGGATTTCGGCTGACTGTAATTTATAAGAGAAATTAACATTATATCACAATGAATAATTTTTCTCATGTCGTTACAAATCAAAAGGATATATTAGCTTGAGTAAAACAAAGTGACAATTTTATAAAGCCTTATCTGAAGAGAAATTAGAATTTCTGCTATTACTGTTTTTTATTTTGGTTTTCACGATAGTAAGCACTATATGGGATTTTTGTGCATGCGCGTTAGTAGCCTTATTAACTGTGAGAAGCATTATTTCCTCCAAATACTAAGGTCTACCTAGAGAATTCAGATGTTATATGTGATGTTCAATGAGCATCGATACTCAAAGATGAAGGGACATTTGGAATCTCTAGTCTAGACCTCTCCTTTTATATAAGAAACATGACTTGAGAAGCAAATTTGCAAGGCTACACACATAGTTAAGAGTGAGACCAGTATCTGGGTTTCCCCATGAAAATCAGTGCACTGACCAGCTCCACAAGTGATTCATTTATATCTTTAAATCATTACTGTCAAATGAATTTTCTATAGCATAGATAAATGTGAGATACATGACTATGAATTTATCAGAAATAACATTTTTTTTACATGACAAGATAGTCTATATCATTTAGAGTCAAAATCAGAAGTGTCCAAATAACTTGTTCTAAAGACAGCAGATAAAAATTAATCATATCTTAGCCTGAGAGCATGAGGCATGCTGAGACACTGCTGACGGAATTTTTTAAAAGTAGCACATGATGACCTAATTGACAGCATTTTTTTTTCCCTTGGTGAGACATAAGATAATAGTTTATCCTAGAAGCAATAGCATCTGTGATGGAGGAAATGAAGATTTTAAATCACGTTTTTTATAGAAGGAATTTTTATGTTAAAATACTGAAAATTGGAAATAGGAAGAGGTTAGTGAAAGGGTACAAACATTCAGCTATAAGATGGGTGAGATCTGAGGGATTTAACATACAGATGGGAGGAATATTTTCATCATTATACATATATCAGATCACAGCAACGTACAATTTTATTTGCCAATTTACCTCAATAAAGCAAAAAGTTACAGAAAAGTTAATTATATCCACATAAAAATATTTTAAGAATAGATTATTTGGATTTCATTATTTATTTGGTACAAATATGATAAACTAGCTATGTGGTGTATTACATTAATTCAAAGATCCCTGTTGGTTTGGATTACTTAATTTTGGAAAAATAAAAAAAGTTATTGACATTAAAAGACTATAACATTCAAATAATCATTGCAGATATTTTTGTTCTCTTTTACTCAGAATTTTTTTTTTTTTGGCCACGCCCATGGCATGTAGAAGCTTTTGGGCCAGGAATCAAACCTGCACCACAGCAGCAACCCAAGCAGCTGCAGTGACAACATCAGATCCGGAACTCTCTGAGTCACAAAGGAACCCCTGCTATTCATACATTTGATAAAACGCAATCTCTAATGTCTCCTAATGCCTTTAAAACTGTGATTTTAGTTTACCGGGATTGTGCCTCACAATTAAAAAAAAAATGACACTCTGAATTTCTTAAGTGCGTGAAAACGCCACAGCTCTTCAGTATTTACTCAGTTAAATGAGTGAAGTGAGAATGATGGTAAGTTGAAACGCCGTTTTCAAGAGCTTGCATGTGTATTACTTCGTCTGGTGCTAAGTGCGGTGTGCGGGACAGTCACTGTTATTCTGAGAAGCTACATAACCAGCCTGAGGCAGCAAGGTCTTTACAGGACGAGCCAGAAATGAAATTGGGATTTGTCTAGCTCCCAGAGAAGTGAGGTTAATTCTTGATTTTTCTCAGGGAAGCAAAAAAGAATTTTTTTTTACATAATACTGGAAACAGAACTCATTCCCCAATAAAAATAATACAAAAAAAAAAACACAAAAGAGTCAGTGTTCCCACTCCTGGGCATCTATCCAGAGGAAACCATAATTTGAAAGATGCATGTACCCCAGTGTTCATTGCAGCATTGTTTACAATAAGTCTTGGAAGCAACCTCAGTGTCCATCGACAGAGGAATGCATAAAGAAGATGTGGTACATATATACAAGAGGATAGTACTCAGCCATAAAAAAGGATGGAGTAATGCCATTTGCAGCAACAGGGATGGACCTAGAAATTATCACACTAAGTGAAGTTAGACAGTGAAAGACAAACATCATGTGATATCACTTATATGTGGAATCTAAAAAAGGATACAAATGAACTTATTTGCAGAACAGAAACAGACTCACAGACATTGCAAAACTTACGGTTACCAAAGGGGACAAGTGGTGGTGGGGGGATGGACTGGGGGTTTGGGATTGGCAGAGGCACACTGAGGTATATGGAATGATTGGCCCACAGGGACCTGCTCTATAGCACAGAGAACTCTACTCGATATTCTATGAAAATCCAAAAGAGAATGGATGTATGTACAAGTGTGACTGAATCACTTCGTTGTTCAGCAGAAATTATCACAACATGTTAAATCAACTCTACTTCAATAAAATTAAAAAAAAAAATCAGTGCAACCCTAACAGTGACTTGACTATGAATCAGAATTGCAGCAGATAGGAAAAGAAAGCAGGAGAACTGATCTTTCTTTCTTTCTTTCTTTGCCACCCTCTTGATATGATATGTAATTGCTTGCTTCTCAAATTCTTCCTTAAAGAAAAAGTTCCATATTCTAGTGGAAAAAAAAAACCTTTATAAGCAACTAATAAATAAGTATCCTATATTCATTTAAATGAGGGCAAATGAGGGTGCCTTAACTATTTCACAGGTTTTTAATCACAACCAGACTAAAGACAATATGACGATTCTATCTTCCTGTCAAATGGAAATCTATGGCAAGATGAGAGCCAGGATGGCACGTGAAGGGATATGTTCAGAGTGCTAGGTTACAGCTCATGAAATGCCAACAACAGCGGTACACTGAGACCAAAGCTGGGTCATCAATAGCAGGACTACTTTTCAATTAAGTTTCATCTCTGAGAGTGTGACCCTTTATGAGGTCTGATTGGAAGACAGCATGGAGTTTCTCAAGTGTTCAATTCAACGCCACTTGAAAGAACAGCCACCTCCTTCCCTGGGATAGAAATATGCTGTCGTTAGTCCAAATGCAGGGTTCAGTAAGGAAGACACAGACTTATGTGTGTTAACAGAAGAGAGAGTCAGAAGAATGGTAGGCACCCTGTGTTCTTAAAGCCTTGCCTATGGAAGCCTTGCCTATGGAACCCTCCTAGGAAGAGGATTCAGCAGTGCATGGGTATACTATACCCAGCATGATTCACCTTAAAGCACAAGGTCACTCCACCCTCCTCACGTTGTGGGGTCACTGTGATGAAAATAGCCACTTAGTTGGCCTTTCTGAAGGCTATAATGTCAGGATTGTCCTGAAGTCCTGGGGCTCTGCCAACTGGTCATACTCTGCACATGCATCTTTGGCAGCTAAAGCGAGCTCTTTGGGAGGCTCCACGACTGTAGCAGCACTGTTGATATTATCAGGGTTCTTCTCCTCGCACACCAACAGTCACATGGGTGAGGTTCTCCATTGGATTCATAGGAGTCAGGAGGACCTGGTTCTCCTTCATGTAGGAAAGGTGAATTGACATGATTCTCATTTCTGGGATACAACTGACAGCAACCAGCTGGATTTTGAATTTGGTAGGTGTTGGATTAAATTCTGGCTTTCTCAAATTAGGTCCACATTTCCTGCAGCAGAGGGACCTTTGTGCTTGTGCTGAAGACAGCTATGAAGCATAGATTGGATGGAAGTCAGGCCGTAAGAGGTGCCGCTGGAAGGTGGTCACCTCTGCTAAATTTATTGGTCTCATATAATAGTCTTCAGGTAAAAGTTCCATTTCATCTACAGCCTGAGGTGGGTCAATCTTCACATCTTTCTGGTCTTCTCCTTCTATAAAGGAAAGTCCATCATGGGTATTACTGAGGGTTGTACCAGCTTGTGATCACTGAAGCCTGGTTCCAATACAGTAATTGTCCATCACATGAATAGTATGTTGCAAAAAAACCAAAGGTATATAGTTTGTAGGCTGTGCCAGTTTCCTGCACTCTCATTCAACGTTCTCTTTACGAGCAAGCTGCCGTTTGCTCATCTATTGCATGTGAGAATTTTCAGGTTCCCACAAACCATCACTAGAACCAGACTTGTCTGCCATGTCCACATCTCTACATGCCCAGTGACAAAATCCATAGGCCAGATGAAGGGCTTTCCTCATGGTGATCTTGGCTGGGTCATCTGGAAACTGTGTGGTGATGTTTCTTGCCCGAATGGAGAGGGTGTGTGAACACCCAGTGCACTCAAAGCAGTTGGCACATTCTTTTTTTAGTTTGACATATTTTCTAAACAACTAGGACAGTAATGAGAGACCACATCATGAGACACACATTTCAGCCACAGAGCTCACTGCCATAAAGACAAAGAGGTAAAGCTGCGAGAGCTGGACCTGAACTTTCTTTTCTCACCCGACCAGGTGGAGAACCCACTCCGATGGCAGCAAGGATGTGCTCTTGGAGGAGGAGCAGGAACCGATCTTAAGCTGAACAAATGCCTTTCCAAATGTGGAGTCTTGCATAAACACTCACCGCACAGTCTGCAGGAATTTTTTCTTTTTTTAGGGCTGCACCTATGCATATGGAGTTTCCCAGGCTAGGGGTCTAATCGGAGCTACAGCTGCTGGTCTACACCACAGCCACAGCAATGCAGGATCCGAGACGCATCTGCGACCTACACCACAGCTCATGGCAACTCCGGATCCTTAACCCACTGAGCGAGGCCAGGGATTGAACCCACATCTTCATGGTTCCTCGTTGGATTCGTTCCTGCTGCATCACGACAGGAACTCCTCCTTTTTTTTTTTTTTTTTCCAGAATGTATGATACGAGCAGTTTAGCTTTATTAGGTATAAATGATGGAAAGAACAATGGAGTCAAAGACAGTAGTGAATGAAAAGGCACAGAGGTGGGAAAATTTAAAGTATGTAATGAAAAGAGTGAAAGATACTCTGTAGATGAAGAAGAAGGTGGGTGAATCTGGAAGGAAAAGCAAGGGAAAAGTGGAAAAGCAGATGGAATAAACTTCTGAAGACCCCTGAATGCTGTTTAGAGGAGTTTGCATTTTACTTTTAAAGATTCATTTATCAAATAATATATCAAAGAAGTTAAGCATTTTAGGAATGAATCTTTTTTGTTCTTATCACAGTCCTTAGAGTTTCAGTTAGTTTTGCCAGATTAGTTTTTTTTTTGCACATAATTGATCACATATAGTTAAAAAGGTTTACTTTGACTCTCACTCAGGAAGGGTCCATTAGATGGAACATCTTAAAACAGTTCAAGGAGAACTGAATGCTGTGGGTATTAATTTTATCTTACACCAGCAGAATTCACTCGTCTCAGTGATGTTTGTGGGTTAGCACCTGTGTTCTGTGACATGCACAATAGGTACTGTTTATGACCAATAAGGAAGAAGGGTTTAATCACATTAGCTGATTGTCTAACAAGAAATTGTATAAAATGAACAAGGCCCAAAAAGGGTACTAACTTTGCTGAGTGAAAATACACTGGCTTAGATTGTGTTACGTCCTTCACTACAGTATTGTACTGAAGCCACAAGAATCCTGTGAGGAAGTCATTATCCTCTCCCTTTCAAAAATGTGGTGCGTGAGGCCAAAGAAAAATTTAGGCAAATGGCCATCTAAATGCTGCGAAGTATCAAAACCAATTCCACCTGTTAACTTTGCAAGCCAATACTATCATTAAGTTATTGAAAATTAGAAGTGATAGGCTAAATTTGATCCTAAGAAAGGGTATCATAAAGTTTAATTAATGAGTTTTCCTCAGGTTAAGCTGCTATTACTGTATTCCAAAAGAACAATTTGTATCTGGAAAAAATACTTTGGATTTATGAACCCCAGTGATCAAATCTTACTGCCTACAGATCTGGAGGGTTGGGACCTCACTTTGGATTCATGTTCCCAAATCTCAAATAAAGTGACTATCTTAGGTCAATAAATCTAGTAAGGGACACCAGTTGAGACAAAGTTTCAGGTTGCTCTCCAACAAATCTGCCATGAAAAGAGGTCAAAATTTAAGATTTGATCCAAGTGGCTCAGCTGTCACTGGTGACAAACTCAGGAACTGGGCCTATCAGGCTCCTATATAATATGGTGAGTCAAGCTTCCTGACAATGTTTTTGGGAAAAAAAATATTGTCAGGGAAGGTAAAAATTTAGTTATATATAATAGTTAAATCGATTAATTTAAAAATTTGACTTAGAGTAAGAAATGGATAACGGGGATCAACTTTACGGTGATGAGTAGATTAAATTTTTGGTGGTGTGCATACTGTAGTGTATACAGAATTATAAAGAGAGTGATCAAGGAGTTCCTGTCATGACACAGCGGAAACGAACTCAACTTGGAACCATGAGGTTGTGGGTTCGATTCCTGGCCTTGCTCAGTGGGTTAGGGATCTAGCATTGCTGTGAGCTGTGGTGTAGTTTGCAGATGTGGCTCGGATCTGGCATTGCTGTGGCTGTGGTGTAGGCCGGCGGCTACAGCTCCAATTCAACCCCTAGTCTGGGAACCTCCATATGCCACTGGTGTAGCCCTAAAAAGCAAAAACAGAAAGAAAGAAAGAAAGAAAGAAAGAAAGAAAGAAAGAAAGAAAGAAAGAAAGAAAGAAAGAAGGAAGGAAGGAAGGAAGGAAGGAAGGAAGGAAGGAAGGAAGGAAGGAAGGAAGGAAAGAAAGAAAGAAAGAAAGAAAGAAAGAAAGAAAAAAGAAAAAAGAAAGAGAGTGATCAAGGTGGGATAGAGGAGGAGGCAGATCTCCCTTCCCCCTTCTCCATGAACATAATCAAAAATACATCTACGTATGGAGTAATTCTCACTGAAGACTGGCACAAAAACTCTTATACAGCCAAAGATCTAAGAAGAGATCCACTCAGAATCAAGTAGGGAAGAGAAAGACTCAAGTTGGGACCTGTGTCCCAGGGAGATGACACAGAAGAACAGGGAGATTACATGGTTCAGAGATCCTCCATTGGCAATGAGTACTTCAAACCTTATATGGAGCACCCCAACCCAGGGGTGCAACATCAAGAGAACAAGTTCCCTTAGCTGGTTTGAGAACCAGTGGGACTGATAGGAGGTCCATAATAAAACCAGACTCCACTAATGTGCACATGCTTGCTTACTTCCAAAACAAGGCAAAGAAATCAGATTGAAACTGCCCAGGACTGGCTGGTTTCCTGCAACAGCCCCAGTGTGCACCCTAGTTTGAGTAGAGCACCCACTCAGGCCCTGTCCACTCCACTAGCAGTTCTATACTGGGTGAGAGCTGCAATGGCCAAGGTAAACATGCAGTTGTGAGTATGTAGCCAGCTGGGACCTGAATGTGGTAAGGGAAGCCATCATTGCTTATGGGGGCAGTGAATTGGGAGAAGTCTGGAATTCTGGCTGGTGCTGGGATTGCCACAGCCAGTGCCCTGACTCATATTAAGCAGTTGTTCCAGCCCCTCTTACTCCAGCACTGTTCTCCCTGGGGTGAAGGCACTGGTTCTGGGAGAGGGGAGAGCACACACTTACAGAGAAAGGAGCTGTTTCAGACCCAGTCCTTGAGGCTTCTGTTCCAGCAACTTGGAACCCACTCCTGACCCCAACAGGGTGGTGCTGGTCACCAGAGGAGAAACCTCACTCACACTTGGCTCTGGCTTTAGCCACTCCATCTCTAGCCCCACCTCCTACCAAGGTGGTAGCTTCAAGCACACTCTGGGGAAAGACTTGACTCATGCACACATCAGATCCAGGTCTCCCACCAAAGTCACTGGGAACTTGCAGACTGTGTAGAGATGCCCGCCACAAGGTTACCACATCAAGGACACCACTAATTTTGTAAAGACAGAGAACATTAAGCAAACCGAAAAGAAAGAGGAATTTGTTTCAAATGAAAGAATGAGAAAAAACCGAAAAAGTAGCTAATTAAACAGAAACAATTTATCAGAAAAAGAATTCAAAGCATTAGTAATAAGAATGCTAACTGAATTACAGAAAGGAACACAGGACCAGTGAGAATCTTAACAAGGAATTGGCAATAGAAAAAAGGACCACTCAGAACTGAAGAGTATGGTAACTGAAATTAAAAACACACTAGAAGGAACTGAAAGTTATCTAGGTGATACAGAAGAACACATAAGTGATGCAGAAGACAGAAAAGAGGAAATCACCCAGTCAGAACATCAAAAGCAAAAACAATTTTTAAAAATTAAGAATAGCTTAAAGAATCTCTGTGATAACATCGAGCATGCTAACATTCACATTATAGGAATGCCAGAAGGAGACGAGAGAGAGAAAGGGGTTGAAAACGTATTTAATGAAATTATAACTGAAAAATTCCTGAACCTGAAGAAGGAAACAGATATCCAAGTACAGGAAGCAAAGAGAGTTCAAAACAAGATGAACCCAAAAAAGACCCACACCAGGACATCGAAATCAAAATGGTAAATCTAAAGGCAGCAAGAGAAAAACAAAGAGTCACATATGCGAGAACCCCCATAAGGCTATCAGTTGATTTTTCTGCAGAAACTTTTACAGACCAGGAGAGGGTGGCAAAATATAACCTAACTGCTGAAAGGCAGAAACCAGCAACTACAATACTCTGCCAGAAAGATTACTATTTAAAACTGAAGCAGAGAGAAAGAACTGAATAAAGCAAAATACGTAAACCAAATATTAAATATAGTAAACCTAAATATATAAAGCAAATATTAACAGACACATGGAAAAATTGACAATAACAGAATAAAATAAGAGGGTCTTTATACTGCACTTATGCCGATGGACAGATCTTGCAGACAGAAAATTAATAAGAAAATAGAAACTTTAAAGTACATATTTGACTTGTTTGATTTAATAGATATCTACAGGATAACCTGCCCCCAAAGAGCAGAATACACTTTCTTTTCCAGGGCTCATGGAATATTTTCCAGGATAAATCATAAGTTAGGTTACAAAACAAGTCTCAACAAATTCAAGACGCTTTATCTTTATTTTTTTTTTATTTTTTGCCTTATCTAGGGCTGCAGCCAGGGCATATGGAGGTTCCCAGGCTAGGGGTCTAACAGGAGCTGTAGCCGCCAGCCTTCGCCACAGCCACAGCAACGCGGGATCCGAGCCGCGTCTGCAACCTACACCACAGTTCTCGGCAATGCCAGATCCTTAACCCACTGAGCAAGGCCAGGGATCGAACCTGCAACCTCTGGTTCCCAGATGGATTCGTTAACACCGAGCCACGATGGGAACTCCAAGAGGCTTTATATTAAGCATTTTTTTTTCTGACCACAATGGTATGAAACTAGAAATCAAAATTACAGAAAGAGAAATGGGAAAAAAACAAATATATGGAGACTAAACAACATTTTACTAAAAAGAAATGGGTCATTGAAGAAATCAAAGAGGAAATCAGAAAATACCTTAAGAAAAATGAAAATAACACAAATTTCCAACATCTATGGGACACAGCAAAAGCTGTTCTAAGAGGGAAATTTAAAGCAATATAGGCCTACCTCAAGAAATAAGAAAAATCTCAAATAAGCAACTTAATCTATCTATCTAAAGAAATTAGAAAAAGAACAAATTCCAAGGAAGAGAAGGAAGGAAATCGGGAGTTTCCATTGTTGTGCAGTGGAAACAAATCTGACTAGTGTCCATGAAGATGTGGGTTTGATCCTTGGCCTTTTTCAGTGGGTTAAGGATTCAACATTGCCATGAGCTGTGGTGTAGGTTACAGACACAGCTCGGATCTGGTGTTGCTGTGGCGTAGGCCAGAAACTATAGTTCAGATTCAACCCCTATCCTGGGAACTTCCATATGCCACAGATGTGACCCTAAAAAGCAAAATAAAAAAAAAAAAAAAAAAAAAAAAAAAAAAAAAAAAAAAAAAAAAAAAAAAAAAAAAAAAAAAAAAAAAAAAAAAAGGAAAAAAGAAAAAGAAAGAAGGAAATCAAAATTACAAAGATCAGACAGGAAATAAATAAAATAGAGACAAAAAAACAATAGAAAAGAGTACTCTAAGCAAATAAGGAATGAAAGACAAGCAATAACAACAGATATCACAGAGATATAAAAAATCATGAGAATACTATGAACAGTTCTATGCCAACAAATTGGACAACCTGGAACAAATGAGTAAATTTCTGGACACATACAACCTTCCAAAACAGAGTCAGAAAGAAATAGAAAATCTGAAGAGACATTAGTAGTGAACTTGAATTTGTAATTTTAAAAAAACTTTCCCAGGAGTTCCTATTGTGGCTCAGTGGAAATGAATCCGACTAGTACCCATGAAGATACAGGTTCAATCTCTGGCCTCACTCGGTGGGTTAAGGATCCACATTGCTGGGAACTATTGTGTAGGTTGCAGATGTGACTCAGATCTGGCGTTGTTGTGGCTATGGCATAGATCAGCAGCTGTAGCTCTGGTTTGACCCCTTAGCTTAGGAACTTCCACATGCTGCACCTACAGCCCTAAAAAAATAAAATAAAATAAAATAAAATACTGAAAAAAAAAAAAACCCTCTCAGCCAACAAAAGCCCAGGACTGGATGGCTTCACAGGGCAATTCTCCCCAACATATAAAGAACAGCTAATGCCTATGCTATTAAAGCTATTCCAAAAAGTTGAAGAGGGAATGCTCCCAAGTTCATTTTTTAAAATGATTTTTATTTTTTCCATTATAGTTGGTTTACAGTGTTCTGTCAATTTTCTACTATACAGCAAAGTGACCCAGTCACACATATACACATATACATCCTTTTTCTCATATCATCCTCCATCATGCTCCATTGTAAGTCACTAGATATAGTTCCCAGTGCTAAACAGCAGGATCTCTTTGCTTATCCATTCCAAAGGCAACAGTTTGCATCCCATACTCATTCTACGACACTGCAATTACCTGATATCAAACCAAGGACACTAAAAAAAAAGAAAACAAAGAAAATCACAGGTCAATATCTCCTTGAATATAGATACAAAAATATTCAACAAAATATTAGCAAACTGGATTAAACAATATATAAAAAGGATCTTACACCATGATAAATGTGATTTATTCCAGGGGTGCAAGGAGAGCTCAACATCCACAAATCAACCAATGTGATATACTGCATTAGCAAAAGGAAGAATAAAAATCACATGATCATCTCAATAAATACAGAAAAAGCATTTGACAAAATTCAATATCTATTCATGAAAAAACTCATCAAAGTTGGTACAGAGGGAACATATTTCAATATAATAAAGCTATTGATGACAAACCCACAGCTAACATCATATTCAATGCTGAAAAGCATCCGGATGCTTTTCCTCTAAAATCAGGAACAAGACAAGTTTCCCCACTCTTGCCACTTCTATTGGAAGTCCTAGTCACAGCAATTAAATTAAAAAAAAAAGTACCTAAATTGGAAGGGTAGAAGTAAAACTGTGATTATTTGCAGAAGACATGATACTATATATAGAACACCCTGAAGCCTGCACCCCAAAACTGTTAGAGCTAATACATGAATTCAGCAAAGTTAACAGGATACAAGATTAATATACAGAAATCTGTTGCTTTTCTATACACTACAAATGAACTATCAGAAAGAGAAAATAAGAAAATAATTGTTTGAAACTGCATCAATAAAAAGAAAATATCTAGGAATAAACAACTAAAAAAGTGAATCTATGGCCTGAAAACTGTAAAACATTGAAGAAGGATATTGAAGATGATACAAGTAAATCCATGTTCATGAAATGGAAGAATTAATATCGTTAAATTATCCATTCTATCCAAAGCAATTTACAGATTTAATACAATCCCTATCAAAATACCCCCAATATTTTCACAGAACTAGGGCAATTATCCTAAAATTTATAGGGAAACACAAAAGACCTCAAATAGCCAAAGCAACCTTGAAAAAGAAAAACAGCTGGAGGAATCATGCTCCCTGACTTCAGACAATTTTACAAAGCTACGGTCATCAAAACAGTATGGTACCGGCACAAAAAACCAGACACAGATCAATGGAACGGGAGAGAGAGGCCAGAAATAAACCCATACACCTATGGTCAGTTAATCTATGACAAAAGAAACAAGCAAGGATACGCAGTGGAGAAAAGACAGTCTCTTCAATAAGTGGTGCTGGGAAAATTGGGCAGCTACATATAAAAGAATGAAATTAGAATATTTTCTCATACCACATTAAAAAAATAATAAATAAACTAAAATCCCTCAAAATAGATTAAAGACACAAATGGGGGATGGGACCAGAAACTATAAAACTTAGAACATTCTATGACATAAATCATAGCAGTACTTTTTGGATCTGTCTCCTAAGACAATGAAAACAAAAGCAAGAGTTCCTGCGTGGTTCAGTGGGTTAAAGATCTGGCATGATCACTGCTGTGGCTCTGGTTATAGCTGTGGCTTAGTTTCAATCCCTGGCCTGGGAACTTCCACTTACCTTGGGCATGGCACCCCCAAAAGAAGAATAAGTCAAAAGCAAAAATAAGCAAATGGGAGCTCATCAAACTTAAAAGCTTTGAATAGCAGAGGAAACTTACACAAAAGCAAAAAAATCAATCTACTGTTTGGGGAAAATATCTGCAAACGATATGTCCAATAAAAGGTTAATATACGAAATATATGAATCGCTCCTACAACACAATATAAGTAAACAAACAACCTGATTAAAAAATGGACAGAAAAGGAGTTTCTGTTGGGGCTCAGCAGTTAACGAACCCAACTAGCATCCATGAGGACATGGGTTTGATCCCTGCCCTCACTCAGAAGGTTAAGGATCCAGTGTTGCCGTGAGCTGTGGTATAGGTCACAGACATGGCTCAGATCCTGTGTTGCGGTGGCTCTGGCGTAGGCCAGCAGCTACACCTCTGATTGGACCTCTAGCTTGGGAACCTCCATATGCCATGGGTGCAGTCCAAAAAAGACAAAAAAAAAAAAAAGGGCAGAAGACCTGAACAGACATTCTTCCAAAGAAGATATACAGTTGGGAAACAGTCACGTGACAAGATGCTCAACATTTCAAATCGTCAGAGAAATGCAAATCAAAATCACAAGATCTCACCTCACACCTGTCAGAATGGTGAGCGTCAAAAAGTCTACAATAATAAAATTTAGCATGTGAAGAAGAGCAAACCCTAGCACACCGTTGGTGGAAAGGTAAATTGGTGCAGCCATTAGGGAAAACAGTATGGAATTTCCTCAAAGAGCTAAAATCAGAACTATGAGGAGTTCCTGTGGTGGTACTGTGGGTTAAGAATCTGAACGCAGTGGCTCAAGTTGTTGCAGAGGCACAGGTTCAATTCCCGGCCTGGCTCCGTGAGTTAAAGGATCCAGCATTGCCACAGATGTGGTGTAGGTTGCAGCTGCAGCTCAGATTCAAATCTCTGGTCTGGGAGCTTCCACATGCCATGTGTACAGCCATGAAATTACATATATATATATATATATAACTACCATATGATCCAGCAATTCCATTCTTAGATATATATCAAAAGAAAATAAAAACATTACATTGAAAAGATGAATGTACCCCAATATCCATAGCAGCATTCCTTACAATAATGATGAATGGATACAGATGTGGTATGCTACCCAACCATAATAAAGAACAAAATTCTGCTATTTGCAACAACATGGATGGACCCGGAGGGTATCATGCTTTGTGAAGTAAGACAAATACTGGGTGCTATCACTTATATAGAGATTCTAACAATTTTTAAACAATGGATGAATATACCAAAACAGAAGCAGATTCACAGATATAGAGATCAAACTACCGGTTACCAGTGGTAAGACGGAGAGGGTGAAGAGCAAGATAGGGATAGGACATATAGAAGAATAAACTACTATGTGTAAAATAAATAATCTAAAAAGATACACTGTACAACAAAGAGAATATAGTGATTTTAAATGGAGTATTATCTATAAAAATATTGAGTTGTACACCTGAAACTAAGTAATGTTGTAAATCAACTATACATCAGTTTAAAAAAAGAATAGAAATATATGGCTGTACATATGAAACTTATGTAATATTATAAACCAATGCTTCCACAATAAAAAAAATACATTTTAAAAAAGAGATAAATTAAGGGACACATTTTTAAAAAAATTTTTATTGGCCGTATTTACATCTCAGAAATTGTTCTATGAAAACAAAAATGTGGTAGAAAATACATATCCCTCTAACATAAGATATTTAAGCACAATTATGTGATTATTTCAAATCTCAATTTATGCTTTGATCTCAGAGGTGAATAAATAAGCAGTTTCTCACTTTTTTATTTCTGAAGCACTAGAAACACCAAATGGTATCGACTTGCAGAAGATTTGACCTAGTTACATTACCTAGCATTTGGAAAATAAAATACCAAGTATGTTTATAATTTTATCACCTTGGATCTTTCAAGTTCATAATTTTAACATAGCTGAAATTTCTGCATTCAAATACTCCCTCCCCCAATAACTCAGTTTATCCAAATGATCTTCCTTGGTTCCTCTCTTCTCCCTTCTCTCTCCCTCTCCCAACATCCCTCTCCCCACCCCCCCATTCTTTCTCTGTATAAACACATTAATTTGGGGGGATAAATCCTACAAACTGCCCAATATCTCACCTTTCCAATAATAGCGCTGGGAGAAATGCCGTGACCACGCTGGAGGATAATTTGTAGGTGTTTTCTCTGCCATTATTCATCTCAGTGTATACCTAACGGTTTTCCTTTTTTTCAAAGCCTACTCTAGAAATCTCTGTTTTGGACAAAATTTAGCACTTTCTCTTTGTTGACAAGGAACTTTAAAATTTATGGACAAACATGCTGGAATAGGTCAATTAAGAGGTAGATGATTAATCTGGGGTTTCTGAAAGATACATTATGATCTAAAAATGACACAATTTGGGAGTTTCCTGGTGGCCTAGACATTAAGGATTTCACATTGTCACTGCTGTGGTGCAGGTTTTGATCCTTGCCCTGGGAATTTCGGCATGCTGCAGGCATGGCCAAAAATAAAACAAAACAAATAAAATAAAATAAGTTTGATATAAACAGTCTTGAATTTCAATTTTGATTAACCCTCATAAGAAAGTACAATGAAAAAGCAAATTATCATTTTTCAAGACCACAGACCCAAAAGTACTACATATTTCACTTTGCAAATTCTGCTTAGTGTTTCCATGCAGTTATATGCTACTTGGCAAATGTTTATTATTGCATTGTGCAAGTCTTTTTAAAATTTTAATTAATGGCAACTCTTAAAACTCTTTCTATGCATAAATGGTCACAATATGATGAATTCCTGGATTGTTGGCCTTGCTTGCTATAGCGACAATTAAAAATTGCAGCTGTATTACCACTGTATCAAATAACATGAAATTTAGTTACCAACCTTCCAATCACATATACCAGAAAAAGACAGACTAAAACGATTTAGTGAATTGGAGCAAGATCATAGTTTGCTAATAGAAATAATTATGCACAATATAACCTCCATTAACCACAAGCTAGAGCACCACATCATCACAGCAACGCACAACACTGGCCCAGATGTGCCAACATGGTAGCCTTTCTAATCCAACACTGACACATTTGAGCTCAGAGTCTAAGAGCATTTGCCTTGCTGTTTGCCTGGATTTTCCAACCCATCTTAGTTCTTGATTCCACACCGCTATTGTCTGGATCAAATAATCCCTAGTCACAAAAATACGCTAGGGAGTGACTCTCCTGGCGTCCAGGTTATGAGCATGGTCAGTCATTCCACATGCCTTGGGGATGAGCTATCTTTACCATGATGAGAGATTTCCTTTTCAAGTTCTGTAATGCCCAAATACAGAATCTTAGCATCAACAGAAGTCGAAATAATTTTAAAAATGTATAACATTGACATCAGCCTGATCTCTTCTTGCTGTCTTTATTTTTAATTAAAGAAAAATGTTTACGATATACTCTGAAAATGTAAATATCTCCTGCATTTCTCCTTCAATTTGAACTACAACCAGACATTTAAAAATGTGTTTTTACCACGTGCACACTGGACGTGCCAGTGTTAGTCTACTTTTGCGTGGGTCACTGTATTATGAGACAACTTGGGGGGTGCTAGACAAAAATACAAACCAATTCTGGAAAGCTTTTCCTCTTTTTTTCCTCCCAATCTTTCCTTATGTCTTGGAAAATGAAGCCATACGTTTTAAACAATATGACTCACTTTAGGTGCCTGGCTTTCCAACATTTCAGAACATTCTCGGTTTTTCGTGAGCTCACGGAGTTGGTAAATCAGTTCCAAGCTCCTGCTCCATGGTAAGCTGGATCCAAGACCTCTTCCAGATGCCCATGACCCAGCCCTCGGCGTCCTGCAGACCAAAGGGACCCCTTTAAGTTGGCAAGTGCCTCCTGGTGTGGTTCTAGGGACCCTTCATCGTCAACCTCTTAAGGATAACGGAATTAGAGAACCAGTCCTCTGTCTCTTTGGTTTCATCCTTTGCTCCTAAGATTTTACAAGTTGCCTGCAAAGGAGTCAAACATGGGTTAGGCAAAACAAACGTGTTCTTTCCAGCCACGGTAACCGGATCGCTGGAGCGAAATAAACCCGCAGAAGCATCCAGAGACCGCAGCCAGACGGCCAGCCTGCGCTAAAAGCAACTTCTAAGAGAGGCTGCAAGCGCCGCCTGAGTGCAGCTTTTAGTTGGACGCTAAATACGACTGACTAGCCCATCCTATCTCCCCCTCCCTCTCCTCCCCCCCGCCAAAAAAAAAAAAAAAAAAAATTCGTGGAGGAGGGACCAAGGGAGGAGAAGGCGAAAGTCGCCTGCATTTCTGCACGTTGGCGCCGGTGGTGGTTGGAGAGCCCTGCAGCTTTAGGACGCCAGAGGGAGGGAGAGAAGAGCCAGGAGCCGGTGCCTGCAGGGAAGAGGGGGGGGGGCTCCGCCCATGTCCCCCCACCCCGACAGCTGTGCAGCTCTTGGAATTCATTGGCTTCCCCCACCCCGCCTCCCAAATACCATCCCGATCCTGTTTAGCCCCCCCCGCCCCACCCTCGCTGACCTAATAAGGCCATGCAAGT
Source organism: Catagonus wagneri (assembly GCA_004024745.2). NCBI lineage: Eukaryota > Metazoa > Chordata > Mammalia > Artiodactyla > Tayassuidae > Catagonus > Catagonus wagneri. Next base: position 5,840,743 of record PVHT021183585.1, read on the forward strand.
GTGTGGGGGGAACCTATATAAAAGGTGTGGGCTCACAGGGACGGTGCACCGCGGGGAAGAGAAAGCAGCAGCCGCCCATCCCTCGGCCCGAAGACGACCATGGCCAAGGAGTGGGGCTACTCGGAACACAACGGTGAGCATGAGATGGTGCTGCAACTCTAGGGAGGGTTGAAAAACGGGGGAGGCGGAGTCGAAGGAAACTACTGTTTACTGAGCACTTACGAAGTGCCAAAGGCTGCTGACCCCTTTTACCTTTATCTCATGTAGTTCTTCTTAGCGTGAAGCTGTTATTACTCCCATTGGAGGAAACCAAAGCACAGAGAGGCTGGGTAACTTGCCCAGATCACAGAGCTTCTGACCGAGAAGTCAGTCTACGAGGTCCTGTTCTGACTGTCTCTTTCCCCCTGATCCTGGGCAAGCACTTAACTTCTCTTGAGCCAGATGTTGGTGTAAGCTGCTCTGCCCGCAGCTCCTGCCTCCCCATGGGAAAAGCAACACGGGTGTGCTCTGAAATCCATTTGGGGTCAGTGTTATTTTATTCCAGCTCTAGGATGGAAGATGGCATTAGTAAAACATGCAGTGAAATCCGTTTCAAAAATAAGCCTTTGACGCTATCTTCTTGAGCAAGTAGAGAAAAATAAACGGAGTTAAATATAGTCTCCAGGTACACTAGTAACAAAATTATGAGCAGGTCTTAAACCCTAAGCCTTGGGTTGCCCAGTCTGACATCCAAGATCTTTTCTCAGTCATTGTCCAACCTCTGTGTGTTTTGCTGATTTAGTCAATTAGAAAGAAGACTTGGATTGCACCACCAAATAAATACATCGCCTCAATTTCATTTTCTAGGTCCTGACCACTGGCATGAACTTTACCCAGTTGCCAAGGGAGAAAACCAGTCGCCTATTGAACTGCACACTAAGGATATCAAGCACGACCCTTCTCTGCGGCCCTGGTCAGCATCTTATGACCCCGGCTCTGCCAAGACTATCTTGAACAATGGAAAGACCTGCAGGGTTGTGTTTGATGATACTTATGACAGGTCAAGTAAGTATGACACTTAAGTAGAGACACATGGACCTTTTCAACGTCCATATTGGCAAAATGTGATATATGACACAACAGAATTAGTAGGAAGAGGGGGCATTTCTCTGAAAATGGAGATGACATTTGACTTTGCTCTAGTCCTGAAGAATTATACTGATGCATTACAGAGGAATGTCTTGCTTTCTAACCCTGACCACTTTGCTGCTGCAAAGTGGAGCAAAGCTAAAAGTTGGCAGTGCATAGGGAGGTGCTGGTGGTGAGTCCAAATGAGTTTTCTTGAAGCACTGTTGGTCTACACCTGAGAGGTTTTTTGCTTCTTAACCCATGGCTGGGAGAGCAAGGACATCATTCCCACACATGGCACAGATACTATTCTACAAAGCAAGCAACATAGCAAAGAAACCAAGTAGGTATTGTTTTCCCCCAGTGTGGGGGGGGCCCATCCAAGGGAGAGAGCAGACTCACTATATGAGTCAAGAAGACTTAAGGCTTCTATGCATCGGTGGGGTTCATTTGACTAATTTTGCTAAGTGTTTTTGAAGCATCTGACAATTTCTTCTTGAGTGGTGATTTGTATGAAAATGAAAAATTGCATGTTTAAAAAAAATCTCTTTATTTCACCTATGCTCTTTAGCAAATCAGTGAAATAAAAGAAGGCTAATTAGAAATGTTTTATTTCACTGTGAATGAGGTAAGAACTTAACTTTAATATTTTGTTGCTTGAGGTGCAGTTATACATTTTCTTATAGCCACATTGGTAAAACAGTTAAAATTATCCTTACTGATGTACATAAATGAATATTCTCAATAATGTTGTAAGTAAAAGAGTAACAGTCACACTTTCTACCTATTAACAGTTTCCAAGTAAGGAATATCATAGAAATGTATATTTTCTTAAACCATAGTCTTGTCATTATTTGTTACCCTTTTCTCCCTTCTCCATTTAAATCCAGTTTCATTTTGGAGAGTAAACAACAAAATTAAACAGTATCTATTAGGATGAACCATATGAAAATGCCTTTTGGTAAGCAATGATGATTGAATATTGACAGTTTCATATGGTTCATCCTAATAAACTGGACTCATATGTTCAGATAATAACTGTTCCTAGTGGCTGGACAGAAAAAAATGCAGTTAATCAAACTATTCATTCCTTCATGACCAAGCATATACAGACCTTATTCTTTCATTTTAAACCTATGCTGTGGCTTTCAGTCTGCTATTTCAGCAGCAATAGTTGGTCAGTCTTTTCTAGAATAGCTAGTCTGAATCCTGTTTTGATACAGCTTACATTGCTAAATTTTGATCTTAGAGTTTTTGTACAGTTTCCAACCTCCTTTAGAAAATATTTGAACTTATGAATCGCCGCCAGGCTGAATGAAGTTAAACTAAAGTTGAGGTATTTGGACAGCAAACTCAAATTCATGCTACCAGGAGTCAGCTAGTTTGGCTGTCCACACGATTGATTCCCTGGGAAGTTTGGGAATTTTCCATTTCATCTCATGGGAATAAACACAGTCTGAACTAGACGTGGATGAAATTTCTTGCTTGTAGTCTGGAAGAAAAGTGTGGTTGGAGGCAAGGCATTGGAGAAGGAATTCACATTTGCTCGGTGATTACTGTGCTGGGCACTGCGCTGAACACCTTAAAGTCCTTAATCTCATTTAATCCTCACAGCGGCTCTGAGAGGTTAGTATTATTATCACCTTCAGTGAGATGCAAAAACAGGTTCAGAGAAGTTTAGCAACTTGCTTGAGATCACACAACTAGCAGAGGGTGGGAGCCGGTGTGGGAATCTCAGTCTGCCTGGCTCCCAATTCTCCAGTTCTCCCCACTGCACCATGCAACAGACTGTTGCTTTGATTGTTTTAATTGCCCATCGACTGTTTTAACTTATTTTCGAAACTGTTCAGTCGACATTAAAAAAGATAAAACAACAAGCAAACAAAATCAGGAGGACAGAAAAGAGAAATCATTTATTTTGGTATACCCCAAGACTTGGAAAGAGACCCATATGTTTGGGAATGGCATTGGTTTAAAGCAGGGCTGTGTGAAAGGAGCCTGAATTCGCTGTTGACCTAGCTTGTCTGAATCACAGTGCTGAGAGGTGGTCCACTCACTTCAGCCTACCGGCTTCGCCAGTTTCATCTTCACTGGGGCTCCTCCGATGATCACGGATCTGAGCACACCGTGGATGGAGTCCAGTATGCAGCGGAGGTAGGCGGAACTGCCATCACCCCCTCTGGATCTCACCCAGTGAAAACTGAAAACTGAACGAATGACAGAACAGCATCTCCCACGTTTGCTCCAAGCCCGTAGTTGCAAAAAGAGCTGCAATAATTTTAGCATAAGATGAAGTTACCGAACATTCTAGGCTAGACAGTTAAGAGAGGATAGATGGGTTAGCCTCATGCATGAAGGTTTTCAAAGTTATATATAGAAACTGTGTAGCAACTTAATAATAATTTTGAACAGGTTCAGAGTCCTGAATGGAACTGAAAAGATAAGGATAGTTAATACTTATTGTCTACAAGTATTAACTCATTGGATCCTCTCATCACACTATAAGATGGGTTACGGATGAGGAAACGGAGGCACCGGAAAGCTGCAAATCACACGGCACATGCGTCCTAGACCTGGGGTTCTACCTTATGCTGACTGGCTTTAGAGTTCATCATCTTGTCCAGTACCCTAAGCTGCCTCTTTTACAAGAGTGTGGTGCTTTAAAAATAGCACTTAGTCAATCAGGCTAATGCTCACGCTCTGGTCTCTTAATAGAGGGTGTGCTTATGTATGTGATTTTATATGTACATATGTACTTATATACACTCTGATATATATATATATATATACACACACACACACACACAATTTAATATGAGTTAAGCAGTTACTCTCTGCTTCAGTTAACCCACGAAAGAAAACCCATGATTTGTGACTCAGATGGAGGCATCAAATTTCAAGGAAATAAGACAAGCCTCGTGCATGTTCCCTGTATAAAGCCAAGCATTTAAGGGGGTGACAAATGCCCTGAAGGTGAGGATAATTCCATTTGTACTGCCTTTTCCAGAGGCAGGCTCTGGTCCACATAGGAGCTGAGACAGGAACCTTGGAGGCACCTGTAGATACTTTCTTAGGCAGAGTCCTTAGGCAGCTTAACTGTCGGTTAAACCAAAGTATAGGAGACCTAGAGAATTTCCCTGTGATCCTTCTATTTCTCTACAGCCCATCTCGAAAGCCAGTGACAGGGTGAATTAATTGGGAATGTCTTCCAGATAGCTTGCCCTGCAAATGGGGAAATTTAGTATATTTCTCACAGATGTAGGCAAGGCTTGCAGTGGTCTTTGCATGGGGGATTATCCCACACTTTTGTTCTCAAATAAAATAGCATTTCACTGCAATGAACTAGCGTGTTCTCTTGCCATTCTATATAACTCCACGTCAGAAATTTGGCTAATTAAACTGGTGCCTGTTTTACCACCTTAACTTTAGTAAGATAAGGTCACCACTGGGTTCTAGAGCACTCATGGCTGAAAGGAGTGAGATACATAAAAGACTCAAGAATTTAACCCCTTATTTTTCCTCCCCTACTTTCCAGTTAATTGTGACTTTAGAATGTTAGCAAATTCCTGTTTATAGCTCTATGTTTCACTGTTTGATTCGGTCAGAGAGCAATGCTAAACAAAACTAAAATAAATATCTTGACTCGATTTACTAAAAGTTCAGTTTTCACTGATTATTTATTACACAGTTCTAAATCTATCATAATTTTAGGCATTTTTTTTATTTGAACTATTAAACGTTTCACCAAAATAGTTCATGTTAATTTTTAGAATTCTAGCAACTTCTGTGAGAGTGGGCAATAAGTTAAACTGTGTAATTATTACATTTATAGTGAATAATTTTATACTTAATCCCTTATTCTATGAGTTTATCTCATAACCTGTAGTCTTTGGTTTTAGCTCCATTTGGTTCATTGGAATTCAAAGTACAACAGTTTTGCAACTTCTCTGAAGCATCCTGATGGAGTGGCTGTAGTTGGCATTTTTCTGAAGGTAAGGTAAAAGTTGACCATACTTTTTTCAAAGTTTACTTTCTTATCAATGCTTAGGTTTCACTCCCTCTTTTTATTTCAAGGAGAAAGAGGAACGGATTTCAGTACTCATTCAACTAATCAAGATATTTCTGCTAAGACAGGCTCAAAATGTTTCACTCTCCCTTAAAAGCCTACCTTGTGCCATACTCCAATACCCCTAGGACTTGTAAATTTTCCCAAGATGTGGGGTGTATATATGAATCTGTGTGTGTGTGTGTGTGTGTGTGTGTGTGTGTGTGTGTGTACGCGCTGGAGACAGAAGCTTTTTTTTTTTTTTTAAAGCTTTCTTGAAGTAGAGTTGATTCATGAGGTTGAGATAATTTCTGCTCTACAACAAAGTGATTCAGTTATACATATACACACATCCATTCTCTTTCAGATTCGTTTCCGACATAGATCATCACAGACCATTGGGTAGAATTCTCTGCGCTATATAGCAGGTCCTCGTTGGCCAGTCATTCCATATACATGAGACAGAGCCTTTGAAGGAGCATATTACGGTGGGGGTGAGGGCAAGGGCAGCATTGTTCTTTACTCTTTCCTGCTGCTCCACGTCAATTGCACTGGAAACCAGAAAAGTCAATGTTGGGAACCACGGCTACTGCCAAGTCCCTGGCTGGATGTAACCTGGGCTTAGGGTGGCCACCACTCACATGATCCCAGGCTAAGATAGCACATGGAATGTGTGTGTTGTTGAGCCAGCCTTGGTTTAGAGAGGACTTAGTGTCATTAACACACGAATTCAGTGGTAACATAATCTAGATTTTAAGCCAGAGGTGAAAATCTAGCTTCTTTCTTTTGGAATGACCTAATTTGTTTTATGTTCCGAATTCACTGGGTTGTTTTCAGTGCTTGAACACAAGACTACAGGAAATGAGGTGGGTCTGAACAGAAAGACAACGAGTATAGTTTTAGGTCCATTGAGTCCAGCTCTGATTCCATTTTTAAGAAAGTGGAATGACTTTTCAGAGACAGTCAGGACATAGAAGTAAATCAACATACAATTTTGTGGTTTTGTATTTCAGAGGCCCGGAGTCCAAGTTTAGTTCAGAAAGTATGTACTTTAAGATCTTAAGGGGAAATAAACTTATGTTTTTGCTTAGTACAAGGTATTCTGGCAGATTTATAAACAGTAGTTGTAGATGGATGGATGGACTAAAATCAGTTTTTAAGACATACCTAAATTATGGAGAAGAAACATAATTGTTGGTTTTCTTTTTCCTTTCTTTCTCTTTCTCTTTCCTTCTTTCTTTCTTCTTTCTCTCTTTCTTTCCTCCCCTCCTTCCTTACAGATAGGACGTGAGAAAGGCGAGTTCCAAATAGTTCTTGATGCACTGGACAAAATTAAGACAAAGGTAAAAAAAAAAATCATTTCCCCCCAGAACATAAAGCAGGGTGTCAGTTTTTCCTTTTTACATTTTCAACTGTATTTCTCTCACCTAAGATCTGTTACTAGGTCTGGTGAACACACAAAGTCTACATATAAAAACAAATGCCATTATATTTGTATGTATATTTGTCTCCTTTATAGTTTTTGAAGCAATTTATACATAAACTTATATATAGCCAGCCTGTCAGACCATTACACACACATGCAGAGATACTAAATGTTTGGGTCCTGTTGTTCCCCTTTCTCTCCTGGGCAGCAGCTCTTTATTTTAAATCTTTTTAAAAAATCCGAATATGTAGGAGTTCCCATGGTAGCTCAGCGGTAACAAACCCGACTAGTATCCATGAAGACTTGGTTTTAATCCGTGGCCTCAGATGTAACGAACCCAAGGACGCAGGTTCAATCCCCGGCCTCGCTCAGTAGGTTAAGGATCTGGCATTGCCATGAGCTGCAGTGTAGGTCGAAGACGTGGCTTGGATCCCACATTGCTGTGGCTGTGGTGTAGGCCGGCGGCTACAGCTCCAATTCGACCCCTAGCCTCGGAACTTCCATGTGCCACAGATTCGGCCCTAAAAAGACCAAAAAAAAAAAAAAATCAAAACGTGTATTTTATTTTATTTTTTAACTTTTTAAAAGTTTTATTTAAATATAGTTGATTTACAGTTTGTGTTAATTTCTGCTGTACAACAAGGTAATTCAACTATATGTATACACACATCCATTCTTTTTCAGAATCTTTTTCATATAGGTTATCACGGGATACAGAGTAGAGTTTCATATGTTATAGAGCAGGTCCCTGTTGACCACCCATTCCACATATTTTAAACAGTAACAGTGATTCTTCTGCTTAACAGACTCATTTTAAATTGTCTGAGACTGTCCTTATCAAATGCTGTATAATTTCCCTGCCAGAGAAAGTATTCCAAGTATCATATTGAATAAAAAGTCAGGCCTGTCTGTATCATCAAGAACCACAGCATTGGAGTTCCCTTCGTGGCTCAGTGGTTAACGAATCCGACTAGGAACCATGAGGTTGCGGGTTTGATCCCTGGCCTTGCTCAGTGGGTTAAGGATCCGGCGTTGCCGTGAGCTGTGGTGTAGGTTGCAGACGCGGCTCGAATCCCGCGTGGCTGTGGCTGTGGCTGTGGCGAAGGCCGGCAGCTACAGCTCCTGTTAGACCCCTAGCCTGGGAACCTCTATATGCAGCGGGTGCGGCCCTAGATAAAAGGCAAAAAAAAAAAAAAAAAAAAAAAAGAACCACAGCATGAACTTATATGAAATACTTCGGTTACAGTTTAGATATTAGTTTCTCCTTTTTATTGAGAAATCATAGGTTCACAGTTCTACCTACTGTCAATAAAGAATAAAATATTACAGCGACTGTGCTGAAGTCCTGTCATGCTAAACCGGCCTCCTCCCTCTGCCTTTTATTTCTGAAAGGCACGTTCTTTGTTCCCAAGATCGCCTTCTGGGTTGCCTTTGAAATCCCTCCTTCCAAAAGGGTGAGACTGCGTGGGGCGGGCAGTGCGCATGCGCCTCCTCATGGCCGGGTCCTGCTGTCTTCCCAGGGCAAGGAGGCGCCCTTCACGAACTTCAACCCATCCTGCCTGTTCCCCGCCTGCCGGGACTACTGGACCTACCACGGCTCCTTCACCACGCCGCCTTGTGAGGAGTGCATCGTGTGGATCCTGCTGAAGGAGCCCATTACCGTGAGCTCCGACCAGGTGAGCGGTGACCACGGGGAGGCGTCGTGAGCACCCGGACTTAACCTCCCTGGCTGAGTCTGTAAGATACGGACAATAGAAGTTCCCTTCGTGGCTCAGTGGTTAACGAATCCGATTAAGAACCATGAGGTTGCAGGTTCGATCCCTGGCCTTGTTCAGCGGGTTAAGGATCCGGCGTTGCCGTGAGCGGTGGTGTGGGTTGCAGACGCGGCTCGGATCCCGCGTTGCTGTGGCTGTGGCGAAGGCCGGCGGCTACAGCTCCTGTTAGACCCCTAGCCTGGGAACCTACATATGCCGCAGGTACAGCCCTAGATAAGGCAAAATGACAAAAAAAAAAAAAGATACGGACAATATGTCCGTATATATGTGCATAGATTTCAATATACTGAAAATAGAAAGCTGCTAAACAGATTTCGTAGTTTTGCCCTGGTTAATTATGATTGGCCTGTTAACTTTCTAAAACTTGACTTCCAGAGGGTAACAAGCTAAACAGCGAGCATTGGAAGGTGGTGGTGATACTGAACAATGCCTGAGTTTGTGCCTTAGTAACACTGAAGGGTTCAGATCCCTATGAGTTAGCCTTTGCTGATTTGAAGAACCCTCAAGTATGAGCACTGGTGAGGAGATGGGATGGTACATACAGGCCTGGGGAGAAGGTGCCAATGGACGGAAGTGAACATTCCTAGGAGGTGCTGATGGAAGTAAGTGAACATTCCTAGACTAGCTGCCCAGTTTTACAGGTCAGTAGGTTGAGGCTCAAAAAGGGTTAAGGAATTTGTTCATGATCCTTACAGTCAAGGGCGGGATCAGAGATTCCAATTCTAGACTCTCTTGTTTTCAGTATCTTGGCCTTCTCTGCTCGGGCCTTTCTTCTAAATGTTCATGTAGATTGATTCCATCAGCTTACGTGGTGAAGGCTAAATGAGCTTGTTCTTTGCACTGGTACTGTCTTCCTCTCCTACCTCGGGGATAGATTTCACACTGAACCCTCAAAATAAAAGAATTTTTCAGGGAGTTCCCGTTGTGACTCAGTGGTTAAGGAATCTGACTGGGAACCATGAGGTTGTGGGTTCAATCCCTGGCCTCGCTCAGTGGGTTAAGGATCCGGCGTTGCCGTGAGCTGTGGTGTAGGTTGCAGACGTGGCTCGGATCCTGCACTGCTGTGGCTGTGGAGAAGGCCGGCGGCTACAGCTCATGTTAGACCCCTAGCCTGGGAACCTCCATATGCTACGGGTGTGGCCCTGAAAAGACAAAAAAAAAAAAAAGGAATTTTTCAGAATTCAGGAGGAAAAGTTTTGACCGAGGGCATGGGGATCCTGTATAAAATGAAACATGTTCTTATAAATGAAAAAAAAGGAGGTTTTCTTATTCAGGAACTAGTAAGCAAAGAGCTCTGGACTGAACATTAGAGCCAGGTTTTGCTTTTTTTTGGTCTTTTGTCATTTTAGGGCCACACTCTTGGCATGTGGAGGTTCCCAGGCTAGGGGTCTAACAGGAGCTGTAGCCGCCGGCCTTCGCCACAGCCACAGCAACGCGGGATCCGAGCCACGTCTGCAACCTACACCACAACTCACGGCCACGCCAGATCCTTAACCCACTGAGCCAAGCCAGGGATCGAACTCACAACCTCATGGTTCCTAGTCGGATTCGTTAACCACTGAGCCACGACGGGAACTCCTAGAGTCAGGTTTTGTGTTTTGCTTCTGAAGTTTAGAAAGCCAGCGATTTCTAATGCTTTGTCACGCTCAGAGTGTCCCCTTGGTCTGAATGTCTGCGTCTCCCCATGCCCCTTACAGATGGCCAAGTTGCGAAGCCTCTACTCCAGCGCAGAGAACGAGCCCCCAGTCCCCCTGGTGAGGAACTGGCGCCCCCCGCAGCCTATCAAGGGCAGGGTAGTGAAGGCCTCCTTTAAATGAGGCTGCTGAAGCTTGCCCTCTTCAGGAAAGGAAACCTGCCGCAGCAGAGCTTGGTTCCTCGCCTCCTTTTGGTGCTCTTTATTCCAAGTATTAGTTCAGTTTTGCACACTGAGCAATGAAGGTGAGAGCTGCCGTCGCCAAGAACCAAAGTTACTCTTGACAGATCTAATAGGAAAGCATTTGGCTTTGGTAACAATCATCTTTCCTGTCAAAGTAGCATTTCTTTAAGTTTCAAAGAAGAAGAAGCATTTGACCTTTGGGACAACCGTCTTTCCTCTCAAAGTGGCATTTCTTAACTGAGTTTCAAAGAGGTAGAAAAGATAGAGAAAAATTGCTATTGGGTGTGATTTTGTGTCATCTTAAATTTCACAAAACCTCAGTTTTACTCTTTTCATATTACTAGTTACTGATCTTAAAGAAATAACGAGCAATTCTCTATGAGGAGTAGCGGTGTATGAAGATCATGTAGCAATTACACATATGCCAGAAATTAAAATAACCGTGGACATCAAGAATTGAGATGATGCTGTGTGTTTTAACCCTGAAATAAAACTAACAAGAGGTCCATCGTTTATTAAAATTGTAGAACTGTAAAAATTGGCTGGTGTTAATAATCAATGAAAGTAACACATTTGACCAGGATTTAAAAAAAAATTGATCCATTTTTTTCAATTTTTCTTCATAAAGATAGTTGACTTTATCCTATTTCTCTTTACCTGAAGGAGGGCCATTTATTTTTTCTTTTTACTACTTTTATCTTTGCATGCTTATTAAAATAAAAACTGCCTCTGCTATATTTCTAATTTGAGGGTGGGGTTAATGATTCCTAGAACACGCAGGAGTGAATGACTGCACTTGAAGTAAAGTCAGTTGTATTGATCATCAGAACTAATAAAGACGTGATTGCGAACAATTGAGTGTTGTGTGGTTTCTTTGTTTTTTTTTTTTTTTTTTTTTTTTTTTTTTTTTTTTTTTTTTTTTTTTTTTTTTTTTTTTTTTTTTTTTTGCTTTTTTAGGACTGCAGCTGTGGCATATGGAGGTTCCCAGGCTAGGCGTCAAATAGGCGCTGCAGCTGCCAGTCTGTACCAGAGTCACAGCAACTCGGGATCAGAGCAGCATCTGCGACCTACACCACAGCTCACGGCAACACCAGATCCTTAACCCTCTGAGCAAGGCCAGGGATCGAACATGCATCCTCATGGATAGTAGTCAGATTCGTAACCTGCTGAGCCACAACAGGAACTCTGAGCGTCGTGTTTTTAAGGAGGGTGAACTTTGTAAGTTTGTTTTTATAATTGAGGGGACTCAAATTCTGAGTTGGATTTGAAGCTGCATCGCTGACGGCTGAGGCAATTAGTGGGGGCTTTCTGAGGAAATTGCAAACAAGAAGAGGAATGTGTGGCCACGCATTTGAGAATGTGAACTAGTTTCCAGAGGTCTCAGAGTTGGTTTCGGATTCTGAGGTCCATACCAGTAACACGGTTGCTAATTTAAGGGCACGGAATCAAATCAGACCGTAGCCTTCATGTCCTTATTTTTTTAAATGACACAGATCCATACGTTGAGACCTTCGAAACATTTAATGTCTTTAGACAGAAAGTTCAGTTTTGCAGTTAGTGGCTCTCTCATCATGTCACTGGATAATATGTTAACTTACTTCTGAAAACAGCGGCCGTAATTGAATTACCGTAAGGAGTGAAAGTGGGGTTGGGTCAGGAGAGTCCTGCGATGCTCAGAGTCAAGTCACGGGACGGAGTCCTAGGAGGCTCACGTTATTTAATAGATTACCGCTTGGGTGAAGTGAAACCAGGTTGGTCAGTGTTAATTAAATCCCTTGAAACTAGAAGGTGTGGAGCGTTCATCAATTAGTGGTAATACACAAGCTGATTCTCTCAGGGTACTTGCTTGGTAATGCTTGGAAGCACTATAAAAAGGTATCCAGTATACGCTTTGTGTGGCAGAGGAACGTAAGACTTAATTCCAGCTACAACGGTCTTTACTCAAGGATACAGGCTGAACAAGGCTGGAATTGTTTTAAGGGGGGATGTCTAATCAAAGGATGGAAACTCCTTAGACCATAAGCTCCACTGAAGCACAGATAGGAATCTCATACACTAACATTCCCCTCTTTTTTGCCTAGTTATGGTGTCTGGCACCTAGTAAGCACTCAATAAATATCTGGTGAATAGATGATGCCGGGAACATAGAATAACCCAGGACAGACACACATCTTCTCAAACAACGCATGATTAAGACCAATGCTGTTTTTTTGCTCATTTAGTTTGGGTCTCCATGGAAGCTTTATGTGGTAGCTCTCCAGCAGAACATACATTTCTTCCCCACCTCAATCTGAGTCATTGCCAGTGATCACAATTATCACCCAACTTAAACTTCTTCCCAGCATCTCTGCAACTCACAGTGCTGACTTATTTTAAATGTCCCACAGAGGAGTTCCCACGTGGCTCAGCAGGTTAACTATCTGGCATTGTCACTGCAGGGGCTCAGGTTGCCGCTTTGGCTTGGGTTCGATCCCTGGCCCATGGACTTGTGTGTGGCCAAAAAATAGATAAAAAATTAAAACTTTGTGTCCAGTAGAATTTTTTTTTTTTTTTTTTTGTCTTTTGTCATTTCATGGCCGCACCCATGGCATGTGGAGGTTCCCAGGTTAGGGGTCTAATCGAAGCTGTAGCCACTGGCCTGCGCTGCAGCCACAGCAACGCAGGATCCGAGCCGCGTCTGCAACCTACACCACAGCTCACGGCAACGCCGGATCGTTAACCCACTGAGCAAGGGCAGGGATCGAACCCGCAACCTCATGGTTCCTAGTCGGATTCGTTAACCACTGCGCCACGACGGGAACTCCGTGTCCAGTAGAATATTGAAACCACACTTGTATCCTGATCCAGCGGGGGGACCATCTTCCTGCTCATGCACAGGCCTTTTGCAGCGTATACAGCCTATAGATGGCATGTGCTAGGAGTTGCTATAGTGGAAAGGTTTCCACATCTGGCAACTTGTGTTATTTAGGGTATAATCATTGCACAGATACTTAAAAATGTTAACGTAGGGCAGAAACTAATTTGAATTAAGTGCATTATAATATTCAGATGATGATATCCTTCAAAGTCTATGAATGGGGCATCGCTGAGAAGAATTTACGGATTTAGGCCAATATTACATTTTGAGAGTACAAATATACTATAATTCTTAGCCCTTTAATGGGGAGACAGAATGTATTTTATGAAGGACCAGGACCACTGATCCAAAATGTCATGAATCCATATCATATCAACTCGGGTAATCCATTCTTTATGGGCAATCTGTTAATATTTATGTAGAGGAATGGGAAGTGTTCTGTGGCAGAATATGTAAAACTGGAGATTTCAGTGTCTAACTATAATCAGTTATATAATTAAATAAGCATAAGTGAAATTGATCAATTATAAGAAAGTTTGGATAGGTGTGAAAACTTAGTATGTCACTTGTTCAAATAAGATTTGGCACAAATAAAATTGTTCTAAAAGAAATACAGGCGTTCACATTGTGGCTTAATGGGTTAAGGACTCTACATGGTCTCAGTGAGGATGAAGGTTTGATTCCTGGTCTCGCTCAGTGGGTTAAGGATCTGGCGTTGCCTCGAGCTGTGGTGTAGCCTGCAGATGCAGCTCAGATCCAGCATTGCTATGGCTGCGGCACAGGCTGGCAGCATCAGCTCCGATTCAACCCCTGGTCTGGTGACTTCCATATGCTGCAGGTGCAGCTGTGAAAAGAAAAAATAAATAAATTAAAAAAATAAAATATTACATATGGTCCAAAAGCACATCAGATGCCACACATAAATAAAATTTTATTTCAGTTTCTCTTCAAAGGACTTTTTTCCTTTCTTGCCATGCCTTCACCTGCAGAAGTTCCTGGGTTAGGGATCAAACATGAGCCATACCAATGACAATGCCGGGTCCTTATTTGCTAGGCCACCAGGGAACTCCTAAGGCCCTCTTAATTAATATTAAAAAGGAACAGTGGACATGAGCAAATATTTATTTTGACAGAAGACAAATAAGTGAGAAATAAGAAAAGAGGAATAACTGCAAATGTCATACTTTCAGAATTTCAGATTTAGTATATGAAGATTTAATGACTTCTTATATTATGTCTAAGGTGGTACTTAGAGACCACCTAAGAATGAGAAGGCAAAGGAGAAAGCAGTCAGCTTTGCTTGTTGTTTTCATTTAGACCATGAGATGGCAGCAAAATAATAACGAAAATGACATGAACCGCCATTTGCAGAGCAATGAGTTTTTATTTTTAAATCCTGAATACTCTATTTCCTTTGCTCAAATGTTAAATATTAACCACCAATATCTATCTGCGACAGAGAAGATGGTGAGAGACTCCTAATACATTTCTGAGAATTTTAATAGCCAAAAGTGAAGCGTGTGAGTTACTACTTCCTGCACTAAAACTGAAACAAATGAGAAACTAACATTTTACTGCCAGGTTCAGCCTTCTCCAGGCCTGGGTGGAAGGCACACAACACTAGCTGGATAGGTGGCCTCAGGCAAGTTAACCCCTCTGTGCCTCACTCTCCTCATCTGTGAGTAGGAATGATAACAGTACCTGCTCAGAGGGTTATTTTAGGAATTAAATGAGTTAATACATGTCGACCTCTTAGAACAGTTACCCTAGTATGTAATAAAACTCTCAAAAGGGGTTAACTATTATTTTCTGGAAGTGATTTCTATTCAACAGAGAAAAATTCTAATGGCTTATTCAATACCTAAAATGAGGTTTCTGTCTTTAAATACCTATGAGCAACCTCATGAATCCGTTATCTTATCAACTCACGTAACAGTAAGGAGTTACCATGACGGGCTCCTGTAACGAGTTCCCTTCTGTGCTTGGCATTAGGGAAAATGTTTTTTAAAAAAAACAGTGGCAAGGAGTTCCAATCGTGGCACAGCGGAAACAGATCTGACTAGGAACCACGAGGTTGTGGGTTCAATCCCTGGCCTCGTTCGATGGGTTAAGGATCTGGTGTTGCTGTGAGCTGTGGTGTAGGTCACAGACGTGGCTCAGATCTGGTGTTGCTGTGGCTGTGGTGTAGGCCGGCAGCTACAGCTCCTGTTAGACCCCTAGCTTGGGAACCTCCATATGCTGTGTGTGCGGCCCTAGATAAGGCAAATAGACAAAACAAACAAACAAACAAACAAACCCCAAAATAAAACAAAACAAAAAACAACAACTTAAAAACAAAAACCAAACCAAAATAGGTGAGAGAATTACCATGTTCTTTCGTTTTGCTGACTTTCACATGTTGGCAAGACAAGAGTCCCTCGGTGTGCCGTATGAAGTGGAAAATCTATCCTCATTGTAAGTTTGGAAAGCCTCCAGCCATGAAATTAATTTGGGGCTTGTCTGGGCGCATCATAGAAGCAGAATTCTGAAGGAGACGCCTAAGTCATCCTGGGGGTTGAGTTTATCCATTTGGGGGCAACTCAGCTCCAGTTGAGCAAAAGCAAAGAAAACAGTTGAGGAAGAAAGTCTAGGATTCAGGGAATGACTAGAGAACTAATTAACTACTTTAGGTACCAAGGCATTTAATGGCAGCCGCTTGACAACTTGACCAGGCAGATAATCACAGGTAATCAGCCACGAGTAAGAGTGAGTGTAACGGTGCGGTCACGAGGGACCAAGTGCACTGCAGCAGCGTAAAACCCAGTGATTTAAAAGCTAATTTTAGCCAGGTGAGAATCGACTCTGTGCAGTAAACAAGGAATCAGATTCTTCCTTGTATTTAAATTATTCCCAGGTAGAGGAGCCTGGAAGCTCAGGAAAAACATTTTGCCTGTTAAATGTCCATAATCTCTGTCTCAACATGTCTGTCCATATTTTTCTATCACACTCACTCAACTCATCTAAAATTTGCCTGGTTTCAAACACAATTTGTTCAAGGGAAATAATTCCCCCAAGAGGCACTCGAGTCCCATGAAACTATATTACAAATGGAAGTGTTTGAAATACGCTATGCAACTTGGGCTCAAAGAACTCACACTTCTCCCCCTGGTGTGTGAGACCAGTTTCATGCGGGGTGGAACCCCAGAGAAGGGGCCCGACATGGGTAGAGAGATGGTACAAGCCAAGCAGAGATGTAAGGGTGGGGCAAGCCCATGGAAAAACTTAGAACTAAGAAGTAAAATCGCAATTAGAAAGTTGGCCATAGGGAAAGTGCTGTCTACGGAAGAACTTGGGGTCAGGTTCTCGCACCAGGAATTAATTTTAAGAGTAACAAGATTGTTTGTAAATTCTATCTGCCATGTACGTTGGTGCATGCGTACGTGTGTGTGCACATGAGTGTGTATGTGTGATGAGTAGTGGGGCCAAGGAGATTTCAGGAGGGTAAGGACTTTATCTAACTCGTTGTATGACTGAGACCCCAGGATTTGACATTATCTGGAATGTAGTCAGGTAAGTATTTATTGAATGAAGCGGGAATGGATGGATGGATGGATGGATGGATGGATGGATGGATGGATGGATGGAGGGGGCAGTAAGAATCCTAAAGTAATGAATACCAGTCCAAACCCATGAACTGGTGGGAGCTATGTCCCCATCCTCGGCAGGTCAGAGACTGACAACTCAAAGAGCTCTTGGAGAAATGCAGGAGTTTCTGTTGCTGCCACCCAGGCTTGTCTGGACCAAGTGTGGGTGCCAGAAAAGAGGCAGTTTCACATATAACCAAGCCTTACTATTCACAAATTTAACTGAGTATAGAAGAGACATAGTTTAAGAGATATCAAAGGAGATTCTCTATGTGAATTTTTATCTCTTAACACCCATGCTTCTAATATGCTAATCGAAGGGAAGTTGGCAATGAGCCTGGGACCTGGGACTCTGGTGATACTTATATAGGCATGGTTCATACTAGTGCCTGAATTTTGATAAGTTGGCCTTTATTTTCTCATCAGTAATTTTAGTTCTCCATTTCATCCAGCTTTCTGCTCATAGCAATTCCACCTAGATAATAAAGATCACTCTTCCTAACTCAAACGCTTGTGTTGTAGCCTGAAACGAGTGGAGTATGATATTTTCCAAAATTCAGTGAACGTGAATTTCAGCTGACTCATACTGTCCCACCCCAAGCAAATACAAGGTCAGTTCAGGCAAATGCTCTGGCCTCCACAAACATCACAGACACGTACGCCATATACGTCCTCACACGCTTTTATTCCCACCTAGAGCTTACCTTATAATATAGTGGAGAATTCATTGAAAAAAAAATTTACTCATAGGGTGAATTTACCAGAAATTCAACTCAAAGTCTTTTTTGGTGGGAAGGTTGGGGGAGGAGATGACTCTTTGCAGTTCCATGCATAACTTGAAGCATAAATCTGTGGTTGCCTCTACAACTTTTTTTTTTTATTTAAAGAAGTATTTTATCAATATTTCTTTCAGAGGTGTAATTTCTTCCTTTTAGTTTGTTTTCTCTAACAAAGGGCCTGTTGTCAAGATTGTGAAGTATAGTAAGCCTCTTGTCCTTAGCAGCTTAATTGATATGAAACATTGATTAGGCCCCAAGAGGGGTGGGGAGTTTCAGAGGAATTATGAAACAACTCAAAGGCATAAAGAAAAAAAGTTTGCAGCTTGCTAAGAAAGTAAGGGATTTAGCTGGGCAAAAGCATTTAATATTCGATGTATAATTTTTTTTTTTTGGTCTTTTTGTCTTTTTATGTAGAGCTGCACCCGCGGCATATGGAAGTTCCCAGGCTAGGGGTCTAACAGGAGCTGTAGCTGCTGGCCTTCGCCAGAGCCACAGCAACGCGGGATCCGAGACGCGTCTGCAAACTTCACCACAGCTCACGGCAACGCCGGATCCTTAACCCACTGAGCAAGGCCAGGGATCGAACCCACAGCCTCTTGGTTCTTAGTGGGATTCATTAACCACTGAGCCACGAAGGGAACTCCCTCAATGTATAATTTTTTAAAGTATACACAGGTGGCTGCAAATACTCTTTTCTTTAAAAATTCATGCTTTTTCCAAAGCGGTATGAAAGGAAGAAAAGTAGGTCAAGGGACTCCTGGAAGTATGAGGGAGAATAAAGAATTATAAAGAAAAGGACCACCTCCAAACATCACTCAAGAGAAATTGTGCTAAGCATGGCTGTTGGCCTTATCGGGCATGGCCATGGTACCCAGCACACTGGGCATGAAATACATGGTAAATAGTGATATCACTGTCATTGGAAAGAAGGAAGAGATAGCAGAGCCAAGGGCACAGGCGACCTGCAAAACCTGGCCCTGGGTCACCTGGGCCTCCAGGCCAGCAGTGGATGGACTCCAGACTCTTTTTGGATGGTGCAGCCACCTTGGCCCGGTTGGAGAACATGAACTCCTACTCTAGAATTTCTAAAAATAAATGCTACACACAAAGTATTATACTGTTATATATGTTATAAAATACAAAGAGGAAATTTTCAGGGTGCTACAAAAATAACTCTAAAGAGAAATTCCCGTGTTTTCTTCCTGCCATGGAGTGGCCCAAGGGGCGTGCACTGCATATGGAGGCAGCTGGTGTGGACCCTTCCACTAACAAGGTCAGCTGAGACAGTGTCCTGCCAGTCAACTGCCTTGGCTCTGGACTATGATTCCTCACCTCCCTGGGTCACTGTTGCATTCACTGTCTTACCCAGTGGGGCTTAGCCGAGAGTGGAGGTAGAAAGGATAATCCAATTACAGATGTTAGAAAACTCAAGCAACCCTGCCCTGCTGTGAATGGCAGGGAGCTCCATCAACATTCTGTTGACTGAATAGTTTTGACCTTGGGCTGGGGGATTTTTTTGAATTGGTGATAAACTCTTTTAGCTCAAAAGAAGAAAAAAGAAAGAAAAAGTCATGCCATCATGTCAAAGATAAGTCAAGGGATATTTACTTTTTTTTTTCTTCTGTTGTTCTACCCAGTTGTGTGGAGGGTTTCTTGCCCTTTTTGGAGGTTTAAGTTCTTCTGCCAGCATTCAGTAGACGTTCTGTGTGAATCACTCTACATGCAGATATGTTTTTTTTTTGATGTGTTTGTGGGAGAAGGTGAGCATGACGTCTTATCCTCTGCCATCTCGATCCTTCTCCAAGGAGTATTTATTATACCTTTCCTTCTATGCCTTAAAAATATTAAAATATGGAAGTGTATTCATTCAAGTGCGTATTATGTCCAAGGCAAGAAAGAGAGAAAGAGGAAGAAGGAGGAGGAGGAAGGGAAATAGAAAAAGAGAGAGACACTGAAAATATGGAGATAGTTGGTATGGAATAACTGAAAATGTTGTGGCTGGTAAAACAGAATGTTTTTGTAAAGTGGTGAAAAATACACACAGTTAATAGGAATCCCAGAAGTATAAAGAAAATGCTATGGAGTTTCGACGTCTGGGGCAAATTTCTTCAGATTACAGAGGACTTCTCTTCTATCCCCAAATCCTCATTGTGAGCAGTCCAAAACTTTCAGGATATCTTTTCTTGCATAAAATTGACTTTCTTTCTCCTTTAGAATGAACCTTCTTAAGTATGAAATGAGCAAGCAATAAAATTATAAAAGGTACCATCCCTGTTTCCTGTGGCCTATCTGTATATATTTTAGGATTATAAAAGTGCTGGTTTCCCATCAGCATTCTCTAAAGACAGTTTTCAAATAACCGAATTTATGTGGATCTAAGCCTTTCAAGGACTCTTCCGGGGTGAGGGAAGCCCTGGAAGCATTAAGGAATCTAAGGAGTAGGTTCTCACTTGAGGACACCTAACCAAAACCAAAGAACAACAAACCAACAAAAAACAGCAGAAAAGGTGTATATTCAAATTTAAAATTCGGGGTCAGAAAATATATTTTGCCTCCAGTTTATGACACCAAGCAACTTGCCCAAGGTCAGAACACTCTTGCTCTTGATAAGGAGGAAAAAATTACTTGTCACACCTATACTTCCCCTCACATGGAAAATGTGAAATTGTTCTTGTTCTAAAAAGGAAGTAAAAAATTCCCCGTATGCGGGTGGTGGGGGTGGTGGCGATGGTGATGATTTACAAGCAAATGAGAAGTTTAATCTTGGGGGATGGAGTTACTACAAACATAATCAAGCCATCACGATTTGGGTGGGAAAGCCTTTATTGGAGGTAGGCTGAAGCAAAGTGAATAAACAGTAGCCATCAAGTACAGAGGTTGGATTTTATGTTTTTCTGTCCGATTCAACCAACAAAAGATGGGTGAGGGCATGTTATGGGCAAAGCACTGTCCTAGGTCTCATGTGTTGCTAGATATTACATAACTCTTTTTCTGACCTTTTACAATGCTTTACTTTACATATATTCTTTATGCAGTGTTTCGCGACCTTGGTTGTATGAACATTTTGGACTGAAAAACGCTTTATCACAGGGGGCTGTTCTGTGCACTACGGGGTGTTCAGCGGCATTCCTGGATGGCACGAGCACACTACCCTCACCAGACGTGACAACCAGAATGTCTCCAGACATTGTCAATTTTGCCCCCAGTTGAGATCCCATGCTCTAAGAAGTGGATGTTTATTAAATTGACTACTTTATGGTGCGACATGTAGCAGCTGCCATGGAACATAAAATATTTTAAATGTGTAATTTGCATTTTTTAGTGTAATTGTCCCATGGAATTTTTCCATCCAGTTGGGTTGATTGACGCATGGTAGCAATGTTTGAATTCAGCAACTACACTTAAAAACTGAATAGATTTAATTACTTTCAGAAAAGTCAAAGTATTACTAGTTTTTATAAAAGAAAAAGACACATTTAGGAACTAACTTTTTTAAAGTCTGAAAAGCAAGTTTCCTAAAGGGGGTTGAACTCATCTGTTTATTAGATGTATACTTATACAATCTCCTGCTGCTTTGATGATCAGAGGGTTTTCGGTAGGAAACTCTGCAAATGAGTAATATGTTGATATAACTTTGTTTTACAGAGTAGTATTGCATTCATAATCCAAATGCATCGTTGCTGTAACACCTTGAGGCTGCAGAGAAGATGCCTAAGTATTCAAATGCTGGAGCAGGACTATCGGGCTCCAGCACTTTCCAGTGGAACCGGGGGCAAACTGACCCATATCTAATGCCTCAGGTCTATGTAAAACCTTCAGAATCCTGCTTGTAGAAAATCAGTTTTCCAAAAATGTTATTTTTATAAGGTTTGGAACTCCAAAAATATTCCTCAAGTAAATGTGAGCTTTTTATCCCAGTGAGAGAAACACAAAAGCCAATTTATGATTTTACAATGGGAAGTCCTATAATAACATTTAAACCATTTATTCAAAAAAGAAAATGTACCAGAACCCTATCTGCCATCTTCCAGATGTTAGTTCTCACCGTAAAGCTCCAGAGCTAGACTGTTGTCCCTAATTTAGAAACAAAGTTAAGGGATGTTCAGAGGGATTTCGTAGCTCACTCAAGGTGATGGAGCACATGAGTGTCAGAGCCAAAATCTGGACTCAGGTCCATCTTCTCGCAAAGACCCATTGCACAGTTCTCTACCTCTCTGCTACACTAACAAGAACCCTCACAGAGCAGCCAACAACACACCGGGCATCTTGCAAGCTTACATGACTAAATCTCACAGGTTAGTCCATCTAACAGTTTCAACAACCGTAGGTACTCTTATTACATTTCAGATGTGGAAACGAAGGCTTGAGGAGGTGACATAAATCATTCAACACTCAGTAGAGGGCAAGTCATAGAAACCCAGGCATTTGGCCACTGTGTGTGCCTCCCGCCCTAAGGTGGAAGAATTTCAAGAGATGCAGAAGCCAAGAGGGAAGCCAGAGCCAGGATTAAAAAGGGTTTATGGGTCAGAAGAAGGAGTTTGAATCTTGGTGCGAACAGTCACTGTCATATGGTCACAGGCAAAAAAGTAGGGGAACAGCATTCTGGGACCTCTGCCAATTTCCTCATCCATAAAATAAATAGTCAGACTAGATTATCTCTGAATGCCTTTTAGTTTCAAAGCACTATCTTCTTAAAGGTTGTGTATCCTTCTCTTGCTCTCAGGGTCCCAATGTCTTCCCTGTGCAATTAGTATAAAATTCTCCCCTGGGAGCATGGTCTGCAAGGCTTTGCCGGCAGTGGCCTCTGCCTGCCTCTGAGTTCACCTCGTCTTCTCATCCGCAGTGACAATGCTCCCATTACAAGCTTCTCTGTTCTAGAAACGTTCTCTAGCAAGGCCTTCACCCTTGCTGTTTTCTCTGCCTGCAATATCCTTCCCAAGATCTTTCCTTTGTGGTTCATGAAAGGCCACGTCCTTCAAGGAGTCTTCCAGAACCACTGCAGCTACAGTAATATCCACCCCCTCATTTTCTATCTCATTCCTATTGTATTTTCTTCTTACTAATTTCCACCGTTGGAAATTCACTTTTCTTATTGCTTATTTATTTATCGTGAATAGCCATCCCATGCAAGTTCCATGAGGCCGGGGATTCTGTCAATCTGGTCCATGGTTGGAGCCCACAAAACAGTAGTTGATAGATTTGTTGAATGAATGAATGAATGGATAGATGACCACATAGTACCCAAAAAATAGCAAGCACATAGTAGGAGTTCAAAAAATATTTAATAGCAGTAATGATAACTAGGATTTATTAAGCTTTAACTATTGGCACTGTGCTAAATCCTTTAGACAAATAATATACTTCAGTCCTTGCTGCAAGTCTCTGAGGTGGGTGGTATCAATGTCCTAGCTTTACACATGAGGAGACTGAGGAGTTTCCTTCGTGGCTCAGTGGCTAATGAATCCGACTAAGAACCATGAGGTTGTGGGTTTGATCCCTGGCCTTGCTCAGTGGGTTAAGGATCCCGCATTGCTGTGAGCTGTGGTGTAGGTCACAGATGCGACTCAGATCTCATGTTGCTGTGGCTGTGGTATAGACCAGCAGCTGTAGCTCTGATTCGACCCCTAGTCTGGGAACCTCCATATGCTGCAGGTGCAGCCCTCAAAAGACAAAAAAAAAAGTGGTATCGAAAATGCTAGAGTGGAGTTCCCATTGTGGCACAACAGGATTAGCGGTGTCTTGGGAGCCCTGGGATGCAGTTTCCATCCCTGGCCCAGCACTGCGAATTAAGGATCTGGCGTTGCTGCAGCTGTGACATAGGTCGCAACTGTGGCTCGGATCTGATCCTTGGCTCGGGAACTCCATATGCCTTGGGGCAGCCAAAAAAGAAAAAAAATATATATATATATATACTAGAGAAGGAGTTGCCTTCGGGCTCAGCCGGTGAAGGATCCAACCTTGTCACTGTCGTGGCTCTGGTTACAGTTGTGGTGTGGGTTCAATCCCTGACCCAGGAGCATGCCACAGCCACAGCCAAAAATAATATTAATAATAATAATAATAATAATAATAATAATAATAATAATAATAAGGCAGAGTGCTGTGTGTGCAAAGAACTATGGGAGCCCCAAGCAGGGAGTGGCTCTTAGCCTCTACAGTTATTTACTTTAAAACTAACATTGTAACAGGGAGTTCCCGTCGTGGCGCAGTGGTTAACGAATCCGACTAGGAACCATGAGGTTGCGGGTTCGATCCCTGCCCTTGCTCAGTGGGTTAACGATCCGGCGTTGCCGTGAGCTGTGGTGTAGGTTGCAGACGCGGCTCGGATCCTGCGTTGCTGTGGCTGCGGCGAAGGCCGGTGGCCACAGCTCCGATTAAACCCCTA
>PVHT021183585.1:5865615-5881107 GCA_004024745.2 Catagonus wagneri
TTAACGATCCGGCGTTGCCGTGAGCTGTGGTGTAGGTTGCAGACGCGGCTCGGATCCTGCGTTGCTGTGGCTGCGGCGAAGGCCGGTGGCCACAGCTCCGATTAAACCCCTAGCCTGGGAACCTCCACATGCCGCGGGTGCGGCCATAAACCCGCGGCCATAAAATGACAAAAGGCAAAAAAAAAAAAAAAAAAAAAAACTAACATTGTAACAAATATAAGACTATTTAGCTTTCTATTATCTTATTAGTTTTGTAGATACATTCATCTAAAAAATCGTGTATTTTTAACTTAGTAAAATATATTAACATTATCTTTACTTTTGGAGGGAAAGCAAATACTGTTCCATTTTATTTTATATTTTTACCAAGATTAATATGTTAGAAGCTTTTTTTTTCTTTTTCTTCCTTTTTTTTTTCTTTTTAGGGCAGCACCTGCAGCATATGGAAGTTCCCAGGCTAAGGGTCCAATCAGAGCTGCAGCTGCCAGCCTATTTCACAGCCACAGCAGCACCAGATGCAAACTGCATCTTTGATCTACATTGTAGCTTGTGGCAACATCAGATCCTTAACCCACTGAGTGAGGCCAGGGATGGAACCTGCATCCTCATAGATACTAGTCGGGGTTCTTAACCCACTGAGTCACAACTGGAACTCCTGATAGAAGCTGTAATCAGAATGTAATTTCAAGATTTTTGTGTCATATTTTCCTGATATATAGCCTGCCATTTTTTCCTCCTGGGGCAGGGAAAAAAGTACCTTTCTTTGGATAATGTGCAGCTTCTTTATTTAGAATTATTTTTAAATGAAAGAGTCTTTCCCTCTAGTAGAAACACGGGTGTGTGATAATTAATATTCTTATATTTAAAAATCCAATCTTCCATATATCGTAGGTCTGAACACAACTAGTATCCATGAGGATGTGGGTTTGATCAATCCTTGCCTTCACTCATCGGGTTGCCATGAGCTGTGGTACAGGTTGCAGACCCATCTCAGGTCTGGCATTGCTGTGGCTGTGGTATAGGCCAACAACTGCACTTCCCATTCAACCCCGACTAGCTTGGTAGCCTGGGAACTTCCATATGCTGCAGACGTGGCCCTAAAAAAGCAAAAAACAAACAACCATGAAAAATCCCATCTTGAGGAGTCTCTGAAACACAACTGAATCACGACTGCCTGCTAAGAGTGCCATCAGTAAAATAAAGTTACTTTCTGAATGGTCTCCATAAAGGCACAAAGCCAAGTCCGTCATTTAAAAAAAAAAAACAAAACTGGATAGAAAAAAAATGCTAAGACAACCACTGTAATGAAAATTATTTAAAAAATGTGGATCTCAAAAAAAAAAATTGGATCTCTGCTGAATATCCAAAGGTGAGCCACCTTTTCCCCTTGCAGAGAGCATGTGACATTCCCCCCAAGTACATCTCTGTGGAGACAGCCCGCTCTACTCCACTGAGAATGAGCTCATTTTCTAGAAGTGAGGGAGAAGGAAGAAGTTCGAATAAGAAGAATTTTATTTGGTGAACTGCAGTTGGTGGTGTTTGAAGTTTCAGAGATACTGAATAATTGAAATATACTTCTATTGTTTCCATGTTAATAAAGCCACAGCCGAGCTTCACAGAACCTGAGCGACAAGAATTCCAAGCAGATCTGAAAGCCTGGTGACCTTCACAGAACCTTGAGAACCCATCTTATACTCAAAGACCATAGTGTTCAACTCTTTACGCTTACCAACTTTATATCCCAGGGCCTAATGAAGAGTCTTACAGCAACTGTGAGGCCCTCTCTTTTTTCTATCTCTTTTCTTTTTTTTTTTTTTTTTGATCTTTTTAGGACCGCACCCGAGGCATATGTAAGTTCCCAGGCTAGGGCTCCAATCTGAGCTGCAGCTGCTGGCTACACCACAGCTATGCCAGACTGAACCACGTCTTTGACCTACACCACAGCTCATGGCAACGCCGGGTCCTTGACCCACTGTGCGAGGCCAGGGATCAAACCTGCATCCTGACGGATACTAGTCGGATTTGTTACCACTGAGACATGACGGCAACTCCCGAGGCCCTCTTCTTTTGAATTAAGTCAGTATTTGAAAATTATGCAAAGGATCAAGATTATTTTATCAGCCTCCATGAGAGACTAAGCAGCTACAAATACAAAATTCTTTGTAACTATGAACTACATTTTGTAATGGTCCTAGGAACCCAGAATAGTTCATTAACCTAAGAATTCACTAGTGACATCAACCAAAAAAAAAAAAAAAAACCCACAAAGAGGTACATGCTTTCCTGGAGTTTTAGGACAAGACCAAATGTATCTGAATGTGACTCATTTTTGCTTGTATGGAATTGAATGAAATGAATAGTAAATAACGATTTTGAAATCAATACTGGAAAAATTTACACTAATATTATAATTTATCCTTTTATTTATCTGTATGAGTGATGTCACGGCTGACAGACTTGTGTAAAACTGTGTCCTGCTGCCCCGTCTTTAATACTATGCTCTCAGTGATCACAGAAATTCACAGGACAGAAAATCCTTCTCCCCTTTTTGTGACAAATCCCTTGAGGGAAAATAATCCTGACTCAGGACACTGGATGCAGGAAAAACAGTGCTTCACATATCCATGAAAAGAAAAAAAAATGAACATTGAGATCAAAGAAAAAGTTTATATGTATAGTATTAAGATATTAATTTTTCTAGCAATACGGCCGTAAATACTTGTGTGTCTATTTATGAAGAAGGGCAAAATGCCTAGGGCCTAAGAAAGTCATAATGCTGACTCGACTCAAAAATGTCCTCCCTTCAATTTCTTTGAATTAGTTCTTAGAAGATGCAGATTCCCAGTTTCCTTTGTCATCCAGGGAAAGTTCTCATCTTTTTGCAAGCCATTCTTTCTTTTACCCAATTCTTGTGGGGAAAAAAAAAAGTGATTTTTAGAAGTTTTGATTGCTTTGAATCAATATATAATCCATTTGGCATTCTCTCCTCCAAAGTGTATTTTTTTAAAGAGAAGAAAGAAGGTAGGCGTAAACAAACATTTCGTGAGCATTTCATGAGACCTTGACAGCTTGCAAGAAAATGCATTCTCTCTTGCTCCCCTCATTTTGGACTTGAGAAGACGCCCTCTCCCTCTTTCTTGGTTTATTCCGCAGCCTTCCAGCAGGGGGCGCGTGGTTCTCAGCCTGATGCTGCTCTCTCCCTTGCGCCTCAAGGACCGTATCCCTATTTGCCCCAAGGTCATAGCTCCTAACCGAGCTTGCCCGCCCAGGGCCCGGGAAGCCCGCGAGCAAGCCCTCCGGGTTAGAGACCTCCGCGTAGGTGGAGCCGATGGGGCGGCGCTGGAGGGCTCCGAGGTCGGGGATGCGATCACAAAGGGGACAGGGGATGAGAAGCACCGGGGCCCGGGGCCCCAGCACTCAAAGCCGCGGCCGGCCTCAGCGCCCCGGAGGGGGACGGGGTGCGTGTAGACGCTCCGCCGCCGAGTCCGACCCAAGAGCCCCGGAGCCGCAGCCGCCACGCGCGCGGGGAGCACGGCGCCTCGTGGCGGCCCAGGGCACGGGGCCCGGGCCGCGGGCCGAGGGGGAGCCGAGCGGCGGGAGAGAAGCTCCTGAAGCTGGCCGAGCGCCCGCCGAGAGGGTGTTCTCCCCGCCCCCGGAGCCTCGCCCTCCAGGCCCGCCCCGATCGCGGGGAGATCACCTCCGCCTGTCACCTCCTACCCCCGTCGCCCAGGTCCACCCGGGGCCCCCTCCCCCGGGCCGCCCCCATGCACGAAGTTGGCGGGAGCCTATAAATACCGGCGACGGCGCGACCCGCGGACACACGGTCCAGGCGCCCCAGCAGCCGCCGCTAGACCGGCGCCAACTCCTGCCATGGCCCATCACTGGGGATACGACAAGCACAACGGTGAGTGCGGGCGGCGGGCGGGGCGGCGTCGGCGTCTGGGGCTCCCGGTCCCTCCCGGGCCCCGCAGCGCAAGCACCTGCTGTTTATCGCGGCCGCCTGGAGCGCCCGATGCTCAGGTGCGCCCTCGGCGCCCTGCTCGCACAACTCGCGGCGCCCTGGCGCGGGATGCCCCCAGCGCAGAGCCAGAGGAGGCCACTGTCTGGGAATCCCTGCGTCCCGCCGTGGCGCGCGGTGCCGGGGTAGGGGGCGCGCCGCCGCAGCAGCGCCGGGTCCCAAGGGCAGCCCTTCCCGGGTCACGAGCCGGCGATCATCCTATTCCGACCCAGGAGGAAACGAGGACGAATTGTAAGGAGACGTTTTAGCTGTTGATCGCAAAGAAATTGGGGGGCCCTCTTTTGGCTTTAGCTTACCCGACCCCCAGTTCATCTTCAGCACCACTTGTGGCTAAGACTCTCAGCACGAAGTGTCCCGGGGCATTTTCTTTGGCTGGTTTGAATCCACTGCGCTGATTTCTTAGTTTTTCCTTCATCTCTCCGCTTCTAATGTTGGGAAGTCACCGGGAACTCGGCTTTATCGGCGCCACAGATCTGGATTCTGCGGAACCAGCAGACCAAAGAGAAAGATGCGTCTGGCCCACCTTGAGCCTGTTTGGGGGCTTGGGGCTTCCTAACCTGTGGGGACCCTAACCATTAAAGCAGGGATGTCCTGCCTGAACATCTAGTAAGTGGACAAGAGAGAGGAATCCCCATCTGCTGGAATGTCTTGAGTGAGCTTGCATCTTCCAAATCCTAATCACAAGCCTAATGTCGGTTGATCAATGTCAGTAAAAGGAACATAAAAAAGCTAATATTTATATGGTGCTCACTACTCGTCCTAAAAGCTTTTACATGTATTGATTTGGATTCTCCTATCAACCTTTAAGCTAATGTTATGATCATCCCCTGATACAAAGGAGGAAACTAAGGCACCGATTAAGTGTTTTTCTGGTTATTCAGCTGTTAATGATGCCGCCAAAATTAGAGCCAAACAGATTGGCTCCAGAGTCACCGCTCTTTTTCTAGGGGTCTGGGTTTGCCCTTCCCCACGGTGGGGGGTTCACACAGTCTCTTTTCAATCTCAGGACCTGAGCACTGGCATAAGGACTTCCCCATTGCCAAGGGAGACCGCCAGTCGCCTGTTGACATCAATACCAGCACAGTCATTCATGATCCTGCGCTGAAGCCTCTGTCCCTTTGCTATGAGCAAGCGACTTCCCGGAGAATTGTCAACAACGGTCACTCTTTCAACGTGGAGTTTGATAGCTCCCAGGACAAAGCAGGTGAGTGTTTAAAAAATAACGTGTGCATTTCAGCCAGTAGCTGCTTTCCCAGCTTAAGAGATGCAGCAGCAAGACCCCCTCTTAACTCTACACTCTGATAATCTTCATTCGGCGTCAGTCTCTGAGAAGTAGGCTAATTACTTTAAGTGGCAGGGGCCATCTCTCCAGGTAAAATTCCCGGTTTCTATGTAGGGCATTAAATCATTGTGATGTGCCTGGGAAAAGTTACAGACGGCAAGGTCCCCTGGCAGTAGAGATCAGTAACAATGGGATTTGCAAAAATTGAACTTTTAAGACTTTCTAAGGAGCTCCCATCATGGCTCAGTGGAAATGAATGCGACCAGGAACCATGAGGTTGCGGGTTCGATCCCTGGCCTTGCTCAGTGGGTTAAGGATCCAGCGTTGCCATGAGCTGTGGTGTAGGTCGCAGACGCTGCTCGGATCCCACATTGCTGTGGCTGTGGCGAAGAACGGCGGCTACAGCTCTAATTAGACCTCTAGCCTGGGAACCTCCATGTGCCATGGGTGCGGCCCTAAAATGACAAAAAACAAAAAAAAAAAAAAAGACTTTCTAAAATACTTGCTTTCCAAAATTGATGCTTATCCTATAAAAAGCACGTCCTAGGGTGATTTTCAAGGTAGCAGCGAGAAGAGTGATAAAAACCTGACAATTTAAAATGCTAAAATTCTTGGAAATGTGTTTATGAATATTTTCTGAGGCTATAGTGATCGAAGTGGCAAGATATCGTGGTATCTCCCCAGAAATTTATTTCACAGGTTTCAGAGTTGGACATAGTTACCCTATGTGACAAAACCAGTTACCACAATTTATTTGTAGTAGAGCTGTTTACAGAATGTCCATTGAATGCTGCTGCTGCTTCCTTTTTTTTCTTACTTAGAAATAGGAGCACAATCCTCTTCAGACATAGTAGCAGCCTTCTTTGCCCACTGGTTGATTTCACTGCCAATGTCCTATTTTCCTGAGTGCTTTCCTCTGAAGGGCATTGAATGAATGGTACTACAAACACATAGTGGTGGTAGTGTGGGAGCGGGGCCGGGGCGGGGGAAGAGCATTGGGACAAAATGAGAAAAGTGGAAACGACACTCAGTAATGCTGTCAGAATGCTGAAGTAGTGACCTGTAGGTCACTACTTCACTCTTTCGACAGCTGTCCGATGTATTCAGCACAGTTTTGAAAGAATTCTTCCTTCCTCCCTTCCTGGGAATGCTAGTAACTTAAGCTCTCTTAATTTTTTGTTGTCTTGGTGTCAAATTTGGAATAGCAGTAGCATATGCTTAAAGAGGAAGGATTAAAAATGAAACAAGACATATAAAGGCTAGTGTCTGACACCTAACACTTCCTCAGTAAATGACCATTGCTGTTATCAGGACTGCACACAATTTAACTGCCTCGTATTAGGCAATTCCTGTAGTTATTGCACCTCTGATAAGATTTTTTGAAGAAAGTTTTAATTAGCTTTAAGATTACTTCCCATCACTGGATGACATTTTAAAATCTTACTTTTGGGGAGTTCCCTTTGTCGCTCAGCGGTTAAAGAACCTGACTGGCATCCTTGAGGATGCAGGTTCGATCCCTGGCCTTGCTCAGTGGGTTAAGGATCCGGCGTTGCCGTGAGCTGTGGTGTAGGTTGCAGACGCGGCTCGGATCCCGCGTTGCTGTGGCTGTGGCAAAGGCCGGCAGCTGTAGCTCCGATTGGACCCCTAGCCTGGGAACCTCCATATGCCGTGGGTGCGGCCCTAAAAAAAGAAAGACAAAAAAATAAATAAATAAAATCTTAGTTTTTGTATTTCCCCAAATATCCCATTTATTGTATTAAACTATGTGCTGATTTTTCTATATGACATTATTACGTAGTAATATGTTTTTTCCATGAATATGTTAAGTTCCAATGGCATTCTACATGAGCAGTAACTGATTAGAGCCGGCCACTTCTTTCTAACTACTTTTCCTGGTACATGACACATACATGACTAAAGCAACTGGCTGTTTATTTATTTATGTATTCATTTTTTTATGGCTGCACGTGCGGAAGTTCCCAACTAGGTATTAAATCCAAGCCACAGCCACAACTATGCCTGCCTCAGCTGCAGCAATGCCAAATCCTTTATTTAACCCACTGCTGAGGGCTGGGGATCAAACCCATGCCTCCACAGTCACCCCAGCTGCTGTAGTCAGATTCTTAACCAACTGCACCACAGCAGGAACTCCAATGAGCCATGTTTAGATTGTGAAACAGATGAAAGCCAAGTGGTTTAGATAGAGGCTCAAACCCACGTCTTTGGAGACAGAGACATAATTTGCCTAGTTTTTCTTTAAAAAAAAAAAAATCCTGGGAGTTCCCTGTTGTGGCTCACTGGTAACGTACCAGACTAGGATCCATGAGGATGCGGGTCCAATCCCTGGCCTCGCTCAATGGGTTAAGGATCTGGTGTTGCCGTGAGCTACAGTGTAGGTCACGGATGTGGCTCGGATCTTGCGTTGCTGTGACTGTGGTATAGGCCAGCACCTGTAGCTCTAATTCACCCCGTAGCCTGGGAACTTCCATATGCTGCAGGTGCAGCCCTAAATAACAAACACACAAAAACCCAGGGAGTTCCCATTGTGGTGCAGCGGAAACGAATAAGACTAGTATCCATGAGGATGTGGATTCTTTCCCCGGCCTTGCTGGATCAGGGATCCAGTGTTGCTGTGAGCTGTGGTATAGGTTGCAGACTCGGCTTGGACCCCGAGTTGCTGTGGCTGTGGTGTAAGCAGGCAGCTGCAACTCTGATTCAGCTCCTAGCCTAGGGACTTCCATATGCTGCAGGTGTGGCGCTAAAAAGCAAAAAAACAAAAATGAACTACTAACACCAGTCATATACAAGATAAGTGAGGCATCTTGAGGGCAGGATTGAGTCCTGGTCCCTTTCCTATATCCCTGGGGGCACCTCAAATAGAAAGACATAGAAATAATAGATGCAGAGAATCACTTTGATAAGTGCAACAAGAAAGTATTCTAAGGAAATATGGAAACACGAAGCAGGTTTGGAGTTGACGTCAGCAAGTCAAAGGAGGCTTACTTTTTCAGGGTAAATAAGGTTTGTGCTTGAAGGATGAGGCTTGTCGGATTTCAGTATCTTGGAGGAGACTCCAGGCCAAAGGAGGTAGGAAACACAGGGGACTTGAGAGCTAGGCAGGATGTATCTTAAAAACAAGAGGAGTGAATGTTAGAAAGTTTTCCTTTACAAATGAAAGACTCCTTTGTAATTTTGCCCATACCGCTTCAGCCTTTTCAGTTGTTGTGATTAAACAAGGAAGCATTTTTTTTTTCTAGAATGAAGAATACTGTAAATGTTGATATTAAGGGAAAACACATGTACAGGATAAAAAAAAAGACAACTAAATAATCATGCTATGATGCAAAGAAACACCCTTTAGACTTCTTTTTTTTTTGAAGATCCTAGACTCTCAAGTTAGAAGAAATGGTAGAGATAGTCTAGTCAAACTCACTTAAAATAAACATGAAGAAACAGAATGCTCAAGAGTTTAAGTTACTTGCTAGGAGTCTCCTTCCTGGTTTGTTGGAGAGAGACTAAAGGGCAGCCACTTAGAAGCAGAAATTAAATAAAAATCTTTGAATGATAATCAGAGTTAATATTTCCTGTGTACATACCTGTACCATGTTTGAAAAAGCTGATAGACTTTTCTGCTCACTTAAGTCTAAAAATAATTTCTCCTTTTGGTCACTCAGTATCCTAAAATCGACAGTTTGTCATCTCTGTTTGTTAGCAGTTATTTCTATGATGTTCACATGTTTAGATATTTTTTATTTTTCTACATTTAAATGCCTCAGTTCTTTTACTTTTTTTTCCCCTTCAGTGAGATTTCAGTCCTCTAGAACTTCTCATAGATTCAGATTTTTAGATATGTTCTATCCAAACTTAAAATACTTGGGTATCAGAAACTGAGCTGAGAGAATTTACTCCTCTGTTTCAGCTTGAGACTTCTTTTTAAATGTACAGTTAATAAGCTTTAGCTAGAAGCTTGAGTTAAAGCTCTCACCAATCTTCCGAATTCCTTTCAAAAAGGAACCACCTTAAGTTAATGAAAAACTGTTAATCCTATTAGATTTTTTTAATTATTAAAAAATAACTCTCCCTGCTTGAGATCTTTTATGATGTGCTTTATCTGGGAGAAAAGAATGGTGGTCAAATTATTAACTCCTGCTAACTTATCAACTTTCATTAATGAGTTTAACACTCTCCAGCTTTATTGCAAAGTCAGAGGCAAATATTGAAAAACCAGTGCTCGGATTACTAGGCTAACCCATAACTCTCATATCGTTTCTGTGTTTTAGAAATTGAAATTTCTTAAATCTGTTTTTATTATTTCAAGAAAGAGAAGGAAGGAAGCTGAGTTTACCTGTGCTCATTTCAAGTAGACCATTGTTCGTATGATATAAGGGACCTTCAGACATGAGTTCTGTTTGATTGTCAGGGACCTGCTTTTGGAACTTCAACATTTTCCTTTCACAAACAATCATAAGTTAAAAAGAAATACAACAACAAATGGGAGGGTTTGTCCTGCGTACAGTTCATGCTGTGAGCAGGACCCTAAACGTCTATAAAACTGACAAAACCATTCTAGACACTGTATTTCATTATGTTTATGTCAGAGAGTTTCTTGTTTTTATTCCCAAACAATTGCCATACACCTGAAACTAAAAACTTCTGCTCCCTGCAGTTTTTTTTTGTTGTTGTTGTTGTTTTTTTTGCCACACCTGCAATCATGTGGAAGTTCCTGGACCAGGGATCGAACCTGTTATCATAGCAGCGACCCAAGCCACTACAGTGACAACACAGGATCTTTAACCGCTGAGCCATCAGAGGAACTCCCTTTTCCTTTGAATTTTAATTGTGCTTACACTAGTGAAAATGACAGCCAAGCATTTCACTACTTTAAAAGAATGGAATGTGGGCATCTTTTTTTCAGATTTGTCTTCATTGACCTTGCATTTTTTTTTAAACTTAGTAGGTAGCCGTAGGATTATTGGCCACTGCCAAAAATCTGAAACATATTTAATAAATTCCAAATTATTCATCGAGAAGATTATTCATCTGCTAGAAATGTGTTTTTAGTGGAAAAATTGTTTATTTATATTAATAAATAAATTCTTCCTAACTATTTTTATTTTTAATTTTCATAGGTATCTGATTTATTCACAATGTTTGAATGACTCTTAATTTTCACAATTTTCATATAATTTACATAAATAATATGTATAGAGGGATGATAAGATAGATGATAATATTTAGTGCTTATTTTGTGTTTTATATATGGCATGTATAACTGATTGGAAGATCATGAAAGCTAAAATCTGTTGGGGCTTTTGGTTTTGAGATTTGGAGTAAATTATGTTTGGAGGAGTCTTGGAAAATATATTATGTCTTTGAGTAGAGGACCGCATTTACGTGTCACCGTCAGTTGGGGAACACATTTCTGTGGCCCAATAAAGCAATCATTGACTCTCTGAGCCTCACTAACATAGCTGAATTTTACAGAGGAAAAAAACATGCAGGAGGTCCCTTCGTGGCTCAGTGGTTAATGAATCCGACTAAGAACCACGAGGTTGCGGGTTCGATCCCTGGATCCCTGCCTTGCTCCGTGGGTTAAGGATCCGGCGTTGCAGTGAGCTGTGGTGCAGGTTGCAGACGCGGCTCTGATCCCGCATTGCTGTGGCTGTGGCGAAGGCTGGCGGCTACAGCTCCTGTTAGACCCCTAGCCTGGGAACCTCCATATGCCGTGGGTGCGGCTCTAGATAAGGCAAAAAGACAAAAACAAAACAAAACAAAACAAAACCAAAAAAACATGCAGTCAGAAATTTCTGCTGTTTTTAAAAATTATTTTTGCATTAGAAAAAGTTTTTTTTTTTTAATTGGGATAGTTTAGAAAGCATCATGATGTGAACAAATTAATTAAAAAATTAAGTAGATCTAGCGTATAGCACAAACTCCCTGTCTTTAACCTGGTCTTTCCTGTTTCTCAAATAAAAGGATGAATGCTATCTTTATTAGAGTTTATGACAATTTATTATCCTAACAATGGTTTGAGGGATTTCATTGTCCTTGCTAAGAATTTGCTGAAAAATAACCAGTTAGTTGACAAAGACCAGAAATGCTGCTTTTTCGTGGCAATAAAACTTCAACAATTCAATAAATAACCTTTCCTAATTACAGTGGGTTTCTAATCTACATAGCAACATAGTTTTCTTTTAACGGGGAGCTCAAACAGGTAGGTATCTGGGAATAATATATTAGCACTAAATGTGTTTCATCATTGAACCCAGAGCATGCATTCCTTCCTTCCTTCCTTCTTTCTTTCTTTTCTTTCTTTCTTTCTTTCTTTCTTTTCTTTTTCTTCCTTTCTTTCCTTTTCTTTCTTTTTTATATTAGCAAGCCTTGTTTAATAAAAGCTCACATACTCTTGCCTAATTCCAAATCATTTCTAAAATAAGATCAGTTACCTCAAATGCTTAACATGGTTTTATTTAACTCATTTTACCATTTGGTTGAATAAATGATGATACAAATGTTTTTTTTTTTGTGATCAGCTAGTTTTACAAAGTAGTTATAAAGGAATTAATTTTGTTATCAATTTACTCTGTAAACAAGAGTCTTTTGTTTTAAGAACATATCATTATGAAAAATGAGAATTCCTTTCTTTTGGAAAAAGCCGATTTGGGGGTATAAGGCTAATTCTTTCCCTAGCAGATTTTTTTTAAAAGGACTTTTTATAATAAGTTGTTTTTAAGTTTCAAGAGATGTGATTTTATCAGAATACATCCAAATTCAGGTTTCTTAATAGATCTGTAATATAACACCATTTATAATTTGTTCTCTCTCTTTGTTTTTATTCTTTTCTTCTCCTGGCCTATTGTAAGACAGAGCTGGCAGCTAGCGGTTATATCAGGAGCCACAGAAAGGCCCAACCCCTTAAATATCTCCCAGCCAGCTTTATCTTTTCTTTGAATAGATGAATGAGTGTTGCTACCCTCTAAGCACATTTAGGTGAAGCTGAGTGAACAGACTTTATTGTACCGACTTTGTGCCTTGGTTTTACAAAGCGCAGTAAGTTTGGGCTCACTGCTTGGTAGAAGTATAAATCAAAACTAATAAAATAGGCTTATTGCCACAGATGGTCTAATCCCAGTTCTAGAGAAATAAAATTGAAGTAGTAGAACTAAACTAATGATAAAAGCTTTTACATATATTTGTTAAATCCCATTAGTACATATCAGGGAGGTAAAAGACTTCTGTGAGGCTCAGGGGAAACGATGATTTCTTCCTATTTTAATCCTCTCTTAAGACAGCGTATTAATCATCTATAGATATAGACTTTTGTCTAAGAATGTGATTCCTAGTATGGTTTTTACTGTAACGAAGTTCCATGGATACCAGAACAGTAGAATCACTGGATAGTTATGAAAGTTAGGATTTTAAAAATTTATTTATTTATTTATTTATTTATTTATTTATTTATTTATTTATTATGCTTTTTAGGGCCGCACCCAAGGCATATGGAGGTTCCCACCCTGGGAGCTGCAGCTGCCGGCCTGTGCTACAGCCATAGTGATGCAGTATTCGAGCTACATCTGCAGCCTACACCACAGCTCACGGCAACGCCGGATCCTTAACCCACTGAGCGAGGCCAGGGATTGAACCCGCAATCTCATGATCACTAGTCAGATTTGCTTCCATTGCGCCACAACGGGAACTCCTGAAAGTTACAATTTTTAGAAAACACCATACACTGCATCTCACACAGTTGATCAGTCGATTCTTAGCGAAGAGTAAAGATTGAAGGTATGCATTTTACAGATGAGAAAAATTTAAAGGTCAGAGAGTCTAAAGAGAACATTTTGGGAGTTCCCGTCGTGCTTCAGTGGTTAACGGATCCGACTAGGAACCATGAGGTTGCAGGTTCCATCCCTGGCCTTGCTCAGTGGGTTAAGGATCCGGCGTTGCCGTGAGCTGTGGTGTAGGTTGCAGACGCGGCTCGGATCCCGCGTTGCTGTGGCTGTGGCCGGCAGCTACAGCTCCTGTTAGACCCCTAGCCTGGGAACCTCCATATGCCGCAGGTGCGGCCCTAGATAAGGCAAAAAGACAAAAAAAAAATAAAGAGAACATTTTGAGGGTATAAAGATGATTGATTAGTAGCTGTGACAATCCAAATACTGAAGAATTTGGGAAGCCTGTGTAAGGAAAATCGACTGTATATCCTTAAGATCAAGAGTACGCTTATTATTTCATAAGTTCTGAAATATGAAAACTGATGTAATAGGTCAGCAGAGCCAGCTGAAAGTCAAGTCATTGGGCTGTGCTTGCAGGGGTGTACGGCAGACCAGCGTTGGCAAGCTGCTGTAGGCATTTTCTCACTAATAGTTCCCCTGAAAATTTCCTCTGTCTGAACCTGGACCCATGACTTCAAAACAAACCCAGGAGACAAGTGTCAGTGTGCTCAGAAAATAGATGGGGAAAGTATCTGTCCCTCAGTCAGCACAAGTGAACAGAAAAAAAAAAAAAAAAACAGTTGAAATGATTTGTTCAGCACTGTCAACGAAACTGAGTCTGGATTTAATTTTCACAGAGTGAAAATGTTGCTTTAGGCATAACCATTTAGTCCTATAAAATGTGATTAACTCATGTCATATTCAGTAGTGTGTGTTTCACGTGCATGTGTTTGTGTGTAAATATATGTGTATTTTATTTTCAGTGCTGGAAGGTGGACCTCTTGTTGGCACTTACAGACTGATTCAGTTTCACTTTCACTGGGGTTCATCTGATGCGCAAGGTTCTGAGCATACCGTGGATAAAAAGAAATATGCTGCAGAGGTAAGGTATTTTTTTTTTCCTTTCGAAAGCTTCATTTTGTAAACTCCAACCAAGCACACCACTTCTTTTACAAAGGCTCTTCACGTTTGCATCTCACAACCTTTATTTGTGATACCACGATTCGTGCTGCACAACTTTCTCTGGACACCATTTGTACAAAATTAATGAATTCACACTGGAGGATCCCATTTTAAGGCACATCTAGAAATAAGCCTTGTGTCTTCCCTCAGAAATATGCAACTCTTTGTCATGCTGTCGATGAAATCACTTTCTACTATGCCAAGTGGTGGCTAATTCGAATATTTTTTGAAGTTTAGATTTAAACTTATCCTTGTTTTTCCCTTTCTTTAGTAACCTCTAGCCACAAAGGAAAAGTTGCTAGATAGCTCTGTAGGCTTTTAGCACATAAATCATTTGTTTGTGGGGTTTTGTCTCCTGCTTTAGCTACACTTGGTTCATTGGAACACCAAATACAAGGACTTTGGAGAAGCCGCGCAACAACCTGATGGACTGGCTGTTTTGGGTGTGTTTTTGAAGGTTAGTTGAGGCCCAGTTCTCCCCCCCACCCCCCACCCCCCGTTTTCACGAAAGGTTAACGGGACAGAACATTTGTAACCAACAGGACATTCGACAAAGAGCCTAGGAAAATTGCTTTTGGCTCTGAAATATTTTCAGGCTTCTTTTCCTTCCATATCCGCTAGTAGCAGTAGAGATGGAGGACAAAAAGACAAGTCTAGGGGGTACCATTTAGATGTAAATGTGACCCGTGTATGCAGCTGAAGGATGAAATGAGAAAAAGGTGTACTTGGGATGAAGACTAGTATTTTTTTTTTTTTTAATTCAAGCATAAGCTAGAGAGCCCTATTTCATAATAGGGAATGCTAAATTAAGACCAGATTTTGGAGTGAAGGACAGCAACTCCATCGTGGAGAATTCTGGAACAAAAGCAGGGCATACAGGTTGAGCTGCCCTCTGGGCACCTGTCAACCCAGGGGAAAAAGGTCTGGGCTGGAGACTCACGGGTCCAGAAATCATTTGTCAAGGTGGAAGTGTTTATGAAATCATCCAAGGAAAGCGTGAAAAGGGAGAGAGGATAGAGCTCCTGAGCAAGCAGCCCTAAGGAACTGCAGACTGTAAGGAAAGATGCTAATTAAATAACTAAAAAGGACTTTTAAGAGTTCAGGGAGATGCCAGAGGCTGCAGGGTCCTCATAAGAGGGGAGAATTTTACAAAGGAAGGAAGACAATCATGCAGAATCCTGTATGAAGATCAAGGTGAGCACTTGAACGAGGATCTCTGCTTTGGCCGCTGGAGGTCACTTGTGATGTCTGACAGGCTAGTTTCAGGGGAATTGTAAGCGAGGAAGTAAAACCCCACA
>PVHT021183585.1:5921062-5964081 GCA_004024745.2 Catagonus wagneri
CACCTACACCACAGCTCACGGCAACGCCGGA
Organism: Catagonus wagneri; assembly: GCA_004024745.2. Lineage (NCBI taxonomy): Eukaryota > Metazoa > Chordata > Mammalia > Artiodactyla > Tayassuidae > Catagonus > Catagonus wagneri. The sequence goes on from PVHT021183585.1 coordinate 5,921,094, forward strand.
TCCTTAACCCACTTTGCGATGCCAGGGATCGAACCCGCAACCTCATGGTTCTTAGTCGGATTCGTTAACCACTGAGCCACTAAGGGAACTCCCTGCATCATTTTATTTTTATTTACTTATTTTGCTTTTTTTTTTTTTAAGGGCTGCACCTGCGGCATATGGAGGTTCCCAGGCTAGGGGTCTAACAGGAGCTGTAGCCGCCGGCCTTCACCACAGCCACAGCAACGCGGGATCCAAGCCGCGTCTGCAACCTACACCACAGCTCAGGGCAACGCCGGATTGTTAATCCACTGAGCAAGGCCAGGAATCGAACCCGCAACCTCATGGTTCCTAGTCAGATTCGTTAACCACTGTGCCACAACGGGAACTCGAGGATGCATCATTTAAATGGTATAGCTAAACAGTAAATTGTCCTCCATGATTTTACTGTGACTACTATGTCCTGGTAAGCTAAGACTCAGAGGACTATCTTGACTCAGGCATTCTGCTCATTCATATGAAATAACAAGGCCTTATTTTTTTTTTAATGACATAACAATGAATTTTATTTCAATTATAGGTGTACAAAGATCATCACAAGTCAATGTGATAGATTTTGTGTGCCAAACCCACAGTGCATGCACCCACCGCCCAGATTGTCTTATTTGAAAAACCACGGTTTCCCAAAATCTGTGAGTCATTGTCTCTTCTTCAAGGAAGTTCACTGTGTCTCTTTAGTTTCCACATGTAAGCGGTAGCATTGGGTGTTGCTGTCTAATTGTCTGACTGGTTTCACTTCGCACGATAATTTCTAGGTCCATCCATGTTGCTGTAAATGTTGTTATTTCGCTCCTTTTAATGGCTGAGTAATATTCCATTGTGTGTATGTACCATATCTTTCCTATCCACTCCTCTGTCGCTGGGCATTTAGGTTGTTTCCATGACCTGGCTTTTTCCCTCTCTAGCTGTTTTGAATGTAAAGTTAGGTTCTTTATGTGAGCTTTTTCTTGTTTCCTGAGGTAGGCTTGTTTTGCTAAATACTTTCCTCTTAGTACTGCTGTTGCTGCATCCCAGAGGTTTTGGAGTGTTGTATCTTTGTTGTCATTTGCTTCTAGGTATTTTTTAATTTCCTCTTTGATTTCTTCAGTGATCCACTGGTTGTTTAGTAGCGTGTTGTTTAGTCTCCACGTGTTTGTATTTTTGGCCCTTTTTTTCTTGTTGATTTACAGTCGTATTCCATTGTGGTCAGAGAAGATATTGATATGATTTCAATTTTCTTAAAGTTACTGAGGCTTGATTTGTAGCCCAGGATGTGATGAATCTTAGAGAATGTTCCGTGCGCACTTGAGAAGAATAATTGTGCATGGATGATTTAGTATCTTTACTGTATATATGCCTTTCCTGGTGAGCCTTGTCATCTGTGGTGTTTTTATTTCTGGTTGTGGCATTTTCCTTTCTGACTAGAGAAGTTCCTTTAAGATTTGTTGTAAAGCTGGTTTAGTGTTGTAGAAATCTCTTAGCTTTTGCTTATCTGTGAAGGTTTTGATCTCTCCTTCAAATCTGAATGTGAGCCTTGCAGGGTAAAGCAATCTTGGAAGTTTTTCCCTTTCATCACATTAAGTATATCATGCCACTCCCTTCTGGCCTGCAGAGTTTCAGCTGAAAAAGTTTCAGCTGAAAAAGCTGCTGACAACCTTATTGGGTTTCCCTTGTATGTCATTTGTTTCTTTTCCCTAGCTGCTTTCAAAATTTTCTCTTTGGCTTTAATTTTGGTCATTTTGATTAATATGTGTCTCGGGGTGTTCCTCCTTGGGTTTATTTTACATGGTACTCGTTGCGCTTCCTGGATTTGAATGAGTGGTTCCTTTCCCATATTAGGGAAGTTTTAGGATATTATCTCTTCAAAGATTTTTTCTGTCCCCTTCTCTCTCTCTCCTCCATCTGCCACCCCTATAATACAAATGTTGGTGCGTTTAACATTATCCCAGAGTTCTCTGAGATTCAGCTCATTTCCTTTCAATCTTTTATCTCTTTTCTCGTCCACATTAGTGATTTCCACTAATCTGTCCTCCACCTCGCTGATTCGTTTTTCTGCCTCCTGTATTCTACTGTTGACTGCTTCTAATGATTTTTTTATTTCAGCTATTGTATTTTGCATCTCTTCTTGTTTAATTTTTACAGCTTGTATTTCTCTGCTGAGTGTTTCCTATAAATGATCAATCTTTGCCTCCAGTTTATTTCCAATGCCTTGCATCATCTTCAGCATCAACTGTCTAAAGTCTCTTTCTGAGAGGCTGATAATCTCCTCATCACTGAGCTGTTTTTCTGGGCTTTTCTCTTTCTCCCTTATCTGAGTTAGAGTTTTCTGTCTTTTCATTTTTATAGGTTTTTGGTGTGGTGACCTTTTTGCCAACAATAGAGTTGTAGCCTCCCTTAGTTCTGGGTTTGTCTCCCCTGTGGCTAAAGTTGGTATGGGTGGGGCTTGCTGTAGGTTTCCCGATGGGAGGGAGTGATGCCTGCCCACTGGTAGGTGGGGTTGATTCCTAGCCCTCTGATGGGTGGGGTTTTGTCTCTGGATGAGATTAGAGGCTGGCTGTGTGCCTGAGGGGTCTTTAGGCAGCCTGTTTACTGATGGGTGGGGCTAAGATCCCACCTGGATTCTTGTTCGGCCTGGGGCTTCTCAGTGCTGATGGGGGGGACCAGATTTTCCCAGAAATGGCCCCCTCCAGAGAAATGCAGGCTAATGAATGTTCCCGAGAGCTTCGCCTCCAATGTCCTTCCCCCACAACAAGTCACAGTCACCCCTATTTTCCGAGGAGATCTTCCAAGAATTGCAGTCAGGTTCCACCCGGATTCCTATGGAGACTGCTTTGCCCTGGGACCCAGTGCACGTGAAAGTCTGCGTGTGCCTTTCAAGGATGGGGTCTCTGTTTCCCCCAGTCCTGTGGAGCTCCTGCACACAAACCCCACTGGCCTTCAATGCCAGATGCTCCGAGGGCTCTTTCTCCCTGTGCCCGATCCCCAGGCGTGGGGTTTTGACGTGGGGCTCAGAACTCTCAGTCCTGTAGCTGCGTCTCTGTGATGCAGTTACTTTCCAGTCTGTGGGGCTTCCCACCCGGGAGGTATGGGGTTGCTTCTATCACGTAATTGCCTCTCCTACCTCTTGATGTGGTCTCTTCTTTGTCTTCTGGAGTAGAATACCTTTTTGGAAGTTTACAGTCCATTTGGTTGAAGGCTGCTCGGCATTTAGTTGTAGTTTTGCTGTTTTTCGGGAGAGAAGTTGAACTCTGAATTGTACACTTTTAAAGGGTGAGTTTTATGGTACATGAGTTATATTTAAACAGAACTGTTATTTAAAATGTTGTCTCAGGAGAGCTCAAAAATCAGTTTAGTTCACCTCTGTCATAACACAGCAGGACAGTTTTCAGTTCTGTTAAATTAACATGGGTTGGGTAAAAATCAGTATTCATGTGTTTGAAAAATCAGTATTCATTTGTTTGATCATTAAATTCTAACATGGGTTGGGTGAAAAATCAGCATTCGTTTGTTTGCTAATTTTTGTCCTTATGATTAGTCTCTAAAGGGCTTGAATGTAGAGGTACTTATAAAAGAAGGATAAGTGGCAAAAAAAAAATGATTATGATTTTCAGTCAACTTCACCCACGTGTGCAGGCAGTCTCTCTGAGCCTACGACTGTTAGGTCTTCTTCTGGGAAGAACCAACATTTTGAACTGTGATGATTTTCAGATTCCAGCTTTAATCCTGACTTGGGTGGATATATGTGAGCCACGTGTCCTACATGTCTCGTGGAATTTCAATGCCAAGGGCAGAGCCGGCCATTCTTTCATAGCCAAGTTTTTGAAAATAAAGCAAAAGAAAACTCGCGGAGCCCACAATGGTAGTTTTAGCAGGAACAAAGCAAGTATGAACCTGACCTTAAGGAAGAATTAATTTTAATGAATGTGGAAACAGTCCCAGAATGGAACATATCGGAGTTACTTGCAGTTAATTGATTTTAAAAGTTATGAAGACTGGGCGTTTCTGCCATGGCTCAGCGGTAACAAACCTGACTGGTATCCACGGGAACACAGGTTCCATCTCTGGGCTTTCTCAAGTGGGTTAAGGATCTGGCGCTGCCATGAGCGGTGGTGTAGTTTACACAGTCAGCTCGGATTCCATGTTGCTGTGCCAGTGGTGTAGGCGGCAGCTATAGCTCTGATTTGACCCTAGCCTGGGAACTTCCATATGCCACAGACGCAGTCTTAAAAAAAAAAAAAGAGAGAGAGAGAGACAAAAAAAGTCATGACGATTAAAACCCACCTGATGACCTTTAAAAAAATCAAGTCAGTGACTTTGAAAATATTCTCTCTCTAGTGTTAGGGCACAGATAACCTGGTACTCAAATTGGAGGTGAGTCAGGGAGATTGACCACCCCTTGAGAAACAAGTGGAAATCAGCAAACTGATTTCACGTTGGGTGCAAACCTGTGCGGAGCTCTCGCAACATCCCTTGCAAGGTATTTAGTACAGAAGGAAGACCTGCAAATTTTAGCTCACAAGAAGAAAGTGAAAGCAACTACACAACTTTGCTCTGCATCACTGTAATATTTAGTAGAACTATAAGACCACACAGGGCTGGGCACTGGCACACAACTTCAGTTACTTTACAAGATCTCTTTTTAATTTTATTTGAGTACTGTTGACTTACAAAATTATGTTAATTTCAGGCGTACAGCAAAGTAAATCAGTTATCCGTATATATATATCTATCCATTCTTATTCAGATTCTTTTCCCATATAGGTTATTACACAGTATTGAGTAGATTGCCCTGTGCTATATACAGTAGGTGCTTGTGGTATAATTGGTTAGCGTGCGGTACTTATACAAGATCTTTTAAGAAGAGCTGTTTAGGTGAAGAGGGCAATTTTGGATCAACACGATTTGGTTACTACTTGTTAAACGTTAACTGAATATTTTTCCTCACTTTTAGCCACTTCTAAGACTCTTAAGGCAAATATGTTGACGGAGAAAGGATTTGGGGTCAAAGGTGATAGAGACCAAAAAAAAAAAGACAGGAGAGTTTTTAGGTGAGAACAGAACAGAAAATGAAAGCTGTCTTTTCCCAAATAGTGACAAATCCCAGGGGAACCAAAGGGTATTCTGGATTGGGACAATTATAAACAGCCTGCTACTTTATTTTTTTCATTTTTAAAAAAAGTTTTATTAAAGTATAGTTGATTGGGGTTCCTGTCGTGGCACAGAAGAAATGAATCATGATGCTGTGGGTTCGATCCCTGGCCTTGCTCAGTGGGTTAAGGACCTGGCACTGCCGTGAGCTGTGGTGTAGGTCGAAGGCTAGGCTTGGATCCCACATTGCTGTGGCTGTGGCGTAGGCCGGTAGCTATAGCTCCAATAGGACCCCTAGCCTGGGAACCTCCATATGCCATGGGTGTGGCCCTGAAAAGCAAAATAAGTAAATAAATAAATAAATAATAGAGTTGATTTACAAGGTTGTGATAGTTTCGACTGTACAACAAAGTGATTCAGTCATTCATGTGCCCATATCAGTTCTCTCTCAGATTCTTTTCCCACATAGATTAACACAGAATATTGGGTAGAGTTCTCTGTGCTACACAGCAGGTCCCTGCTGTCCAATCAGTCCATACACCTTAGTGTGCATATGCTAATCCCAAACCACAGTCCATGCCTCCCCCAACACCTATTTCCTTTGTTTTTTAATTAGGATTAAAACACAAACTAAGTTTTGTTTAGCATTTTTTTTAACCACTTAGATAATTATTCCTTACGTTGTTCCATATCACTCAAAAAATCAAATAATGTTTTATTTTTAAAGAGAATTTGATTTGATTTATTTATTTTGTCTTTTTGCCTCACTTGCAGCATACAGAGGTTCCCAGGCTAGGGGTCTAACAGGAGCTGTAGCCGCCGGCCTTCGCCACAGCCACAGCCACGCGGGATCCGAGCCGCGTCTGCAGCCTACACCACAGCTCACGGCAACGCGGGATCCGAGCCGTGTCTGCAACCTACACCACAGCTCACGGCAACGCAGGATCCTTAACCCACTGAGCGAGGCCAGGGATCAAACCCACAATCTCATGGTTCCTAGTCGGATTCGTTAACCACGGAGCCAGGACGGGAACTCCTTAAAGGGAATTTTAAATGGGGGTTCTATTCTATGTAGCACTAAAATTTGTTTCTACACTTAAATGTGAAGTAATAAAATCTGACCCTGGGATACTTTTCAAGAAGCCTGATTGAAATGTCATCTTAACAAATATTTAAACAGTAATGTTTCCTTTTTGAAAAGAAATATTCCCTTGTAGAAAGAAACTGATACTTCATGATCAACAGATCTTGAAATATTCATTGGAAAACCGGTTATCTTTGGGATAGGTGAAAGGACATTTGAGTATTTTAAGTGATATGTATATTGATTGTGATTTGAGAACTCTTAAGTCTCAGATTTTTTTGTCTCTTTGGAAGGTGGAAATGTTTAATGAGTTGATTTCAGAGACCTTAAAAGTGGTAACAGCATACAAATACCTTAAGAAGAAAACTACTGGCTTTAGGTGATGGGTGCTTCGTTTCAGACTATTGTATTTCCGTTGGCCCAACAGGTGGCCACACGTAGGATTCTGGACCGCTGGAACTCCCTACATGATTATGATCTTTTCTTTGCACAGTAACAGTCACGTAAAATTTGAAGCAATCCCTTAACCATTGGGGTACTTGCGGACTTTCTCTCTTGGAAAAGCTGGAGGAGCTCTTGCGATCCTTTGTGTAATTCAGCTTTGTCTTTGCTTTTATCACATTCCAGGAGGAAACAGCTACTTAGCCAAATTCACATCAGCATTTCCTACCATCGCTAATGGAGAGTAAGCACAGGCGAACATGTTGCTATCTATTGCATTTGTTGGTCTCTCGTAGCCTGTATGAAACAGATATATTTTGACTCTTCCTGTCCACACTTTTCCCCTATGATTAAAAATATTTTCAGCAAATAATGGTGTTGGCATTTGATCATTTTTAAGAACTCATTCAATAAAAGAAACTGCATCGCGCCCTATTCGTCTCCTAGGACCGCAGTAATAAAGTACAACCAACTGATTGGTCGAAAACAACAGAACGTGGGTTCTCACAGTTCTGGAGCCTGGAAGTCCAAAATCAAGACATGGGCAGGGTCATGTTGCCTCTGCAACCTGGAAGGGAGAATCCTTCCTTACTTCTTTCTGGCTTCGGGAGGTTTGCCAGGAATCGTTAGCATCCCTCGTTTGTAGATGAATTACTCAAACTTCTCTCTTCACATGACATTTTCTCCTTGTGTCTTTGCACCATCTTTCTTGTCCATCCATCGCTGTGACAAATTCCACCCTTTTGGGAGTTCCTGTCATGGCTCAGTGGAAGCAAATCTAACCAGTATTCATGAGGGCACAGGCCTTGCTCAGTGGGTTAAGGATCCGACGTTGCCGTGAGCTGTGGTGTAGGTCACAGATGCGGCTCGGATCTGACATTTCTATGGCTGTGCTCTAGGCTAGCGGCTGCAGCTCCGATTCAGTCCCTAGCCTGGGGAACTACGTATGATTCAGGTGCGGCCCTAGAAAGACAAAAAACAAAACAAAACAAAAAAAAACCCACAAAACAAAAACCAATTTCACCTTTTTATAAAAACACCAGGTCCTATTCGATCAGGTCCCACCCCAAATGACCTCATTTAAACCTGGTTACCTGTGTGAAGACCCTATTTCCTAATAAGGCCATCTTGTGAGATTAGGCCTTAAACACGTCTTTTTTGGGAGGACATAATTCAACCCATAACACATATCTATACACATTTCTGAATAATTACAATGCACAAGGTACTATGCTCAGATTTAAGGAACATAACCTTTGATTTTAGCTTCCAAATGTTCTATCCATGGAAGCAGCATGTAGGGCTTGAGAAAGCAGAGGCTGGATGGTTGCAGCATTGGCCAGGTAAATATCTAGTGCCCCCTGCTTGATGACACCAGTAAGGTCCACCACTCAGCGCTTCATCCCTCCATCCCTCCAATGACTTAAATCATTGGCCTTAGCTTAGAACTCCCAACTGGAATCAGGATTCAGACCCAGGTAGTCGATCTCAGAGCCTCTGTGCTCTATCACTCCAGAGTCCCAGCTTTTCATCTCACAACTTAAGAAACCCAAGCTCAAAGACAAAGCCTCTGGGGAAGGGTTGCCAAGGATTCCGAGAAGTCTTGGGTCTTTAGGTTAGGGCTTTGGAAGTTGGTAGATCTTTAAACGCCTTAGGGTTTCTGAACAGTGAATAGAAGTAACCGACAGCTACGAATGTGTAATTCCATCCCGTACTTTTCTGTTCTGCTCCCTGATGATACGATGAACTGACCTCAGTAACTAGCTGACACACACATCCACACACACTCCTGCATACTTATCTGCACACTCACTTTCACCCCCCACGCTCACACATACTTACAAATACACACAGACACACACACACACAGAATTTTCTTCGTCAAATGCTTTGCTCATAGCATCCCCATTGTCTAGAATGGCCCCCATCAACTCCCATTCTACTGTTTTTTCTCACCTCAATGCAGTTCCTCACACACCTCTTACCAGAGCGCACTAAGGGGTACCCCCCACCCTAGGAAGCTTTCCCTTGCCCTGCAACGGTCTGTGCTCCCACCGTGCCCTGCACAGGCACTATCACTGATCTGTCAGGTTGCTGGTGTACATTGCATCTTAGTTGGCTTCTTGAGGGCAGACAGTAGCTACTCAGTTATTCTTAGGGCTTAACAGAATACTTGGCACACAGCTCCCTGTAGAAAGCCTGTATGGAATGAATGAATGAATGAGTAAATGAAGGAATGAAAATGGAAAAGAGAATGAAGTTGGAAAGTGACCCCGGCCACTAAGCCAGCTCATCCCATCTAGATTGTATGCAATGGCTCAGAAGTGCTGAGTCATATGTCTTAAGGCTATTTCTCAACCTGCTCAGCCAAGAGACTCTGTGGGATGTGCCGAGGCAGAGGAATTGGAGCAAATCTGGGGAGCAGTAGCTTCTGAGAGAGAGCTGCTCAAAGACTACAGATGTTCCCCTTTTAGGTAACAGCATCTGGAGTCAGGTAAGAGGGTACCAACTCAGAGTGAGGGGTCACAAGCAAATGAGGGCCTTGGAGGTCTGCCCAGCTGTTCTATGTGTCTTATAGGGAAAATGTCATTTCCATATGTATTAAAAGGCATCAAACAAGAGAAGAAAAATTATGTGGTGACGTTTGAAGCTGTGAAGTACAATGTTCTGAACTGTGGGAAGAAAGCTTTTATAACCTTCAAGCCAGCCTCCTCTCCACTGCTTGGTGAAGTGTTAAAGACATTTTTTTTCTTTTCCAAGGACTTTTTACAAGTGGATTGATGTCTGACTAAATCAGACTCTGGACTGTGCTGCCAATTTTCACTGCCTACTCATTGTGGGGGCAGTGAAGTAATTCTAAGCAAAAAGGCTTTGACTGTCTATTGAAAAGTAAGGTTATAAAAAAATGTTATGAAAAATTGATAATGCGCTAGAAAAAACCCTAGTGCAACGTATTTTTCACCGCAGAAGAGAAGAACGACCCTCTGTTAGCCTAGTGAAGGGGAAACAGTTCTGAAAAATGGGCTCAGAAATCTGGACCTGCACCTATGCTCAGCCTTTACTGGCCGGGACCTTGAGTAAGTTATTGCGAATGTCAGTTTCCTAATCCACAAAATGGTGAAACAATGCCCACCTCACAGGGTTATTATGAAGAGAAAATAATTAATATAAGAAAAAAAAATAACCCGGTTTCTGAGAGAGTAGGATCTTCATTATTTAGTGGAAATGAAAATTTTACCTGTTTTAATTGCTTTAAAAACTACCATGTTTACCAAAACATTTTTCTCGCTCTGTTTTTGTTTTTTGTTGATAATCTCAACCGCAGTTGTAATTACCACTAAAATTAACCACGAGGTTCCTACTACATTTCTAATGAGATATTTTTAAAAATCTTCGATATTCTTAATCCTCGGCAGAAGGGGCTAAGTGAGGTGGTGGGAAATCCATGAGCAGAAGAGCAACAATCCACGTAAAGTCCAGGACAGCGTCAGTAGCCAGGGGATTGCTGCCATGACCTGATTTCCCCTTGCATTCCTCAAAAACTAGGGCAGGAACTGGAGGTATAACGCAGTTAAGTGGTGTCCTGCCCTCTTAAATTAGGGACTCTCAGATTGAAAAAAAAAAAAAAGGCAACACAGCAGAATGGCAAGTACAAATTCCTTAGTCTCTCCCTTTAGTTTTGAACAAACAGTCTCTGGGGATATGACCAGGCTATGGTTGGTTCAGCCACTTTGAGGACCTGATATCCGAGGTAATACTTTGAGACTTAGAAGTAGCTTTTTCTGACATCATCAGTCCTGATTCCAAAGCACAAGGTAGAGCAGAGGATAACGTTTGTCAAATATGTCAAGTTCTACTTAAGCTAAGTTGTGAAAAATATGCCTCTGTTATATAAGATGTTTCTTTTCTTTCATTTATCAACGTGTGATCTTCCTTTGAATCTTAATTGACCTTTAGTCATTAAAATAATTTTTTTTTTTATGTGAGTGTATTGCCTTCTTCATTCAAGAAGTACATCTGTGGAGTTCCCTTTGTGACTCAGTGGTTAACGAATCCAACTAGGAGCCATGAGGTGGTTGGTTTGATCCCTGGCCTTGCTCAGTGGGTTATGGATCCAGCGTTGCCGTGAGCTGTGGTGTAGGTTGCAGACGTGGCTCGGATCCCGCGTTGCTGTGGCTGTGGCGAAGGCCGGCGGCTACAGCTCCTGTTAGACCCCTAGCCTGGGAACCTCCATATGCTGCGGGTACGGCTGTAGATAAGGCAAAAAGACAAAAAAAGAAGAAGAAGAAGTACATCTGTGGGTTCAATTCCTCATTAAACTGTTTCCAAAAACCAGGCATGGTTGAAACTCTCTTCTTCTAACATATAATCTGTACAAGAATTCTGTGAAGCAGGTACTAATGTTATTCCTAGGCCAACAGCTACCGAGAGCTTAAGGATTTGCCCACAGTCACAGAGTGTCAAGATTTAAACCCAGATAGTCTGGTTTTCAAGGCTCTTCACCGATGAGCCTTGGGGCCAGGCTACCTGTATAATAATTCCAAACCTATAACCGAACAGCCAAGGACATGGGATTTTAGCACATTTTGCCTCAACTTCCTCCACTGGAAAATGGGATTAATATGGGCGCCCAAGTCGTAAAGTTGTCAGGAGAATTAAATGTGTTGGCATATGGAAATCTCAAATCACACAGTGAGTGCTCAGTACATACTGACATCTAATAGGTATTGAATGGCTTCTAAACTGAGACCTGCAGATGGTTCAAGAAGAACCCTGTGATCAGTAGGCTTTAGCTAGGTCCTTTTAATCTGTTAAATTCTTGCATTATTAACACTCTTGAAATCTTAAGAGCTCCCCTCACTAGAAACACCCATGTACTCAAAACCCAGAAAAAAAAATTAAATTACTAATCTGCGGGCTGAACTAAAAGATACACCTCCAATATCGATCAACTGACAAAGTGAAACAAGCATGAAAAACAATGTAAGTTTTCATACAAATTTTCTTTCCTTTCTTTCACCAGTCTTGCATTTTTTCTTCTTCTGAGAATATTTGTGTGAGGGCTTTGCTATAATTTATTGATTCAGAGCAAAAGAACACAATACCTTTTCATGCTAAAAGTCTCAAGAACAACCTCAAGAATACTCTTGCAATGTTTTTTTTCCCCTCCCATCTGTTTTTCCCCCAAGATCTATCTATTCTATAATTATATCTAGTTCAAAGTTTAAATCTCAAGCTCACTGAAAAAAATTGTCTTGACTTTTAGTATCTCTTAAGGAAAAATCCTGGTCTGCATTTATCTGGGCTTGTTAATCATTTGTTGAGCTTTTTTTTTTCATTGATGGAAATCTGAATTTATTTATTTATTATTTATTTATTTATTTATTTTCATTATTTAATGAATTTTATTTCAATTATAGGTGTACAAAAATCATCACAACTCAATTTGATAGTATTTGCATCCCAAACCCTCAGTGCATCCCCCCACCCCCCAGATTGTCTTATTTGAAAAACCAAAGGTTTTCCAAAGTCTGTGAGTCATTGTCTGTTCTGCATAAAAGTTCGTTGTGTCTTTTTAGTTTCCACGTATAAGCGGTAGCATTGGGTTTTGCTGTCTAATTGTCTGACTGGTTTCACTTCGCAGGATAATTTCTAGGTCCATCCATTCAGTTTCCACCATGACTGAGAGAATGAACACTGCTCTACTCACCTGAGCTGGCCTGGATTAAAAAAGAAGCGAAAACTGGGGTTCCCACTGTGGCTCAATGGGTTAAGAATTTGACTAGTGTCCATGAGGATATGGGTTTGCTCCCTGGCTGTGAATCAGTCAGTAAAGGATCCGTCATTGCTGCAAACTGCGGTGTAGGTCGCAGATGCGGCTTGGATCTGGTGTTTCTGTGGCTGTGATGTACACCTCAGCTGCAGCTCTGATTTGACTCCTAGCCCAGGAACTTCCATATGCCACAGGTGCGGCCCTAAAAAGAAAGAAAAATAACCTGAAAACAAACATTTCAATGACAGCATCCTGGTATTACTTAACTTCACTGACTTCCAATTACGTAGTCAGGCTTTTATATCAAGTAGAATTAGACACTTATCCAGTGGATTTATTTCACCTGGACTGAGAGATTGGAAAACTAAAACCCGAGAAGTAGGCAATCAGTGATGTTCGCAGATGAGATCTAACCATCAAATAACGGAAGTTCAGCAAATCTGAATTTTGTCATCTCTAATCTCAGGCAAGCTGGGCCCCAGGCAAAAGGAAGTTAGAGGAGATTAAATGCTGGTGTCTGTTCTTCCCTTATGGCTTCCTTGCCCTTCCAAATCTCAGGTAAAATGTATCAACTGTTATACTGAGAATGGAGAATGGATGAGTAATGAGACCCTACTGTACAGCACAGGGACCTAGATCCAATCTCTTGGGACAGGACATTATGGAAAATAATATGAGAAAAAGAATGTATGTATATGTATGACTGGCTCACTTTGCTGTACAGCAGATGAGCACAACATTGTAAATGAACTATACTTTAATAAAAAAAATAGAAGATGTAAAAAAAAAAAAAGGTGGCGGAGTTCCCGTCAAGGCAAACAGCAGAAACAAATCCAACGACCATTTATGAGGATGCACGTTTCGTCTTGATCAGTGGGTCAAGGATCTGGTGTTGCCATGAGCTGTGGTGTAGGTCACAGACAAGGCTTGGATCCTGCGTCACTGTAGCTGTGGTGTAGGCCAGCAGCTGTAGCTCTGATTTGACCCCTAGCCCGGGAACCTCCATACGCTGTGGGTTGGCCCTAAAAAGCAAAATAAATAAATAAATAAATAGCATTTGTTCCTACCAATCTCTATGTTTTTTTTTTTAATTTTTAAAGGTTTTCAATATAGTTGATTTACTTTGTTGTGATAATTTCCACTGCATACAAAGTGAGTCAGTTATAGAAGTACACACACACCCATTCAACTTCAGATTAGTTTCCTACATAGATTATCACAGAATATTAGGCAGAGTGCTCTGTGCTATACGGCAGATCCCCACTGGCCAGTCATTCCATATACCTCAGTGTGCATACGCCAATCCCAAACCCAGTCCATCCCTCCTCCCACCCAACTTGTCTCCTGGGTACCAGTCTTACTGTACTGCCAATCCCTGCTTAAATTTTCAGTGATAACTACTGCAAAATTTAGTGATGGTGATGGAGTGGGGGGAGGCAGATATGTTACCTACTGAGAGCATTTATTAGAAAACGAAACCTCTTCAAGACTGCCAGCAATTATGCTGTAAAGTTGCAGCTTCATTGGGGATCAGTCGAACTGATGGCTTGGAGCAAGAATCCCTGCCCTCCTTCCCACCCAAATTCCTACTCAAACTTCCTTAGCTGGCTCATAAATCTGCTTCTGGCATTTATTTTATTCTGGAAACTATCTTGAAAAAAACAAGTGACTCATGAGATTATATCAAAGATAAAATTTTGGAAAGAGAATATAGTTATTTGCTACAAAAATGTAAATGGTTTGTTCAATAAATATTGTGCAAAAACACAGAACAAACAAAACCCCCACCTTCAAGAAACCTACATTCTAGTAACATGATAAAGTTGTTCTAGGCAAATAGTTGGGTGGAACAGCTCCTTATAGAATAACACAAAGAATTATTTTAATTTTCACTTCTAGGCGACTTTCCTAGAGAAACAGACACTTGTATAAATAAGCATGTACAAATTGTCACTGCAGCATTATTTTTTTCAGTGAAACTTTTGAAACATTTTCAAATATCTATTGGTGATGGGATTGTTACACAGTTCATGTGGTTGTTGCAAGTCAAAGCTTCAGATAGGAAAACAAAGCTGGTAACGTTCTTTATTTTCCTGAAATTCCAGATGAAAATTAGAGCTGAGTTCCCATTTACCTGAGGGCAGAAAACTTCACCTCATCACCTCAGACAAACTTGGCCAATTCAGGACTTTCTTCCTCTTTCCTTCCACCTGGAATGCCAGGTAAATTTCCAGGTGCTAAGAGAGCTTTAGGCTTGGGGTGGGGAGCCATGGCTTGGTTTCTGGCACATTGGCATCTACCAAAGGCTGCAATACCATTTTCAAGGCATGGATACCTGCCATACCTGTTTCTTGGAATTTCCTCCATCTCTCTGCCCCCACCCTAAACACCAACTTTCCCCAGATGGCTACAACCCTATCTGCTTCAAGTTCAAGGGTGGCATGCCTTTCCCATGGAGAAAGTCATTCCTTCTTTGCAATCAATATGTCCCTTCAGAGAGTTCCCATTATGGTAGAGGGGAAACAAATCCAACTAGTATCCATGAGGATGTGGGTTCAATCCCTGGCCTGCTCAGTGGGTCAGGGATCCACCATTGCCCCCTATCGTGTAAGCTGCAGACTCGACTTAGACCCCATTGCTGTGGCATAGGCTGGCAGCTGCAGCTCCGATTCAACCCCTCGCATGGGAATTTCTATATGTCACACCTGCAGCCCTAAAAAAGAAACAAAACAAAAGATATCCTTTTGAGGCAGAATATAACTCAGGAAGTCAGTGTAGGACCATGGGCTTCTATGCATTTTTTTCTTTTTTTGTCTTTTTGCCTTTATCGAGAGCCGCACCCGCGGCATATGGAGGTTCCCAGGCTAGGGGTCTAACAGGAGCTGTAGCTGCCAGCCTTCGCCACAGCCACAGCAACGCGGGATCCGAGCCGCGTTTGCCACCTACACCACATCTCACGGCAACGCCGGATCCTTAACCCACTGAGCAAGGCCAGGGATCGAACCTGCAACCTCATGGTTCCCAGTCGGACCCGTTAACCACTGAGCCACGAAGGGAACTCCTCTATGCATTTTTTTTTTTTTACCAAGAACTAATGGATTTTATTTCAATTATAGGTGTACATAAATCATTACAAGTCAATTTTATAGATTTTGTATCCCAAACCCCCTATGCATTTTTTGATATGGCTTTTGATAAACATTTGTAGCTTAAGGGCTCCAGGGAATAACATCCCCATAGGCCTTGTTTACTATAGGGGTGTACCTATGCCCAGATGCCCAGATGGACATTAATCCCTAACCCCCTGTGACTCAGTTTATGGGAAGAAAAGGGCAAAGAAACCATGAGACTTATGGGCCATTTCTACCCCTAAGACACCGACTGGACAAGGACTGATATAGGTACCTGGGCAAGGCCAATGGGAGAAAACCACATCTTTCTGGACCCCACGTTGGTACCCTCCCATCTTTAAGGGATAAAAACCCCTATAAGACAATAGAAGGGTGCTCTTCTCCCCGCTCCCAGCTGTCCTGGGAGCTGTTTGCTCTCCTGTCATAAAGACCTTGCTTGCGTGCTTGCTGCCTGTGTGTTCTCGAAGTTCATTCTTGGGCTGCGCGAACAAGAACTCGGGATTCTGCGAACGTCTTGCCAGCATCCCCTTCATGCTATGTAGAACTTGAGTTTGGAGTGTGAACTGGAGTTTGGCATTTGGCGTCAGCTGCAGACCTGAGTGGAGCTCAGGGTGGAGGCCAGGAATGAGGCAACTCTGTGCTCTGGGAAAACTGGAAGAACGGGTCTTCAGATCCTTAGATCTTTTTAGGAGAAGATATTATGAACCCAAGTCTTGCATCTCCTTGAATGTAGAGAAACACTAAACTCCATCAAGGAGGACAAGGACATCTGTGACTCAGTCTGTGACGTCTCTTTTTCCTCTTTGGGGCTCTGAAATACTGCCTCCTGGGTTGCAGTTAGTGCACAAAAGAGCTCAACTGTGACAACAGCCACTCCTGAGGGTGGGCCAGGAAAGTGAGCCCTGAGGGAACTCAGAAAAGAACCAAGACTGATCCTCAGCTGAAATGCAGAAGGAGCAACTCCATACGCCCAGACCCTTACATCTTCCCATAGAAACTGGTTTTCTGTACATCTTTTCTCCATAAATCTAGTTATCTGTAAACCTTTTGCTCCTACGACCTTCCCTTTGTTGCGAAAACTCATATGTATCCCAGCCTCCCCCCTCTCGCCTCTTCGGAGCAGTTTCTCAGGGCTCCCTGAGGTGCTGTCTCCTGGGATTAAGTCCTAATTTCCCCCAAATAAGGCTTAACTCTCAACTTTCAGCTTTTTTTTTTTTTTTTTTGATCGACACCCTCTTATATCCATGCTCTCTCTCTTAGCATGGTTTTCTCAGCTTTGAGGAGCACAGAAACATTCAGCTCTTCTCCGTCTCCACTCTAGGCTGCAGAAGGCCCAGAGGGCCTGCCTCAGGGCCCCTCCCTTCTTGGAATTACACTTGTCATCTTTACCCAAAAGCTACCGCCTTTGCCATGATAGGGCAGCGAGCTGTGAGGGGCCTGGAGCCCGTCGAGGTCCCAGACAGGAACTTGGGTAATGAGTCCTTTCCAACCTCAGATAACCCACACCCTATCCGAGGGTCTCGGGGTTCTATTGTTCTTCCCTGAGGCAGACTGTATTTGCAAAAGATAGCCACAGGCCTATCTCCCCACGCACAGGCTTTTCTCACAGTGAGACTCTGACCTTCTCACCGAGAGGTCCTTTCCCCTTGAAGCTGGGCAGGGCTTTGTGAACACCTCAGTGACTAGAGCATGGTGGAAATTTTTTTGTCTTTTTGCCTTTTTATCTAGAGCCGCACCCGCAGCATATGGAGATTGCCGCACCCGCGGCATATGGCGGTTCCCAGGCTAGGGGTCTAACAGGAGCTGTAGCCGCGGGCCTTCGCCACAGCCACAGCAACGCGGGATCCGAGCCGCATGTGCAACCGACACCACAGCTCACGGCAACGCCGGATCCTTAACCCACTGAGCAAGGCCAGGGATCGAACCTGCAACCTCATGGGTCTTAGACGGATTCGTTAACCACTGAGCCACGAAGGGAACTCCTGAGCTAGGTCTTAAAAAAAAAAAAAAAATCATGCTCTCCACCTCATTGTCTTGGGACTTCTGCCTTGGGAGCTCTGAGCTGGCATGTCGGAAGTCTGGCTGACCTGAGGCCACGCTGACAGAGCCCAAATCAGCACCCGTGGAGTAGAGACCAAAGGGGAGGCCCTGAGACTAAGTGAGGAGATGCCTGGCCAGCCCCAGCTTCCACAATGACTATTGTGCTCAAGCCACTGTCTCTGACTTGAGCTGAATGGGAGGACCCTGAGCCAGGCCCCGCCAGCCAAATCTTTCTGGAATTTCTGACTTGCAGAAATTACGGTAGAAGAAAACAACCGATTTTGTTTTCAGCCACTGAAAGTATTGCAGTAATTTGTTAGGAGGTAGTAAATCATTGGCACCTCCATCCTTCCATCAGTTTAATAGCAGCTGGTCAAACTGTTTTTTTCCTAAAAGCCCACATGGACACCAGGCCTTCTGATCCCTTCCATTCCCAGCACTTGCAACGTTAGCTGGTGGGAGTGGGGGGTGGAGGGCGGCAAGAGGAGGAACTAATTCTTCAGCTATTCTCTTTCTAAACTACTTTTTATTTTATTTTATTTTTTTCTCCCACGGATCTGTACAAATTTTATGAGTATTAAAACTAAACACAAAAGCACACAGAAAAACAAGCTGTTGGGGTTCCCATCTTGGCGTAGCGGAAACGAATCTGACTAGGAACTCTGAGGTTGCGGGTTCGATCCCTGGCCTCGCTCAGCGGGTTAAGGATCCTGCATTGCCCTGAGCTGTGGTGTAGGTCCAAGATGCGGCTTGGATCTGATGTTGCTGTGGCCATGCTATAGGCCAGCAGCTGTAACCCCAATTCGATCCCTATCCTAGGAACCTCCACATGCCCAGGCCCTAAAAAGCAAAAACAAAAATGAAAACAAAAAAACAGGAGTTCCCTTCGTGGCTCAGTGGTTAACGAATCTGGCTAGGAACCATGAGGTTGCGTGTTCGATCCCTGGCCTTGCTCAGTGGGTTAAGGATCCGGCGTTGCCGTGAGCTGTGGTGTAGGTCGCAGACGCGCCTCGGATCCCGCGTTGCTGTGTCTGTGGTGAAGGCCAGCAGCTACAGCTCCTGTTAGACCCCTAGCCTGGGAACCTCCATATGCCACGGGTGTGGCCCTAAATAAGGTAAAAAAGACAAAAAAAAAAACAAGCAAATAAAAAAAAACCCAATCTTTTGTCAATAGGGAAAAAAAGAAACAAGTCTCTAAGACTAAGACTTTTGGGAGTTCTCGTTGTGGTCCAACAGAAAGGAATCCAACTAGTATCCACGAGGATTCAGGTTTGATACCTGGCCTTGCTCGGTGGGTCGGGGATCCAGCATTGCTATAAGCTGTGGTGTAGGTCACAATTGCGGCTGGGATCCAGTGTGACTGTGGCTGCAGCATAGACCGGCAGCTGCAGATCCTGCTGTAGCTGGAACCCTAGCTTGGGAACATCCATATGCCAAGGGGGTGGGCCTAAGGAAATCAAGAACAACAAAAAGCACCAAGATCTAGACTTTTGTTTTTGGCCATGATTTTCCAAAGCTTACTTAGAAGTTTAAAAGTTAAGAAATGGATTGACTGGGTCTTTGGGTTGGGTTAGCACTCTTTTGAGGCAATGAATGCTGCTAACTAAACAGAAGCAAGGGACAGAGGATAGATGTGCATGGGGGAAATAAATTTTATTACTATCTTAATGCTTGATTTTATTGCTGTTAAAACTATGGTAAGTCCATACTACAAACCAGTAAGCTGTGGGTAAAAAGAATGAGGTAAGCCTATGCGGATCCTGGAAATATTGCTAAGTAAGAAATCAAGTTGCAGAAAAATGAGTATAGTGCCATGCCATTTAAGTAAAAATATTTTTTGAACAAAAAAACAAAACAAAACAAAAATATATATATATACACTCATTCTCAAGCAATCAGGGGAGATCACTGGTTCGGGGAAAAGTCAGGAGCTTTTATTTTATATAATTTGAATTCTTTATTTTTTAGACAGAGTAGGTATTAACTTTGTAATCAACGTGTCTTAAAATTGCATTAAATTTAAGAATAAGATGCCTTAAGAGTACTGAGCTATCAATCTGACATCAGTATTAATAAATGTACTCTCACACCCACAAATATTCAGAAATAGTTTTTTTTGAGGGGAAATAGAGTGAAGATTAAAGTTCAAATCAGTTTTTGAAATAATATAAAAATCTTATACATCTAAGTTTCAAGATTTTTTGTCTGTAAACTTTGAGGAAAAAGTTATGACATGTCCTCCGAAATGTTATGTCTTTTAGATACTGTTAAAATTTGTAAATATCATTTTATTGAATAGCCAGAACAATCAGTTTTCTCTTGATAATAATTAACCCTGGGATTTTCAGAATTATTGTAATAGCTCATAAAACATGCCACATAATTTATTCATTAATTAAGTCAATGTATATTTAATGAGTATGTACTATGTGCCAGCAACAGAAGCTGGGCAGACTTTAGCATAGAGGTGATCCCTGCCTCTGTAGAATTTACAGTCTAGTGGAAGAGACAATATTTATAATCATTCATATAAGCATATAACTACAAATTTTTTCCAGAGAAGCAATTTATAACCTCAATCAGAAGTGATCTTGCCCCCTTCCCCTCCAGAAGACATTTGGTAATGTCTGGAGACTTTTTTTTTTTTTTTTTGCTTTTTTTGGACTGTGCCTGCAACATCTGGAAGATCTCAGGCTGCAGCTGCCAGCCTACACCACAGCTCATGGCAACTCCAGATCCTTATCCCACTGAGCGAGGCCAGGGACTGATCCCGCAACCTCAAGGATCCTACTTGGGTTCATTAACCGCTGAACTCCTGGAGACATGAAGGGAACTCCTGGAGACATTTTTGTTGTTGTAAACAACCGGGGTTGGGGATGGGGTGGTGCAATTGGCATCTAGTGGGTAGAGCTCAGCATCCAATGATATGCAGGACAGCCCCCTCCGCCACAACAAAGAATCATTCAAATGTCAGTTCCAAGGTTGAAGAACTCTACTGTAAAGGAAAAACTTAGAGTATTTAGTAGCATATCATGATGGGGGGGGGTTGGGAATTTAGGTAAGGCCTCTCTGATATCCAGTATGGAAGTTCACAAAAGGTGATTTACCCACCAAAGACAAAGGGCATGCTTGTTGTGCCCTGATTTCTTTGCTTGCCAACACACTCGGAGGTGTAGACTTCAAACAGGGAAATCTCTGCTTTCCCTTCTCTAATGAGAGAGTCAGAAAATGAGAGCATCTTTGGATCAAACCCGCAACCTCATGCTTCCTAGTCGGATTCGTTTCCACAGTGCCATGGCGGGAACTCCCCCCGTTTTTTTTCAATGTTAAAAAC
The DNA here is from genome assembly GCA_004024745.2 of Catagonus wagneri. Taxonomy (NCBI): domain Eukaryota; kingdom Metazoa; phylum Chordata; class Mammalia; order Artiodactyla; family Tayassuidae; genus Catagonus; species Catagonus wagneri. The sequence continues at coordinate 5,942,003 of PVHT021183585.1, forward strand.
CAAAACATAACAGAGCAAAACCATACAGAAACCAACCAGTTCCAACCTGAGCAGTGGAAGAAGAGGATAGTACAAGATCATCATGGTAATAGAATCAGCTTTTAGGATAAGAACTGGGATTATCAGAAATTCACACGTATTTCTTATTTATTTCTCTGGTCCCTAATTTTTTCTTTTTTTTTTTTTTTTTTTTTTGTTTTAGGGCCACACCCTAAAGGAGGTTCCCAGGCTAGGGGTGGAACTGGAGCTACAGCTGCCAGCCTACACCGCAGCCACAGCAACGCCAGATCCGAGCTGTGTCTGTGACCCACACCACAGCTTCCAGCAATGCCGGATCCTTAACCCACTGAGAGAGGCCAGGGATCAAACAGGCAACCTCATGCTTCCTAGTCGGATTCGTTTCCATAGTGCCACGGCGAGAACTCCACCAATTTTTTTCAATATTAAAAACCAAAATATAGCAGAGCAAAACCATACATAAACCAACCAGTTCTCCCTGTGGCCTCACCCTGTCCCAAGCCCTGACAAACCCAAAGGTCCTGTGTTGTCGACACTGAAAGCAACAGGGCACAGAGGGGCCAGGCGGACCGAGTTCCACTCTGCAGCCAGTGCTGGGGAAGAGCATGACTGCAAAGAGCTGCAGCTCTGCAAGTGCAATGATAGCTGACCAATGCCAGGAGTTTCTGGAAAAGGAGAAAGGCCTGGAAATTGACCCAGGGTTAACTGCATAAAGATCCACATTGGTTTTGCCATGGTGAGCAGGAAGCATGTTAGAATTATCATCTCTGGCTATCAGCCTCATTCTCTTTCTAGCTGGTTTGGTGAGATTGCAGTGGTTAATGATTAATGAACTCACTAACCCTCTTATGTAAGGTGTTTCTGGTCCCCTTTCTGGAATTTTCCATCTGTACAGGAGGAAAAATTGGGGAATAGAAGAATATTCCTAACAGGAGCATAAGGTCCAAATCTATCCAGAAAATAGGAAGTCATCACCAGTCTAGACACGAAAGGACAAGGAGTATGTTTTCCCCGCTATGCTCAAAAGTAAGGTCAGCGGAATTTTGTAATTCTTGCCACACTCCTACCTGGAATCTAATCTATCTTGGAAGAAAGAAAATATAGTCTTTTCTCCATTTCTTTGTACATAAAGTTCAGTTCCTCTCGGACTCTACATGCATGGTCTCTAAAACGAAGGTATTGGTATTTCTGGAAAGAAGTTAATTCAGGATAAAATCAAGCGGTTGATTCTTTTTCATTGTGATAGAAAATCCTCTACATGCATGACCTACATTGTAAGACTTTTTCATGAAAACCATCTTGGGCCACATTTTAGTTCAAAACGGTTACCAAAGTGTTTTCTTTTTAATTTGAATTTTTAAAAAATGATGTTTTAGGGCAGGATTATTTCTTATTACAAAGAGAACATGTCAAGACTATAGAAAATTTGGAAAATTCCAAAAAACACAGAAAAGAAAATGAAAACTCCTTTAATTTCATCCCAAGGCAATAACAATTGTTAATATTTTAATTATATCTAATTTTTATTTTTAATCTGTGGATATATTAACATACATTTTAGAATGAGATGAAATAGATAGAAAGGATTCACGTTCCAAGAATATATGAAGGATTTCATTTTTGAAAATTACAGGTTACCTTGACATATTTCTTGTGCCCTAAAACATGAATAAGCAAAGAAGCTTTAAAATCGACATAGAATAAAGTGGTGAAAATATAAGTCATATGATTTCCAGACTCTAAAATACAGCTAAAATCGTTTTCTGCATGATTAATTCTGGGCCCAGAGTTTTTAATATTTAACCTATCTATAAATGGGCTATTATGGAAATAGAGAATTCTGTCTCCTTTCCAGAAAGAATTATTTATTGATTAGCCCTAGCTCTGTAACCAAGTACCTGGTACTTATTTGCAACAAATGAGTCATTTAATAGAACCACCTACACATAATTCCATTGTCTTTGTTTTCTGCAGAGAAAAATGTATCTGTGCTAACCTATAACCTATTGCTTGAAATTTGTGTGCATCTGAAAATGTTAGTGAATAGAACAGCGTTCTATTTCTTAATTATTTCTTTTCTTTGCAATGGATGTCTTAGATGCCTCTGGTACCCAAATTCATCCTGACCGCCACCCTCTCTAATTTCAACTCTGGCTGTTGTAGACAGGACCACGCAGCCTTCAACTCAGAGAAGGGAGGGAGAAGCCCTTGACCCCTGTGCTGCTTGTCTCTGCTTCCTGCTGTGGGACTCCACAGAGCCCAGTGCTGGCAGGGTCTTGCTTGGTTGTTGCCTATGTTGTGACTCAGGAATTTGGGGCAGTTAACACTCTTGAGGCAATCAGTGGAGCCAGAAGCTAACAGAAAATTCTTCATGTCTTTCATCCATCAGGTAGTAATTCTAAGAGGTATCCAGTACGTTCTCCTGGGATAATTGATCCATGTCGCCACAGCATCAAGATTAACACACACTTCTTTCTATTGACTAGTCTTCCCTCTGTGCCTCATGGTCCTTCCCTGCTCCCTGGGCTTATCTCCCAAATAAATTGCCTGCACACAAGTCCTTCATCAGGATCTGTTTTCAGGAGAATCCAACTAAGTCCACAGGTACGGGTCGTATAACAATGCACATGGAAGTAACATGCTAGTGAAATCAACCCATGTGGTTCTGTATAGGAGATCGGAAGTATGCTAAGTGGAACCCTAGAATGCAGGACCTTTAGCGGACAAGTAAATTCAAGCCGAATCAAATTTCTAAAGACATTATTCAGACTCATAATGTGAATTCAGCTCTAACACCATCAGTTCCTGGCTGTGTAACCCAAATCAGAATCCAACATCAAGGAGACTTAATTAGACTATCTTCATATTAAGGATGATAATATCTAACTCAGAGAGTAGAATTCAAGGAAAGGAAAGAAACCTGTAAAAGGTGAGAGATCAGGGAGTACTTTGTAAATCATGATAAGATGTTGGCTTATATCTTGAAGCAATGGAGATTGGTGAAGGGTTTAAAACTGAAGACTAGCTGACTAGATTCACTTGTAAGAAAGATGACTGGCAACAGGGCAGAGGATGGATATGAGGGAACCAATAATGGGGAACCTAATGGACAACTGTCATTAAGCAAGTGAGAAATGGTGGTGATGCGAATCAGAAAACTTGGGGTGGGGACAGTGAGCAGTGGGCAGACTTGACTGAGAAACTCTGTGACCAAACCGATGTTGGAGACAGAAATGTGAAACACACAGTGGAATCCCTGTTTCTTTCTTGGACCACTGCCTGCTGTGGAGTCATTCCCTAAGGCACGGAACACAGGAGGATACTGAACAGGTTTCGTGGGCTGTGGGGGCTTGGATCTGTGTGCCCTGAGTTTGAATTTCCTATGACACCTTGCAGTAGAGAAATGCAGTTGGGAGACAATGGAACCAGACAATGTCCCTTGGGACGTGACAGCCGAGGTTATCCCTATGAAGAAGGGAGCAGATGTTGAAGTATTTTTAAAAAGAGAAGCTTGACAATGACAATGGGGTTGTCAATGCTGTGTGTTGGAGACCACGGTAGAGCTGAACCCTGCAGAAGGCAAATAGCTGTGAACGCAGAGTTCTAAAATACAGAGTTTCCTTCAAGGACAAGATAAAGGACTTATGCATTGACCATGCTGTTTGATAAACAGCTGCACTATGTCCTAAAGGTACCCCCTTTGCTATCACTAAGAAGATAACCTTGTTATTGCCTATGTCTGTTCTTGTCCACTAATCTTGTCACCTTCATTAATCCCACTAATATTAATCTCGTCACCTTCCCCACTAATATCATCATATTCCTTAATAAAAGTCGTAGGGGCTAAAGCCTATGCGCCTTCGTTCTGTGGAACGGGGTGCCTCCTGGTCCCCCACTTTCTAAGTGTAAAGTAATCTTGTGTGTTTTGTTATACCGCGCCGTCCCTCTTTCAGGATTCCCCGTTTCCCTGCAGTGCTGGATGCGGCAGCTGTGAATAAAGACATGGCTCACCAGAGATGCAAAAGAGCTAAAGGCTGGCTGCCATCTAAAAGTGCCAAGAGGAGCTCCCATCGTGCCTCAGTGGTTAACGAATCTGACTAGGAACCATGAGGTTGCGGGTTCGATCCCTGGCCTTGCTCAGTGGGTTAAGGATCTGGCATTGCCGTGAGCTGTGGTGTAGGTTGCAGACGCACCTCGGATCCCAAAAGTTCTAAGAAATGTCCTTCATTTTTAACACTAAACTTTTATGTTGTTGTGTGTAGTTTTTCAGAGTGGTTAACTATTGCACCCTATCTCCATCCTATTCTTTTCCATCACAGCTTCTTTAAAACCGTGTTTGCTCCCCAAACACTGGCGTTGTAGTCCTCTTTCATGCCTTTTGCTTCATGGCAGTATAAGCCGTGAGCGGTCAAATTGAGGCTGCCAAGGAGGGAAGGGTAGTCTGAGCATCTTCCAGAGACAAATGTGACCATTAGGAATTACACGCCCACAAAAGTAGTAGAGACGTGCACGTTGAATGGCGCACTCTGAATTAAAATTAGAGTTTGGTTGTACAATGGCTTTCTCTTTAAAAACCACATCCTTTCAGAAGGACTCAGAGAAAGCCAAAAGCTTCTACCATTTTCCTCGCAAATATATTATTAGCACATTTGTCTATTTGGATCTCTTTTATGATGCTACCCACAGAATAGAATTACTGTAAATGGCAAACCATGTTTGACCCTTGGCTATATGAAGAATCGTGTAATGATGACACTGCAGTTAAATCGCTAGAGCAAATGCAATCAGACACTTGGAGGAGTGAAAACAAATCTCTTTGGTGGCAAATCTAAATAATGAGCTCAGAGATCGTTTCCTGAAAAAGAGTTGCCCTAAGGAAAGGCATCCAACTTACTCAACAGTAAAAATTCTTATTTCGTTTTGCCTTAATACGACTTCAGGCACCGTGACACAATTATTCTGATGTGTGATCTTTCTAAAATGCTTTAGGGCTTGGGAGTCTGGATTTAACTTTAGCCTAAACAAACATTGGATTTGACTTTTTTGGGTTTTTTTGGTAGTTAAAGATATTTTAAACATTAAATATGTACATACACATATATAATGCGCACATACATATATGTATACATTAACATGCATATACAATATATTCATATATACATACTATGTTCATATACATAAACACACATATAACACATGTATGAAAATCTGCAAATGTACACATACATAATTTCGTGACTTCTAGGCAAATACTGGAAATGCCCTCAACATATTTAAATCAGAGAAATTTAATGTCGAATAATTTTAATGTATATTTGTGAAATAACTAGTCGAGCTAATTACTGGTCTATGGTGATTCTTAAGAATATCATGAAACGATTTCAGATCACCCTCAAAATGAACCACAACACTTTTTTTAAAAGGTATGATTTCTGATGCATAGGGATTTCATCAAGGTACAGACCAGCTTGGTTTGGTTGACTTTAATGTGTAGTATGAACTCTTGGAGTTTCTTATTTGCTTATCCTTTCTAGGTTTGCAAGCATTCCTTGATTTTGTCAGCACTGGCACACTCCAAAAGGTCATTTTGATACTCTGGAGATTTCATTAGTGTTTGACCTTGTTGCTGTGAAATACATTATCCTCCCAGTAAACAGTTTTAGGCGGGTACATTTTCTTATGAATGTCAAGGTAATCTGAGATAATTAAGAATTATGAGGTTGTCCTGGGGGTTGATGGAAGCTTACAAGATCACTGATTATTGTTGTTATTTTAATGACTGCAAAATTACTGGTTAAATAAAATATGTTCAACAAAGATGCTTGTGTCTTTGCTCAGCTCTTGCTGTCTTCCAGGGTAGTAAATGATTTTAAAGAGGGAAGGCTTGACTTTTGTGGATGTATTTTTATCTGTACAGTTTTCATTTATGAAGACTAAGATCTGATCTTCCAAGACTCCATAGTCTCTCTCTCTCTACCCTCCTTTAGAAAATTCCTCTGCGATTCATTTTCAGCAACTCAGGCTGAGCTAAAGGATGGGGGAAATCAGTGGCTTTTTGTTGATGGTGTGTATCTCGGGGGGCACAGACACTGTTCAAAAGATGCTGAACAGAAAAAGAAAATATGTCAGAAAATGAGATATAGGCTATTTATATTATATTATATTATATTATATTATATTATATTATATATAATACATGTTATATGTGTGTGTGTGTGCGTGTGTGTGTATACATAATTTTTTTTAGGGTCACATTTGCAGCATATGGAGTCTCCCAGGCTAGGAATTGGAGCTGCAGCTGCTGGCCTACACTGAAGACACAACAACGCCGGATCCAAGCTGCATCTGTGACTTACACTGCAGCTTGGGGCAATGCCAGATCCTAAACCCACTGAGCAAGCCTGGGATCGAACCTGCATCCTCATGGATACTAGCTGGATTCTTAACCCACTGAGCCACAATAGGAACTCCACAGACTTCACATTTTTAAGTGAAAAGGGATTTTTAAAAACTGGAATCCATTTATGCAAAAAAAAAAATGTCTATTGTTAGTATTTCCAGACACAAATCCTTGCTCTCTCGGTATAATTAAGCAACATTAGTGATACTCGTTGTCAGGACTATACCTATTTTTTAATTTTTTTGCTATTTTTAGGGCCGCTCCCAGAGTATATGGAGGTTCCCAGGCTAGGGGCTAAATAGGAGCTATAGTAACCGTCGGCATACACCACAGCCACGGCAATGTCAGATCCGAGCTGCATGTGCGACCTACACCACAGCTCACGGCAATGCCGGATCCTTAACCCACTGAGCGATGCCAGGGGTTGAACCTGCGTCCTCATGGACGCTGGTCAGTTTCGTTTCCACTGAGTCACAACAGGAACTCCATGCCTCTCTTTTTTTGAACGACATATAGGGCCATATCATTATATTCCCTATGCCTTTTCCCTTTGTAGCCAATATTTAAGTCGGTAGAAAGAAATTCAGTCTGACAGAAGAGATCGCAGTTATGGAACTTAAAATTCCTGATCAAATTGATCAGTAATGTAAAGAAATACAGATATTTGTAAGGGGTTCAGTGGCTTTATACTGGAATCTCTCTAAGTAAACAGAGTCTCTCTAGCTGGTCCAGATTTTGTAATTTACTGATAATAGAAAGAGATATTTGAGTATCAGTGTGTGTTCATTTGCATATCTGCAGAGGTTGGCGATGAACACTTAAATCGAGCAGTTTGGCTTGACTGTTGGTTGGAAGTACACCCATGCATGAGTGACTAGATGTACATTAGCCTTGAAAAGTCGAGCTCCAGGCTAGACTGGAGACCTACCATTGTAGGGTAACACTCAGCTGTCAGTACCTCATCAATAAAAGAAATTAGTTGCACAATTTGAGTTTTCTCCCATCTCACCAGACTTATAGACCTAGAAGATGGTGTCAAATATTTTTATCTTTTAGGTAAAATTTGTTTCAGAACCTGAAATATGAAAAATAAATTTCTAGGCGTTCCCGTCATGGCACAGTGGTTAACGAATCTGACTAGAAACCATAAGGTTGTGGGTTCGATCCCTGGCCTTGCTCAGTGGGTTAAGGATCCGGCGTTGCTGTGAGCTGTGGTGTAGGTCGCAGACGCGACTCAGATCCTGCGTTCCTGTGGCTGTGGCGTAGGCCTGCAGCTGTAGCTCCGATTAGACCCCTAGCCTGGAAGCCTCCAAATGCCATGGGTGTGGCCCTAAAAAGCAAAATAAAAAAATAAAAAAAAATTTCTAGGAGTTCCTGTTGTGGCACAACGGAAACAAATCTGACTAGTGTCCAGGAGAACGTGGGTTTGATCCCTGGCCCCATTCAGTGAGTCAGGGATCCAGCGTTGCCATGAGCTCTGATGTAGGTCACAGATGCGGCCCAGATCCAGTATTCTTGTGGCTGTGGCATGGACTGGCAGCTGCAGCTCAGATTCCACCCCTAGCCTGGGAACTTCCCTATGCAGCAGGTGCGGCCCTAAAAAGCAATAAATAAATAAATAAATAAATAAATAAATAAATAAATTTCTAAACTCAAGACCTGAGCCCTTCTCCTCTAAGGACAGGCCAACCTCTCGGTCTCTCTGGATCTTCTCTACTCCTTCTCTGCACCCCATATTTTATCCTCTTCAACATCTGGTGGCAAATGACTGCCAATGGTTAGGAGTTTTTGCTACAAACTTAGAAAGTAAAAGGTAAATCTTATCTTTAAATACATCAAGGGTGGATAAAGTTTAAATGCATATATATGTAAAATATAAATATATATAATTTAAAATTTATAATTTATTTTTATAAATATAAAAATATGTAATTTATAAATATATATTATATTATATTAATATGACTCACCAAGAGATCCAGCTTCCTTTTTTTTTTTTTTTTTGTCTTTCTGCTTCATCTAGGGCCGCACCCGCGGCACATGGAGGTTCCCAGGCTAGGGGTCTATTCAGAACTGTAGCTGCGAGCCTTCACCACAGCCACAGCAATGCAGGATTCGAGCTGTGTCTGCAACCTACACCACAGTTCACGGCAACGCCGGATCCTTAACACACTGAGCAAGGCCAGGGATCGAACCTGCAACCTCATGGTTCTTAGTCGGATTCGTTAACTCCTGAGCCACGATGGGAACTCCTTAACTGTAAAGTCTTGATTGTACTCCTTTGTTGTATTGCTGTTTCATTACTTAGTTTATGTATGCATAATACTCTCATTCACATTACATCTGTTCTGTTTTGTTTTTAAGGGTTGGTGAGCAGCACTTTGGAAAGGTCTGTTTGGGTTGAACTCTTAATAGCGTACCTTAGAACTTTATTTTCCTGGGTGTAGAAGGGACTGTATCAACCTTTGCAGCAATCAAGTCTGCACTTGAACTCTTCAGAGTCTTCTTTCAAATAACCTATTTTCTTTTCTGCACCTCACCTGTGATGAGGCTGGCTTCCTATCATTTGTACTATAATTTTCCTTTGTTTTGTCATTTGGTACCAGATTTCCACCTGGATGCATATAAACCAGGTAGATTCTTGCATAGGCCATAAATTGTGGACAAATTGTCTTTTAGCTTTTCTTGAGCCAAATTTAATTTTGTAACCTCTCATACAACTGTCCCAGATGCTACTATATTTAATCTCTTTCCTTACTGATATATTAACAAAAATCTAATGAAGAAGCTTCCGGGAGTTCCCTTGGTGGCTCAGTGGAAATGAATCCGTCTAGGAACCATGAAATTGCAGGTTCGATCCCTGGCCTTGCTCAGAGGGTTAAGGATCCAGCGTTGCCATGAGCTGGGGTGTAGGTTGCAGACGCAGCTCGGATCCCACGTTGCCGTGGCTGTGGTGTAGGCCGGCAGCTACAGCTCCTGTTAGACCCCTAGCCTGGGAAGCTCCACATGCTGCGGGTGTGGCCCTAAAAACGACAAAAAAAAAAAAGGAAGATTCTAATAACATCAGTTGTTACCTTACTATTCCAGGGGCTTATAAGGATAGTATTTTGGCTCTATTTACAACTGAACTTCAAACTTCCTGCCTGGTATTCTCTTTCTTTTATTCCTGGGTTTGCACTTCTAGAGCGTGGGAATATTGGAACAGATGGCCGGGTTAGTCTAGAACATCTGGAAGTGGGGGAGTTGAGAAAAGAGACATGAGAGATTAAAGACAAAGATCTCTGAAAGCCCTAGTGCCAGTTAATAGAGTGGAAGGGCTGGCTGAAGGCATAAAGAGTCCTAGTGTTTGGGAGTTCCCGTCGTGGCACAGTGGTTAACGAATCCGACTAGGAGCCATGAGGTTGCGGGTTCGATCCCTGGCCTTGCTCAGTGGGTTAAGGATCCGGCGTTGCCGTGAGCTGTGGTGTAGGTTGCAGACGCGGCTCGGATCCCACGTTGCTGTGGCTGTGGCGAAGGCTGGCAGCTACAGCTCCTGTTAGACCCCTAGCCTGGGAACCTCCATATGCCTGCTGCAAGTGCGGAGCTTGAAAAGGCAAAAAAACAAAAAAAAAAAAAAAAGAAAGAAAGAAAATCCTCAACACTAATAGCATATAACAATAAAAGAAAAATTTCTGTCTTCTCTCATCAGACACATCATCAACCTTTACTTTTTTCTGCATTAACTTTTTGCATAAGCACAATTCTGTATCATTCTTATTTACAATTTTTAATGTCTTTATTGTAACATAAAAGTCCACACGTTTTCTCACATTCAGCTTCATGTATGAAGAGTTGATCACACATACACACACACAGACACCCACCCGCCCGGGTTTACGAAGCCCCTTCATTTTCAGTGCAATCAAGATCCTTCTTGTCCCTATTTCTTTAACCACATTGCTTCTCTGGTAGACAGCTAATTTTTGGAAATGTCTGTATCCTTCTAAAACATAACATTTGTAAAAGTTTTAAATGTGCCTACATGGCATTTTGTGGCAGACAACTAAATAGCCTCCAACCTAGGAAACAAATAATGCTGCAATGAATATCCTTGCAAACATCACATAATGGACCTTGAGATCATTTCTGCGAGGTTTATTAGCCAAGAGTGGGACTGCTGGATCTCCGGGCTTTTTGCATGATGGGTTTTATTAAGTACCTTCGGATTGTTCTTCTGGGCAACTCAAATCTTCTGCTCTCATCAATAATGCAAGAGACTTCCAGTTTACACACATTCTCAGCAGTATTGAGCAGCATCCAGATTTTTAAAATTTTTCTAACTTAATCGTTCTAAAGCGATGTCTCATTGTTTAATCTTCATTTCTTTGGTTACTGATGAATTTGAGGATTTTTTTTTAATTCATTCAGTTTCTTTCTTTCCCTTTTTTTTTTCTTTTTTAGGGCCACACCCGAGGCATGTGTGTGGAGGTTCCCGGGCTAGGGGTCGAATCAGAGCTAGAGCTGCTGGCTTACACCACAGCTTATGGCAACGCCAGTGAGTGAGACCAGGGATCGAACCTGCATCCTCGTGGATTCGTTTCCGCTGAGTCACAACAGGAACTCATATTTTCTTTTTCTTTTGACTTGCAAGAGGTGGCTATTTTTAAGATATTAATCTTTTGGCAGTTTCAGATATTATTGCTGTCATCTAGCATTCTGTCATCTGTTAACTTCGCCCATAGTATTCGTTGTAATAGAGAAGTCCCTAATTTTGATACAGTCAAATTTCTCAATTTGATATGTCCATCTTGTATATCTTAAGTACATATTTTTTCTACTGCAAGACACAAAATATCTCCCTTACATTTGCTATGTTGACTTCATACTATTTTACATTTATATCTTTAATCTCATATTCATCCATATATTTTACATAAAGATCCAGTTCATTTTTCTGTATATACTGACTGAGACTGCCCATGAATTTTTTCCCCATTGGTTTTGACACTCTTTTCATCATAAAGTTTATATACATATAAAAAAAATTGTATATCTATGCAATATATATAGTATATACCTATATATATTAGCTCTATTTTCACTTTCATTGGTTTGTCTATTTTCCACCAATATCATTTTCTTTTTATTACTAAGCCTTTGCACCTTTAATATCTAGTAGAAATAGTACAGCTCTTGTTCTTATTTTTGACTTACTGAGTTGTTTGTGGAATTTATATTAATTCTAGAATGTGTTCACATACTTTTTGAAAAATGTTGCTAAGATTTTTATTTGTATTGTAATAAATTCAGAGTTTTTTTTTCTGGAGGAATAGTTACATCTTTACTATGAATGCTGCCCATTTTTGAATATGGTATATTTCTATGCTTATTCCCATCTTTTTTTCTTTTCCTTTTTTTGTCTTTTTATGGCTGCGCCCAAGGCATATGGAAGTTCCCAGGCTGGGGGTGGAATTAGAGCTGCAGCTGCTGGCCTACACCACAGCCATAGCAACTTGGGATCCGAGCCACATCTGCGACCTACACCAGAGCTCACGATAACGCCGGATTCTTAACCCGCTAAGCGAGGCCAGGGATTGAACCTGCGTCCTCATGGATACTAGTCAGTTTTGTTTCCACTGAGCCATGACGGGAACTCCCACATCTTTCTTCATGTCCTTAAGAGCATTTTGAAATATTCTCTGTAAAGGTATTGCACTGTAACATTTAGATTAATTCTCAGATGTTTTCTAGTTTTTGTTGACATTGTGAAAAATATTTATTGGTAGAGGCATGTTCGCAGTAGGATGGAGTGTCTGAGAGAGTCACGATGGAGGTAGCACTTGAGCCAGGGATATACAACTCATAACAGGGATAAAAATAGCGGAGATAGTTGAAAATAGTAAGTAGATTGCAAAGTGGACTATTACTAAATAAAGAATGAACAGGTGTTCAGGGCTGTTGGGCTAGTTGGAACAAATGCCCTTGCTGGAAAGGTAAGCCTCCCTCCCTGGACTCAGAGGTCACAGCTGCACAACAGGAAACCTGTCTAATCTAAGAGCCACGCTGGCTGGAAAATTCTGGCTTATCTTCAGGGGCTTTTCCCTGTGAGGTCCTCTTCTCACTTTGTAAGACCCACTGACTAGCGTGTGATGTTGCAGTCCTGGGTTGATCACAGAGTAAGCATTATCACGGGGACATATGCTAACTCTAGGCTATGGCCCTCTTGCTGGATGCCGTAACTGATGGAAGTCACTTGGAGTCTCAGCAGGGTCCCTGGAGGTCACCTGGAATCCCCTTACATCTCAGGCAAACAGCCACCAGTTCTCTAAGAAATCCTCAGATGATTACCTGGGGACTTGCTGAAGTGTCTTCAGAAGCATCCTTTCAGCTGAGACCCTCTGTGTCCTCTCTAGTAATACCTGGCTGGATTGGATTGCTTCCTAAATGTTTTCATTTTTATAAATGGGAACTGACAACATTAAAAAGACTAAGAAAATTGACAGAAAACTGTAAACCAGCTATAATGGAAAAATTAAAATAAATAAATAAAAACACTAAGAGAAGTTTCCCGTCGTAGCTCAGTGGTTAACGAATCTGACTAGGAACGATGATGTTGTGGCTTTGATCCCTGGTCTTGCTCAGTGGGTTAAGGATCCGGCGTTGCCGTGAGTTGTGGTGTAGGTTGCAGATGTGGCTCGGATCCCACGTTGCTGTGGCTGTGGCGTAGGCCAGCGGCTACAGCTCCGATTAGACCCGTAACCTGGGAACCTCCATATGCCATGGGTGCAGCCCTAGAAGAGACAGAAAGACAAAAAAAAAAAAAAGATTGTGTCATCCTTAGCTCCTTCACCCTTGGCTCTATTTCATGTAGGTGAGAGACAATGAGTCACTTATCAGCAAGTGGGAAAGGCTGAGTTATAAACAGGAGCTCTGATTTTCACACTCTCTTATTTTAATTATAGATAGTTTTTCTCATTTGCAACTTTCATGTGGGAAAATGTTGTAAACCAAAAATCAGTGAAGAGAAATGCCTCAATAGAACACCAGACAGATAGGAAAGCAGAAAGATGGATGGATGGATGGATGTTGGAGCGATATATAGTTAAGAGAGAGAGAGAGAGACTAGTACTTCTTTTTGGTCCTAGAAGTGTCTTGTTAAGAGGTATTAGCTAATCCAGAAGACTCTGCAGAAGATAGCTTTCATGCTCAAGTTCTTACTCTCGTTCACTCGTCAGTGAAACCCAAGGTATTCAAATATTCAAATCACTCCACTTCACTTGGCCAATTTTAAGACCTGTACTAGTTTGATAATACACGTGGAAGGAAGAAAGAAAGAAAAAAAAGAAAGAAGGAAAGAAAGAAAGAGAGACAAGAAAGAACACTACAGTTCGAAAAGTTGTTGAAAATAATGTAATCCTCTCTGAAAATTCTTGAAGACATCCAAATGAAAATGACGCAGTGCAGTTTGCATAGTCTATTATAAACTAGACTTCCTAAAAGCTCTTATTAAATTATCTTTCCTGACCCCAAATTCTCAATGTTTTATTCAAATCTCTGCACACCTTCAACTCCATTATAAGCCTGCCTTTTTAGACAACCATTTTTATGTAGAGCAATCCATCCCCTCCTTGAAAAAGGTACAATAGTGTGTGTGTGTGTGTGTGTGTGTGTGTGCGTGTGCGTGTGCATATGTGTGTGTGTGTTTGAGGAAGGGGAGCAGGATGTCATCCTTACTTTGTTTTGTTTTTGTCGTGTAGTGATTGATCCTTTCTTTCTCATTAGGAACACAAGTTAAAGAAAACAAAAATTAGTCTTTGTGGTATGAAATATTTCTTTTAAAGGTTATAAAATATATGCCTAACTGGTTGTCTTCCCTGTAGCTCTGAGAGTTGGCGTCATCTTCTTGGCAAGGAGGAAGGAAGGAAGCAGTGGAAGGAAGCTAAGAATCATTTGGGGGCTGCAGAGGAAATGCATGCCTTTCTCTCCTGGGGCCTGGGAATGCAACAGAATCAAACCCGAAGGCCTGGCATCGGGCCCAGACAAGCTGTTTCTGCTGGGCTGGCCTTCGCAGGTCACCCGGTCACCTGGCACCTCACCCCCTCTCACTCATCAGTGAACGTGGAGTACTGGTTCACCCATCTTCATCAACCATATCTGCTGCCCCTGCAACTGAGTCAAGAGGCATGGTGCTGATTTAGTCATTGAGTAAGTATTGGCTTTCTCTTCAGCCTCCATCTCTGCATCCATTAAATGGAGTTGTTTTGAGGCACACAGGAGGTTATAGACATGAAGATGCTTTAAAAATAAGCACAATCAGAATAAAAGAAACTTCATGGATCCAAGAGTCGTTCACCCTCCTTTGCATAAACTTTTGGGGAAGGTTTTTGTATGCATTTGCTAGTGCAGTCATAACACATACCAAAGGAGTTCCCATCATGGATCAGTGGTTAACAAACCCGACTAGTATCCATGAGGACAGATTTGATCCCTGTCATAGCTCAGTGGGTTGGGGATTCGGCGTTGCTGTGGTGTAAGTTGCAGACATGGCTTGGATCCTGTGTTGCTGTGGCTGGCAGCTGTATCTCAAATTCAGACCCTAGCCTGGGAACCCTCATATGCCCTTGGGTACAGCTCTAAAAAGACAAAAAAACATAACAGGCGTTCCCATTGTGGCTCAGCAGAAAGGAATCTGACTAGCATCCATGAGGACGCAGGTTCGATCCCTGGCCTTGCTCAGTGGGTTTAGGATCCAGCGTTGCCCTTTGCTGTGGTATAGGTCACAGACATGGCTTGGATTTGGCATTGCTGTGACTGTGGCATAGGCCAGCGGCTATAGTTCCAATTTGACTCCTAGCCTGGGAACCTCCATATGCCATGGATGTACCCCTAAAAAGACAGAAAGTATGAAAGAGAGAGAGAGAGAGAAAGAAAGAAAGAAAAGAAAGAAAGAAGGAAGGAAGGAAGGAAGGAAGGAAGGAAGGAAGGAAGGAAGGAAGGAGAGAAAAAGAAACACCATAGACTGAGTGACTTAAGAGAAATTTATTTCCCCACAGTTCTGGAGGCCAGAAGTCTCAGACCAAGATTTCAGCAGGGTTAGTTTCTTTCTGTGGCTTCTCTCCTTGGCTTGTGAATGGCCATCTTCTCCCTATATCTTCACACTTTCTTCTGTGTATGTCATAATCCCCTTTTCTCTTTCTCTCTTTCCCTTTCTTTCTTTCTCTCTCTTTCGTTTTTCTTTCTCTCTCTTTCTTTCCTTCCTTTCCTTTCCTTTCCTTTCCTTTCCTCCCTCCCTCCCTCCCTCCCTCCCTCCTTTCTTTCTTTCTTTCTTTCTTTCTTTCTTTCTTTCTTTCTTTCTTTCTCTCTCTTTCGTCTCTCTCTCTCTCTGTTTTTGTCTTTTTAGGGCCACAAACTGTAAGTTCTCAGGTTAGAGGTCAAATTGGAGCTACAGCTGCCAGCTTATACCACAGCCACAGTAAGGCCAAATCTGAGCCGTGTCTGTGCCCTACACTGCAGCTCATGACAACGCCGAATCCTTAACCCACTGGGTGGAGCCAGAGGTCAAACCCGTGTCCTCATGAATACTAGTCAGGTTTGTTACTGCTGAGCCACAACGGGAACTCCGTAATCCCCTTTTCTTATAAGGACACCTATCATCTTGGATTTGGGCTCAGCCCAATGACCTCATTTACTTCAGTGACCTCGTCAAAGGCCATGTCTCCAAATAAGACACATCCCGAGATACAGGTGTTGGGATTTAGCATGTAAACTTTGGAAGGGTCACAATTCAGCCCATAACGGGCACTGTCACTTTCCTTTTTGGAGATGTTAATTTTGCTCTCAAGATTTTGTTATATGACAGATTTATTGTAACTGCCTTAAGCTGTTTTGTGAATAATGAGGCTCATGTCCTGATTTCTTGCACTTTTGTCTGCTTGCACTTTGAAGAACCATTGTAGCTTTGAATTCCCTCTTCTCAAGCTCTGAGTTGATTAAAGTTCCAGGCAGGAGCCGCAATGTCCTTGAAACCTTATTCAACAGTCTCCTTTGAGATTTGTTTACGGTTTTTCCTGTCAATTCACTAAGACGTAAACATTACTAGTGATTCATCTTAGTGGATAATCAGTTCCCAAAAAAGAAAGAACATTTCTACTATATAAGTTCTATTTTAAAGTAGTAATTCATTGTGAATTGCAATTGCCCAAACTGTTTTCTGGAAACCACCTAAACCTAGTACTTTTCTGTACTTTTATAGATCAAAGACAAAGAAATGGAAAATAATTTTCATCAAATCTCCCCCAAAATTATATAAAGGGATGAAGGACCCAGCTTAATTCCTCAGGAAATATTTACTTTCTCTATTTGCTATGGTAGCAAATGTAGATTTTATTTATTTATTTATTTATTACTTATTTTGCTTTTTTAGGGCTGCACCTGCTGCATATGGAGTTTTCCATGCTAGCGGTTGAATTGGAGCTGCAGCTGCTGGACTCTGCCACAGCCACAGCAGCTCCAAGTCTGAGCCACGTCTGCGACCAACACCACAGCTCACAGCAACGCCCGGATCCTTAACCCACTGTGTGAGGCCAGGGATTGAACCCTCAACGTCATGGTTACTAGTCGGATTCGTTTCCACTGAGCCCCAATGGGAACTCCTGTAGAATATATTTAACATGTATTTCTATGATACGGAAATATACCTGGATATATGAGTACATGTAGTTAATTTTCCCAGGTTTTACCACCTATGGCACATACAGAGTTACCTTAAGAGAAACAATTCAAATTTTAGCAGCTTTTGAAAGCTTGTTCTGGGTCAAGAAGAAACTCAGCTTCCTCACCAGATATTTAGGGAGATTTGAGCCCAGAAAGTGGAGCTTAAAGAGATAATGTCATTGCATTGAGTGAAGAAAATCTTTTTTTTCTTTCTCTTTTTTAAAAAAAATTTAAATAATGATCTGTCAAATTCTGCTGTAAAGTAATCCAGTCACACACACAGACACATACACACACACAGACATGCACACACACACAGACACACACACACACACACATTCTTTTTCTCCTATAAAACCCTTCGTTCTGAGGACAAAAATTTCCTTACTGAGCCAAGAACCTCGTATCTATTTTTTCTTTTTTTTTTTTAATGACCGTACCTGAAGCATATGGAAGTTCCCAGGCCAGGGGTCAAATCAGAGCTGCAGCTGCACCACAGCCACAGCAGTGCTGGATCTGAGCCACATCTGTAGAATAGAACCCAGTTCCTCACAGAGATTATGTCAGGTTCTCAGCCAGGTGAGCTGCAATGCAAACTCCTGCATTTGAATCCTCCAGTTAACATGGACTCTATCTTGGAAGGCTCCTCAGCCCTCTTGCAAACAGATTTTAGTTGGCCAAGATGCCAAGCTCCTCAGACACATTCGTGGGACGCCTGAACCCAGTGGCAAGTCAAGTGAGGACTCTGGTCACATATAAAATGCCTTAACCTGAGAACTTTTCTATAGAGAGCTTTGTTTTAGATTAAGTCTAACGTTGCGGCCGAGAAAACCAGAGTGCAGCAAGGTTAAGCAATTTGCCGAAATGACACCTCCGCTTATGTGGTGGTCCCAAGGTTAGAAGCCAGCATTTCAGAATCAAGTCCAGAGGGCTGTGAATATCTGTATTTATCTGGGGTATGGGATAAGGTTACACCTTCTTTGTGTTTTGGAATCACATTGGCTGACTTTACAGTGGCTGAAGAACCACCTGTGAGAAGGGTGAGAACCTTGTCGACCCCCAGGATATGTATTTGGGCCAGAACTAGGAAGAGGGGAAATGGCAGAAGGCAAATTATAGGAAGAAACCATAGGGGCCCCTGAAAGGATGGATCCACGGTCAGAAGTGCCAAAGGGAGAGAGAAGGTCTAGATTCAGGGTGGGGCTGTCCCTGCAACCCACCCATGTTCCAGATAACGTGAACGTTTCCTCAAACTCTGGGGAGAAAGGCTTATATTTAAATAAGTGGGCTCTCACTCCACGGGTCACACACATCTCTCCTGACCACCTGTACTGAGCTAATCCAGAGGAGGAAGAGGCTGCCTCCTCTTTATCCAAACCACCGTCAGATGATGGTTGGCAGTAAGTGGCATCAGGCAGGAGAGAAATGATCTGAAGGACACTGTGAGGATGCAAGTGGCGTCTGGTTAAGTAGAGCATCTGGAGGTCTGGTCTGCGATTCACCGTGGAGACGATGGGTCTAGACTGATTCATGAGCCCACAGAGATTGTTCCTGAGAACTCTCATAGGTAAGAGGGAGGGAGACGGACCCTCAGAATTTGAATGATGTCATTGAGCTGAAAGAGGAATCTAAATCATGTAATGACCTCATTTGAATCCACAGGTTAAAATCAGCAGACAGACAATATTTCTGGCTTTAGCAATAATAGTTTATTATTTGTTCTTGGTCAGCGATTCCAAGGATGAGGTTAGAATATACTTAGTTTTCTAAACATGAATTTGGTTTATCCCAAGGCTTAGCATGACTGACGGACTATAATTGCATGTTTAAATCCCCTCTTTATTTAATTTTTCCCACGGCCGAAGCTGTTCTGAAGGCCTGGTCTAACAGTAAATTAATGTTTTTTTCTCCAGACCATGCTACGTGTTTAGAAATACACGATGGTGTATTTTTGTTTCCAGAAAGAGCATGTCTGTGAATCCAAAAAGGCCATTTTTAAGGGTTACCCGTCAGATGTCATTTGAGAAGTGTTGACATTTACTTATTAAAGGTTGGAGAACTGAGAATGTCAAGACGTTTCTTTTCTTTATTACTCAGTATTGACTGAGACCCAAAGAACACTTGGGCCCAGAGCTCCAGAATTTTCATTTCTGTGAGGCAGCTGCCTCCACTGGGGAGACTGTCGAAGTGTGACTCTGAGCTCTAGGCCGAGAAAGTCTTTGAGCAAATGCATTTCTTTGACAGAAAAAAAAAAAAAAGGAAGAATCTCTTTTTCCTGTTTCCTGCCCCCACAGATACCCAACTCTGGGAGCAGTTAGTCCACTCCCAAAAGGGATTTTCTTGGTCTTTTTTTTTTTTTTTGTCTTATCTAGGGCCACACCCACGGCATATGGAGGTTCCCAGGCTAGGGGTCTAACAGGAGCTGTAGCTGCCCGCCTTCGCCACAGCCACAGCCACGTGGGATCCGAGCTGCGTCTGCAACCTACACCACAGCTCACAGCAACACCGGATCCTTAACCCACTGAGCAAGGCCAGGGATCGAACCCGCAACCTCATAGTTCCTAGTCGGATTCGTTAACCACTGAGCCACGAAGGTAACTCCCCAAAAGAGATTTGCTTCATTGAAGTTAGCGCGATGAAATATTTATGTCTTCTTTCCTTATTATCTAAGGGAGAAATAAAAGTTATGGTGCAAATATCACCTATTCTGTGGATTTTTCTCCCCCATGCCAAACCTAGTGGTTGAGCCTCTAAGTTAACCCACTTCCCCTTCTGGAAAGGAGAATTTCAAGTTCAGAGTTAACGAAAGGTCTTCTCTGCTCCCATTTAATTAGAGAAGTAGAGAGTGAATGACCAAGGGAAAAAAAAATCTATTTATATCTAGTGCTTTCTTTGAACTTAAAAAAAGTTTTTATTAAGTTTTCAAATGCTATAAACTAAGAAAATCCTTTATGCGGAATTCCCATTGTGGCTCAGAGGTAATGAACCCAGTGAACCCATGAGGACGCAGGTTCCATCTCTGGCCTTGCTCAGTGGTTTAAGGATCCAGTGTTGCTTTGAGTTGTGGTGTAGGTTACAGATGCAGCTCAGATCTGGGTTGCCTGGTAGCTGCAGCTCTGATTTAATCCCTAGCCTGAAAACCTCCATATGCTGCAGGTGTGGCCCTAAAAAGCAAAGAAAGAAAGAAAATCCTTTATGAAAAAAAAAATCAGTTTTCTTGTGTACCTAAAGGCATGGGAAGGAAAAAAAGATCACAGACAAATTTTAAAAATCAAAACTTTGCTGTTAATGAGATGAGTAATACTTCAGGGAAGAAAGAGTAGAGAGCTCCTCACTCAGGATTTAGGAATCACTCTACCCTGATCCTTAATTCTTGAGAACTGCAGGCTTTCTTATACCCTCCTATTCCCAGGGCCAACCCCCTTTTTATAATCAACGTACCTATTTATTACGGGAATTGCTTTCTGGGAATTGATTCACGATCACCAGGAGACGAAGGGTCTTTTGCATACAAGTCAACAAACTCTGAAAATGAAAACTAGAAACATATCATCTGAAAATACGGCAAATCCAGTGTTCATTTAAAAGAACAAAGAGGAGTTCCTGTCCTGGCTCAGTGGTTAACGAATCCAACTAGGAACCATGAGGTTGTGGGTTCGATCCCTGGCCTTGCTCAGTGGGTTAAGTATCCGGCGTTGTCGTGAGCTGTGGTGTAGGTTGCAGACGCGGCTCGGATCCCACATTGCTGTGGCTGTGGCTAAGGCCGGCAGCTACAGCTCCTGTTAGACCCCTAGCTTGGGAACCTCCATATGCCGCGGGTGCGGCCCTAGATAAGGCAAAAGACAAAATAAAAATAAAAATAAAAATAAAAAATAAAAGAACAAAGAGCAGTATGACACTGAAGTTCTGCGAAAAGTTCCTGATGACTTTTCAAAGGAGCGAAACATGAAGGGCATTTTCCATGGGTTGGATATTTCCTAAGATCTGTGGCATAAAGTTCTGCTGGTTATGAAGGGGTGGTGCCACTTCATCTAGTCTTCGTTATACATCGGATGTACAGGTGAATTACTGACTAATCTTAATACCCTCAATGACCCAATGAGGTAATACATTGTCATCCCATTTCCAAAATAAGAAAACTGAATCACAGAGAGATTAGGCACCACAGTTAAAGTCACACAGCTTGTAAGACAGAGAAAGGCTTTAGATGGGGTTCCAAAGCTGCTACCAGAGGCCACCTGGAAAAACATACAACATCAACTTGGAAAAAGCTCTCATCTTTCATGATATTATTAATACCCATACACAGGTTCAACAGAAAATGGATTGAAATTCCATCAATTAGTAGAACGATCTCAAAACCGTTTCTTATTTGTTTTTGTTTTTATTTTTTTATTTTTTTAAATAACGATTTTTCCTTTTTCTTTTTTTTTCTTAATGGATTTTATTTCAATTATAGGTGCACATAAATCATCACAAGTCAATTTGATAGATTTTGTATCCCAAACCCCCAGTGCATCCCCCCACCCCCCAGATTGTCTTATTTGAAAAACCAAGGTTTTCCAAAGTCTGTGAGTCATTGTCTGTCCTGTAAAAAGGTTCATTGTGTCTTTCTAGTTTCCACATGTAAGCGGTAGCATTGGGTGTTGCTGTCTAATTGTCTGACTGGTTTCACTTCGCATGATAATTTCTAAGTCCATCCATGTTGCTATAAATGTTGGTAATTCGTTCCTTTTAATGGCTGAGTAATATTCCATTGTGTGTATGTATCATATCTTCCCTATCCACTCTTCTGTCGATGGGCATTTAGGTTGTTTCCATGACCTGGCTATTGCATAGAGTGCTGCAGTGAACACTGGAGTACATGTGTCTTTTCGAGTCATGGTTTCTGCTGGATAGATGCCCAGGAGTGGGATTGCTGGATCAAATGGTAATTCTATTTTGAGTTTTCTGAGGAATCTCCATACTG
>PVHT021183585.1:5967933-6001046 GCA_004024745.2 Catagonus wagneri
TGTGGTGTATCACACTGATTGATTTGTGGATATTGAAGAATCCTTGCATCC
Organism: Catagonus wagneri; assembly: GCA_004024745.2. NCBI lineage: Eukaryota > Metazoa > Chordata > Mammalia > Artiodactyla > Tayassuidae > Catagonus > Catagonus wagneri. The sequence continues at coordinate 5,967,985 of PVHT021183585.1, forward strand.
CTGGGATAAATCCCACTTGATCGTGGTGTACAATCCTTTTAATGTATTGTTGGATTCGGTTGGCTAGTATTTTGTTGAGAATTTTTGCATCTATGTTCATCAGTGAGATTGGCCTGTAATTTTCTTTTTTTGTGGTATCTTTGTCTGGAACCATTTCTTATTTGAAACGACTTCATTATAAGCAAACCCATGAAAATTCATAATTTTTATCAAGTATACTATTTCACTTTCATGTCAAAAATCAATATTAATTTATTCCAAGTACTTAAGATGTGCCTATCTAGCTAACTTAACCTCTATCTATCATTCTAATTCCCATTTTACTCAAAATTCCAGACAAATTATAAATTAGGTTGTAAGGGTTTGGGAGCTAATGAATGTTAAATGAGAACAATCTCAGAGTGTTGGGAATCCACTGGATTTAGGTCATTATTTTTATGTTTCATGTAATTTATTTCGTAAGAACAAGCAGACATGATTCACCATTTCTTTTTCTCACATTTTTATGGTTCATTTGCCAAGACAATTTTAAACATTGTATCTGATTGCCTTTTTTCTAAGATAAATTTATTTTTTAATGGGCATTTACAGTTGTTCAATTAGGATACTATTATCTTGATCAATAGAGGGATTTTTAGAAGTTAACGAACCAGTGAGCTTAATGAGTCAGATGCAAATCAAAGAAAAATACAAGTGGCTCCTATTACCTTTTAAAGAACGATTTTAAGGAGCTGCTATTTCAAAACACGTTCATCCTTGTAAAGAAACGGGACATAAAACACAGCTCCACGAATCAGGAAATTAATGGTTATATTTCAGTAGGCCGGCTCTTTGGAGAACAGCAGGATTTGTTTTTGTAAAATAACAGTGAAAAATAATGACTAATTGATGCACCAAAGACCAATTTGGGGAAGGAGAAAAGATGGTATAAAAAAGAGGGAAAAAAAGTACGTGGTGATTACCAGTAAATTTCTTTGTTAAGTTAATGGAAAATATCAGAGAATAAGTATTTTATTGAAAGAGATGACTCTAAGAATTCGGGAGTTGGTGGTCCCAAGAACAAGACTAACAAAATAATCAGAACATTCTGCCTATGCTGGAAGGAAAAAATGAGATTCAAGCCTTAAAAACTACAAAAACAAATTTCTCATAGTTTAGGAAGTATACTTTTAAAAATTATTTAAGCAGGAGTTCCCATCATGGCTCAGTGGTTAACGAATCCGACTAGGAACCATGAGGTTGCAGGTTCGATCCCTGGCCTTACTCAGTGGGTTAAGGACCCTGTGTTGCCATGAGCTGTGGTGTAGGTTGCAGACGCGGCTCGGATCCCGCGTTGCTGTGGCTGTGGCGAAGGCCGGCAGCTACAGCTCCTGTTAGACCCCTAGCCTGGGAACCTTCATAGGCTGCAAGTGTGGCTCCAGAAACGGCAAAAAAAAAGGACAAAAAAATTATTTAAGCAGTAGGATTGAGTTCTCTTTCTTAATGTAAATATAAGAAGCTAAATAGAAAATTTAATCATAAAATAGCTCAAATTCTTAAAACTACTATTCATTCGAAATTGCAATAGGGAATATTTTAATGTAGAATTGTAATAATCCATGAATTTGGGACGAGGGTGGACACAGGAACTTTAACTGGGAGTCAGGAATTGACTCTCATAACTAAGCCTGAGAACAGCACGGCTTGGACAGGACACAATTTCCTTTTCCTCAATTAAAAGTCAGTTAGGCAGTAATTTTTTTTAAACATTCATAATGGATTTTATTTCAATTATAGGTGTACATAAATCATCACAAGTCAATTTTATATATTTTGTATCCCAAACCCTCAGTGCATCCCCCCACCCCCCTGGTTGTCTTATTTGAAAAACCAAGGTTTTCCAAAGTCTGTGAGTCATTCTCTGTTCTGCAAAGAGGTTCATTGTGTCTTTTTAGTTTCCACATGTAAGCGGTAGCATTGGGTGTTGCTGTCTAATTGTCTGACTGGTTTCACTTCGCATGATAATTTCTAGGTCCATCCATGTTGCTATAAATGTTGGTAATTCGTTCCTTTTAATGGCTGAGTAATATCCCATTGTGTGTATGTACCATGTCTTCCCTATTCACTCCTCTGTCGATGGGCACTTAGGTTGTTTCCATGACCTGGCTATTGTATATAGCACTGCAATGAACACTGGAGCACGAGTCTTTTCAAGTCATGGATTTCTCTGGATAGATGCCCAGGAGTGGGATTGCTGGATCAAATGTTAATTCTATTTTGAGTTTTCTGAGGAATCTCCATACTGTTTTCCACAGTGGTTGCACCAATTTACATTCCCACCAACAGTGTAATAGGGATCCTTTTTCTCCACACCCTCTCCAGCACTTATTGATTGCAGATTTTTTGAAGATGGCCATTCTGGTCGGTGTATTGCTACTCCGGCTTTCTTTTGATGCCCGTTTGCATGGAATATTTTCTTCCATCCTCTCACTTTCAATTTGTATGTGTCTCTAGAAGTGAAGTGGGTCTCTTGAAGACAGCATATATATGGGTCTTATTTTTGCATCCATTCAGCTAGTCTATGTCTTTTGGTTGGGGCATTCAGTCAATTAACATTTAAGGTAATTACTGATATATTTGTTCTTATTGCCATTCTATTAGCTGTTTGGGGTTTTTGTTGCTCTTTTTTTTTTACCCTGAAGTTTTGATATAGGAATCTATATAAATGAGATTGTTTTAAGTTATTGGTTTCTTAATTGCACATGCATCTCCAGAGACCTACATTTGTGCTCTCTTCTCACGATTTCTGATTTTGGTAGCATAATTGTGCATGAGTGATTTAGTATCTTTACTGTATATATGCCTTTCCTGGTGAGCCTTGTCATTTGTGGTGTTTTTATTTCTGGTTGTGGCCTTTTCTCTTCTGACTAGAGAAGTTCCTTTAGGATTTGCTGTAAAGCTGGTTTAGTGTTGCAGAAATCTCTTAGCTTTTGCTTATCTGTGAACATTTTGATCTGTCTTTCAAATCTGAATGAGAGCCTTGCAGGGTAAAGCAATCTTGGTTGGAAGTTTTTCCCTTTCATCACATTAAGTATATCATGCCACTTCCTTCTGGCCTGCAGAGTTTCAGCTGAAAAAGCTGCTGACAACCTTATTGGGGTTCCCTTGTATGTCATTTGTTTCTTTTCCCTAGCTGCTTTCAAAATTTTCTCTTTGGCTTTAATTTTGGTCATTTTGATTAATATGTGTCTGGGGGTGTTCCTCCTTGGGTATATTTTATATGGTACTCGTTGTGCTTCCTGGATTTGAATGAGTGGTTCCTTTCCCATATTAGGGAAGTTTTCGGCTATTATCTCTTCAAATAGTTTTCTGTCCCCTTCTCTCTCTCTTCTCCCTCTGGCACCCCTATAATACAGATGTTGGTGCGTTTAACATTATCCCAGAGTTCTCTGAGATTCAGCTCATTTCCTTTCAATCTTTTATCTCTTTTCTCGTCCACATTAGTGATTTCCACTAATCTGTCCTCCACCTCGCTGATTCGTTCTTCTGCCTCCTGTATTCTACTGTTGGCTGCTTCTAATGAATTTTTTATTTCAGCTATTGTATTTTGCATCTCTTCTTGTTTAATTTTTACAGCTTGTATTTCTCTGCTGAGTGTTTCCTATAAATGATCAATCTTTGCCTCCAGTTTATTTCCAATGCCTTGCATCATCTTCAGCATCAACTGTCTAAAGTCTCTTTCTGAGAGGCTGATAATCTCCTCATCACTGAGCTGTTTTTCTGGGCTTTTCTCTTTCTCCCTTATCTGAGTTAGAGTTTTCTGTCTTTTCATTTTTATAGGTTTTTGGTGTGGTGACCTTTTTGCCAACAATAGAGTTGTAGCCTCTCTTAGTTCTGACATTTGCCTCCCCTGTGGCTAAAGTTGGTATGGAGGGGGCTTGCTGTAGGTTTCCCAATGGGAGGGACTGATGCCTGCCCACTGGTAGGTGGGGTTGATTCTTATCCCTCTGGTGGATGGGGCTTTGTCTCTGGATGAGATTAGAGGCTGGCTGTGTGCCTGAGGGGTCTTTAGGCAGCCTGTTTACTGATGGGTGGGGCTGAGATCCCACCTGGATTCTTGTTTGGCCTGGGGCTTCTCATCGCTGATGGGGGGGGACCAGATTTTCCCAGAAATGGCCCCCTCCAGAGAAATGCAGGCTGTTGAGTATTCCCGAGAGCTTCACCTCCAATGGCCTTCCCCCACAACAAGACACAGTCACCCCTGTTTTCCCAGGAGATCCTCTAAGAATTGCAGTAAGGTTCCACCCGGGTTCCTACGGAGACTGTTTTGCCCTGGGACCCAGTGCACGTGAAAATCTGTGTGTGCCTTTCAAGAATGGGGTTTCTGTTTCCCCCAGTCCTGTGGAGCTCCTGCACACAAGCCCCGCTGGCCTTCAATGCCAGATGTTCCGGGGGCTCTTTCTCCCTGTGCCGGATCCCCAGGTGTAGGGATTTGATGTGGGGCTCAGAACTCTCAGTCCTGTAGCTGAGTCTCTGTGATGCAGTTACTTTCCAGTCTGTGGGGCTTCCCACCCAGGAGGTATGGGGTTGCTTCTATTGCATAATCGCCCCTCCTACCTCTTGATGTGGTCTCCTCTTTCTCTTCTGGAGTAGAATATCTTTTTTGGAAGTTTACAGTGCATTTGGTTGAAGGCTGCTCAGCATTTGGTTGTAGTTTTGTTGTTTTTTGGTAGAGAAGTTGAGCTGCAGTCCTTCTATTCTGCCATCTTAATCCAATCTCTCCTAGGCAGTAATTTTTAAAGTTTTTCTTTGCACCCAGCACTGAAGGAGACATGTGAGTATAAAAGAAATGAATAAAAAACACATTTTGTCTTAAGGAGCTTGGAAATATGGCAGAATTTTCTATGGATAATTACTTCTGTCTTATTTCCTCTAATGTGCTTTTAAAAAGACCAGAAAAGATCCAGGTCATACTAGCAAGAAAAAGAAACAATGGGAAAGAGTTGCAATAAGTTCTCCTTGCTTACAATTTTGAGCAGAAAATAGCTGTACATTGTCTTCATATCATTACGTGGTTGCAAAAGTTCTACTCTCAACTTTGATCCAGTCTGACACAAGACCCCCAACACTGTTTCCCACGTGACTGAGGGATGCTGCAGTGTGAGGGTCTTCCAAGTACCACCAACCCCTGGTTTGTTTCACCCACAGCTTATCGAGTCACGTTCTGTAGGATCTGAGCTCAGTCATGCTCTGGGCAGTCTGCTCACTCACTGGCTTTAGAATAGTTTTAGCGTGGAGTTCCTGCTGTGGCTCAGTGAGTTCAGGAACTGATACTGTCTCTGTGAAGATGAGGATCCAATCCCTGGCCTCGCTCAGTGTGTTAAGGATCCGGCATTGCCGAAAGCTGCAGCACAGGTTGCAGGTGTGGTTCAGATTCCAGGTTGCTGTACTTACAGCACAGGGCTTAGCTCCAGCTCCAATTCAATCTCTGGACCAGGAACTTCCATATGCTGCAAGTGCAGTGGAGGGGGTGGGGTGAGGACAAAGAAGAGTTCTAGCATCCTCATCTTCATCCATCCTCTTGGTCTTGGTCTCGGCCCCTCAGTCCATTCTCCTGGAATCTCCCTGACCTGTCTCCTTCGTTTTGTTTCCTGGATTCTTCTTCTTTTTTTCTTTTTCAGATTTTCCTTTACCTTTATCCCTATTATTGTGCTCTATTCTTGCACTCATACTTTAATTTCTAGCATTCATAGTTTAATTGCTCCTGAATCAGAAGCAGAGTTCCAGCTATAGTCACACCTGCAGATAACTATGTTCCTCATTATAGTTCCCTTATTTAAAAAAAAAAACATTAAAATTGCATTCCTACCATCTTATTTTTTGCCTCTGATCTCAATGTCTCTGCTTTCCTTTTTCTTCCTCTCCCCTCACATCGATACAGAGTTTATTTCCAGAACTCTGCAATCACCCTGCTGTGGGAGAAGGGACAGTTTTCTCAGAGCAGATGACATTACACAGTCTGTGTGGGCAATGCTTAAGTAAAGCAGAGCCTTGGATAATTATCTAAATGCACAGTCTATTGAAATAATTCCACCCCAGAGCTTTCATTTCCTGAGTTAGTGGGGTCTTCGTGTTGGTCCCAATGTTTAACCCATTAAATATGAAGATACTAAATGGAGAGAGAGCTCCAGTGTCTAGGCTCTTGCCCCATTTTTCCTCCCAGAGATAGTCACAAAATTCCTTCATATACGAGATAAATGAAAGACCTCACAGCCTAAAATAGTGCCTGTGACCAGAAAGATGCATGAGGACGAGGAGGGAATACCCTTAACCTGATCTTGCATTTCTCTGCTCGCTCCTGGGAGGACAGACACCCAGCTGCACACCATCCACCTCTTAACGCACTTCTGTCCACTGAGATCAATTACTCTTCTCAGTTACAGGCTGTGAGTCAGCAAGTCAAGTTCGATTTTAGGCGCAATTACTAGCCAACTGGCTCTTGCTTTGCTACTATTTGTAACCGATTCCCAACTGCCTTATTCCTCCATGCCCGGGATTAGCAAGACACGGATTCATTTTCTCTGCGACTGATGACTTGTCTTGCTGTAAAGTTTAAAGGTTTTTTTTTTTTTTGTCTTTTTGCCTTATCTAGGGCCGCACCCGCGGCATCTAGAGGTTCCCAGGCTAGGGGTCTAACAGGAGCTGTAGCCGCCAGCCTTCGCCACAACCACAGCAACGCGGGATCCGAGCCGCGTCTGCAACCTTCACCACAGCTCACGGCAATGCCGGATCCTTAACCCACTGAGCAAGGCCAGGGATTGAACCCGCAACCTCACGGTTCCTAGTCAGATTCGTTAACCACTGAGCCACGAAGGGAACTCTCTAAAGTTTAAAGTTTGAAACAGTCCTCCCAGAGACAAGAGTCCTGTTCTTGAATGCTGAATCTGAACTTCTCGCTTTCCTGCGCTCCCTGTCTCAGCAAGAAGCCCTGAAACATCCATCTCCATCTGGACTTCTGGTGCTATAAACCCCAGGTGGCTTACTTTGTCCTTCTGTCAGACTCCACTAAGCATCATCTGCCTATCCAGACTTTTCTCTGCTGGGGCTCGGTAAGCCCTGGTCCGCCTCTACTTGCTCTGTCCATTTGGGGCTCACTAAGGCCTCATTCAAGTAGCCAGTGATAGGACCTATTACATGCATGCTGAATTTTTGGACATGCTGAATTTTTGGAGACCAGGACTAATAATACAAGTCAGTGGAAATACAGTCACAAATTTTATTTTTTTTATTTTTTATTTTTTGTCTTTTTGCCTTATCTAGGGCCACACCCGGGGCATATGGACGTTCCCAGGCTAGGGATCTAAATGGAGCTGTAGCTGCTGGCCTTCGCCACAGCCACAGCAACAGAGGATCCAAGCCGCGTCTACAACCTACACCACAGCTCACAGCAGCACCGACTGGATCCTTAACCCACTGAGCAAGGCCAGGGATCAAACCCGCAACCTCATGGTTCCTAGTCAGATTCGTTAACCACTGAGCCACGACGGGAACTCCACAGTCACAAATTTTAAAGGAAACTAAAAATCATAATGTATATACACTACCATGCCAAATACAGTAATGTTTCTTTCTGCACCCAGAGGAGCTGGATCTTATTTTTAGCTGAATATCCCTAATGTGCTATGAAATCATTTGTATGTTTTGTTTCATTTCCCGGGTTTAATGAAAGTAACATTCACTTCCTTTCTGCCCCCTCCCCCCAATAAGCCTTTATCTCGGCTCAGTCAGAGTGTTCAAAAAAGGCATTATACCAGGTCACTGGATTTCATACTGAAATGAGGGCTCAACAAAATTCCTTTTTATTTGTCCCCTTGTAGAAACATTTCTAAGGTATAATAGATTTCTTTTTTCACCTTAGTAAACAAAATACACTTGTCTCCCCCTTCTCTGCAGTTTCCTTTTTCACAGTTTCAAATATGCTCTGAAAGGATTACGTAGAAAATTCCAGAAGTAAACAGTTCATAAGTTTTAAAGTGCCTGCCCCCCAGCTGCTGTGAAATCTCATGCCCTCCTGTGCCATCCTGCTGGGTCCTGCTACAAATGTGAGTCATCCTCTGTCCAGCACGTCTATGCTCTATATGCCCCCCACCCTTTAGTACAGGAGAAAACAATATGTATAGGGTTCGGTGCTAAGAGCGGTTTCAGGCATCCTCTGGGGATTTTGGAACATGTCCCCACAAATAAGGGAAACAACTGGATGCTACATGGATTGACACTTACTTAGGGGATTTTGATTCTTGCCATGCTTTCAGGCCCTGGATCAGTAAGGTCAAATTTATTCAGTTCTTTCAAGTTTATGCCCTTAATGATGAATGGGTCCTGCCTAAAGAAATCTTAGAGTCCAGTAGCTGAACATAATCCTCCTAGAGACTAACAATCACGTGGATCAAACTGTGCTAATTGCCGGAGTTCCCTTCATGGCTCAGTGGTTAATGAATCCGACTAGGAACCATGAGGTTGAAGGTTTGATCCCTGGCCTTGCTCAGTGGCTTAAGGATCCGGCGTTGCCATGGGCTGTGGTGTAGGTTGCCGATGCGGCTCGGATCCCGTGTCTCTGGGGCTGTGGCGAAGGCCCGCAGCTACAGCTCCTGTTAGACCCCTAGCTTGGGAACCTCCATATGCCGCGGGCGCAGCTCTACATAAAAGGCAAAAAGACAAAAAAAAAATGCGCTAATTGCCTTAGTAGGGCAGCATGATTTTTCTAAGTCTAGGAACTACAGAAATTAGGGGATACTGGGATAACTAATGAACGGTGTCCATCCATTCATTCAACAAATGGTGACCAAGCACTTACTATCGGTCAAAATTTTCTAGGCCCAGAGAAACAACAGTGGAAGGCAATGTTCCTGCTCTCACGGGGGGTGATTTTCTAGAGAGGTGGGGAGGAGACGGTCAGCAAATACGCCTAGACGCAGGGTATGCTGAGTGGTGGGCAGCGCTACACAGAAAAAAGGAGCCTGGAGTTCCTGTCGTGGTGCAGTGGTTAACGAATCCGACTAGGAACCATGAGGTTGCGGGTTCGATCCCTGGCCTTGCTCAGTGGGTTAAGGATCCGGCGTTGCCGTGAGCTGTGGTGTAGGTTGCAGACGCGGCTCGGATCCCACGTTACTGTGGCTGTGGCGTAGGCCAGTGGCTACAGCTCCGATTAGACCCCTGGCCTGGGAACCTCCATACGCCGTGGGTGTGGCCCTAAAATGACAAAAAAGGCAAAAAAAAAAAAAAGAAAAAAGGAGCCAAGGAAGGGGGAGATGGGTTATGGGCAACTGTCAGCTGGCTCTTTGACTCTAGAGGTTCGAGAAAGACTTCAGAGATGGTGTCACTGGAGCAGAGACCTGGAGTGAGATGGAGGGTGGCATGTGAGTGAGAGAGGAATGCATGATCCAAGAAGTGTTAGGGAGAGCAGAAGTCCTGGGATGCAAAATTCCGAGAGCTTCTGGAACTTCTTGGTGGTGTCTGAAGAAGAGCAAGGAGGCCAGTGGGGTTTGACATGGCAGGTCTAAGGGGGTGGTAGGAGAAGGGATCAGAAGCCTGGTGCAGGCAGGTGCAGATCCAGAAAGATTTTGAGGAGCACTTTGTGCTATGCAAACCCCTCCCCCTCTCCACACCTTTTGTCTCCTAACTCTCCCATTTCATTCTCTTGTTGTCATTCTCCTATAAGAAGAAACTGGAAACTAAAACAAAACAAAACAAAACAAAACAAAAAACTGTTCATTAAGGGTTCTGCCAGGCTAGATTCCATTTAATTCAGGTGGCGCTGTAATAGATTGTTTTGTATTTAATTCTTAAGTCATTTCACATAGGGATTTTTCTTTCCGCAACTAGATACTACATAATCAAAATCACAAATTGTCTTCATTTTCTACCCCCCTCTTCCATCAGAGCTCTTAGATCCTAGAAGGACTCATAGTCTATGCTAAAAGAATGAGCCAAGGAGTTCCCTGGTGTTTCAGTGGGTTAAGGATCTGGCATTGTCACTGCTGTGGCAAGGATTTGATCTCTGGCCTGGGAACTTCTACATGCCACAGGCCAGGCCACAAAAAAAAAAGGAAAGAAAAGAGTGAGTCACTTCTTTTTTTTCATTTGGGGCTACACCCGCAGCATATGGAGGTTCCCAGGCCAGGGGTCTAATTGGAGCTGTAGCTGCCGGCCTACGCCACAGCCACAGCAATGCCAACGCCAGATCTGAGCTGCATGAGGGACCAACACCACAGCTCACGGCAACGCCAGATCCTTAACCCACTGAGCTAGGCCAGAGATCGAACCCACAACCTCATGGTTCCTAGTCGGATGCGTTTCCGCTGCGCCACAACAGGAACTCTGAGAGTCACCTTTGAGTACTGTGTTTTATCCTAGACACTACCTCCTGAGAGGGTCTGCTCTGTCAGTGAGTCCATCCCTCAGTCTCCAGGGCTGGCCCTTTCATGTCATTGTCAACCGGCCAGGGATTGTAATGAGATTGTAGTCCCTTGGCATTTAAGGGAGACAGACAAATCTGGAGATAGGGAAAAAAACAGACATTTACATTTCCTCTCTCAAGATTAATTTTTTGTCTTAGGAGTGTATCTCAAGGTTACAGTAATTATTAGTAGAGCACTCTGTCTAATATACAAAATATTATGTAAGGAAATGAATCACCACATGATATGGGCACAGCCAAAACAAAAACACAAACAAACAAAAAAAGTGTTTCTTTTCGTAAACTGGGCTCAGCCTATTTGCCATAAAAAGCAAAACCGAGTTTTCCTCACAGAAGAAACAACCAAGTTGCTCTGACAATTCTTTTTGTGTATGTGTGTGTCTTTCGTCGTTTTAGGGCAGCACCTGCGGCATGTGGAGGTTCCCAGGCTAGGGGTCTAACAGGAGCTGTAGCTGCCGGCCTTCGCCACAGCCACAGCAATGCCAGACCTGAGCCACATCTGCAACCTACACCACAGTTCACGGCAATGCCAGATCCTTAACCCACTGAGCGAGGCCAGGAATCGAACCCACAACCTCATTATTCCTAGTCAGATTCATTTCCCCTGAGCCACGACGGGACCTCCTGCTCTGACAAATCTTAAAGTGTTCTGAATTGACCAAAGCTAGGATGAAGAACGGCATTCTCCAGTTTTTTTTGTTTTGTTTTTTTTTAAGTTTGAAAAAATTTTAGATTTTCACAAAAGTTTCAAACACAGTACAGAGTGTTCTTGCATACCCTTCACTCAGTTTTATCACGTGATAACATCTTATATGACCACTCTGAATACATAGTCCACTTCAATAATACTGAAGCCAGAAAATTAATGCTACTCACTAAATACAATGCTATGAACTTATCTGCAGACTCGATTAGAAATTCCCCAGCTTTTCTCTCTTGTGTTCTGCTTCTGTTCCAAAATCCAATCCAAGGTCCATACACTGCATTTTAGGTATCGTGTCTCCTCAGGCACTTCAATCTGTGACAGTTTCTGTTTGTCTTCCATGACTTTGACCCTTTTAAAAAAAAAATACTGATTCTTTATTTGGGAGAATGACTTCCAAATTGGATTTGTCTGAGCTTTTCTTGATCAGAGTGAGGCTATGCATTTTTAGCAATATTATCACAGAAGTGGTATTGCATGTTTCCGCTTTCATTGTATTGGGCAAGTACAGGATAATGAGAGTTCTTGCCAGTGATATTGACTTTAGCCATTTGGTTATGGCAGCGTCTGCCAGGTTTCCCCAGTGTAAACGTTCTCCAGAGGCATCATTGTCCTTCAGTCTGTCTTATCCTCTTGTATTCTGCTGGACAGCTGCTGGGTATGCAATAGATGTTAATTGAAAAATAAAAACAAATGAATTAATCAAACAATAATGTTACAAAACTAAGTTTAAGGGTACGATTAGTTAAATGACGCCACCAAATTTTCTGGCTTCATTACTTTAATCTGTTTCAGAATTCACCACCAGATTCCAGCAGAGCTAAATGTGAGACTATGTATCTAAATCATCATTCTTTGGAAAGGGCCCAAGCCAGCAAAAGCCATTTTGATATTGGATTGGCTTTCCCATGGTATTGATTGTGTTGATATCACGTATAAAGACTTTTTGAAGAGTTCTCTTGTAGTGTAGCTGGTTAAGGGTCCTGGGTTGTTACTGCCGTGGCCCAGGTTGCTGCTGTAGCATGGGTTCGATTCCTGGCCCGGGAACTTCCACATGCCATCAGCATGGCCCACCAAAAATAAAATAAATAAAAATGTTTTGAAATGGTTTTTGAATAGGAAATGCACGCAATTAGTTTTTTAAGCGTAAAAGTGTGCAGTGAAAAGCAAGTCACTGTTATCTGCTTCTGTGTATCACCCCAGAATAGTCTGTGCATATATAAATATATATTTATAATATATGTGTATATGTGTGTTTCTGTATCCTTTGTATTATTATTATTATTGTTATTATTACTTTTTTTAGGGCCACACCTGCTGCATATGGAGGTTCCCAGGCTAGGGGTTGAATTGAAGCTATAGCTGCCGGCCTGCATCAGATCCGAGCTGCATCTGAGACCTACACCACAGCTCATGGCAATGACGGATCCTTAACCCACTGATCCTTAACCCAGGAATCGAACCTGCAACCTCACGGTTCCAAGTCGGCTTCATTTCCACTGCACCACGACGGGAACTCCTGTACTGCTTTTTAAATACAAATGAAGTATAGTCAACATACTGTTCTACATCTTACCTTTTTTTTTTTTTTTTAGATAATCACCAAGGATTTATTGTACAGCACAGGTAACTACATTCAATATCTTGTAATAATCTAGAATGTAAAATAATCTGAAAAGATGTGTATGTATATGTATACATATATATATAACTGAATCGCCTTGCTGTGTACCTGAAACTCACACAATATTGTAAACCAGCTATATTTCAATAAAAGAGAAAAAAATCTTGTGTTGAAATGAGCACAGGTTGGGATCCAGGACTAGTAAACTGTGTGTTGCCTCACTACTTGTGCTTAATTACAAACAAAGATATGATTATTCCTTTTGACCCTCCCAGCATCATTTCAGTCATTGCAGAATGAGTAATAAACACAGGGGCAGCAAAGCCAACATTGGGACTTCTATGCAACAATAAGCAAGACAACATCTTGACTTTTTTTTAAGTTAAAAATATGTCACGGAGATCATTATTCTTTACTGAGATTTACCTCATTCCTTTTAGTGGCCAAATAACATTCCATTGTACTTATACATTACAATTTTTTTTTCCTGAGTGTCATTGATTTAAGAGGTTATTTATAGTTATTTCCAATATTTTGTGTTTTAAATAATACTTCAACGGATATCTTGGAACATACTTTGGTCTCCTTTGGACATTTTCTTATTGATTATTGAAGAGTTTATATATATAGGAAATTATCTACATGGTAGTAATATATGTTGCAAATATTTCAGTTTATTCTGTATCATTTAGTATTACGCCCTTATTTTGCCTTTTCTTTTTTTGACCAATCAGAATTTAAAATTTTTTACATATTAAAAGTTGCAATTCTTTCATCTTCTGAATTCTGAGTTTGGTTAGTACACAGAAATATATTCTCCACTCCAAAGCTAAAATCCTTTTTCCCCTTAACAAATTTATTTATTTCCATTAAACAGAACCATTTGAAATTCTGTTTTGGCCTAAGAAATAAGTAGGAATTTTTTTTTCAGAGGTTCACTCTATCGAAACAGTTGAGTGATCCTTTCCTCCCACTGAATAAATGGGTGCTGTCTCTACCAGATTTTCAAAAGTCAAGAGTGCCACGTAGTCACTGAAGTTGATTTAGTCATGTTGACATTTATCCAGATTTAAAGCATTTTTAACATTTTATAAAATGTTTTCTTCTCTCTCAGGAATGATCCACCCACATCATGCTGGCAATTAACCAAATCATAGTGCTCTTGAGAATGGAAATTGCTTATGCAATTTCATGGTTGTCATTTATAGCAAAGCTGACATCTGCATCATAGTCTTCATATGTACCTGGATCAGTTTCACATGTGCTCTGTTATTGTTATTTTGAATAACAAGATATTGTTTTTTTTATTGTATTTTATTGTTATTTTTTTCTATAAAGAAATTTAAGTAAACATGATATTTATCTTCATGTCAAACTATAATCTAATCAATAACCAGTATGGTCTTTCACTCAGATATTTCTATATTAAATAAATATCTCTATTAAATAAATATCTCTATATTATCTTTCTCTCCCAAGCCAGGAGAGCAGAGGGGAGAATTATTGTGGAAGGCTGCCTCTAAAATGACTCCTAATAGGAGTTCTCGTCGTGGCGCAGCAGTTAACGAATCCGACAAGTAACCATGAGGTTGCGGGTTCCATCCCTGGCCTTGCTCAGTGGGTTAAGGATCCGGTGTTGCCGTGAGCTGTGGTGTACTTTGCAGACGTGGCTCGGATGCTGCGTTACTGTGGCTAAGTGTAGGCCGGCGGCTACAGCTCTGATTAGACCCCTAGCCTGGGAACCTCCACATGCCGCGGGTGTGGCCCTAAAATGCCAAAAAGGCAAAAAAAAAAAAAAAAAGACTCCTAATAAACCTCCCTACTGGTGTTCACTTCTATTAGGTGTGGGCTGGATCTAGTAACTTTTTCCCTTTTTTTTTCTTTCTTCATCAGCACCTGCAGCATATGGAAGTTCCTGGGCTAAGAGTTGGATCAGAGCTGCATCTGCGACCTACACCCCAGCTGGCAGCAATGCAGCATCCTTAACCCACTGAGCAAAGTCAGATATCAAACCGACATCCTCACAGAGACCATGTCAGGTCTCTGAGCCAGAGCGGGAACTCCTCTAGTAATTTTTTTCTAATGAACAGGATGTGGCAGAAATGATGGGATATTACATCTAAAATTAAAGTACAGGAGTTCCCATTGTGACTCAGTGGTTAACGAATCCGACTAGAAACCATGAGGTTGCGGGTTCGATCCCTGGCCTTGCTCAGTGGGTTAAGGATCAGGCTTTGCCGTGAGCTGTGGTGTAGGTTGCAGACGTGGCTTGGATCCCGCGTTGCTGTGGCTGTGGCATCAGCCGGCGGCTATAGCTCCTGTTAGACCCCTAGCCTGGGAACCTCCATATGCCGCGGGTGCGGCCCTAGAAAGCAGAAAAAAAAAAATGTAGCCTTCACCCAACAGATAATAGGGAACTAAATCTTACCAACAAGCACAAGAGTGAGAATGGAAGTGGATCTTATTCCCATTGAATCTTGAGATGAATGTAGCCCTAGCGAACACCTTGATTTCAGCCTCAAGAAACACCCTGAAGCAGAACAAACAGCTAAACCATACCCAGATTCCTGACCTATGGAAACTGAGATAATAAATGTTGTTTTAAACCACCAGGTTTTGGGGTCATTCGTTATGCAGTGATAGGTAACTAATATAAGTAAAAAATTGGGTAATAATATTAAATAATATCAATTAGTATTAATAATATTATTCAATGATTAAAATTATACTCACAATGATATAAGCAAATACAATGTTAATTAATAATATTATGATATTAAAAGCATTTCACTAGTGACTTTCATAAGTGGAAATCGTTATTCTAAGAATTTTGCATATCTTATTCTATTTAATCTGCACCATTAACCCATGAGAGGGTTAGTACATTTTATTTGCATTTTACAGATGAGGAAACAGAAGTACTGAGATATACAGAAGCAAGATTTGAATCCAAAGTCTATACTCTGAACAACTGTGCTATAAGATTGCAAAGACAAAAAAAGCAGCTTTTCTCTGCCAGCATCTGTCATAACGCATTTCCTTTCCATAGCAGAGTCCGGCTCCCATCATCCATGCCGAGGTTTGACTTGACTTTGGCTTTGGTCTATAGATGTAGTCACCTCTCTCCGAACTCCCTGAGGGTGTGTACCACCAGGCATATGGAAGGGATGAAACAGACATTGCTTAAATGCATGGATCAATACGTGATTGCATACTCCACCTTTGCCACTGATGGATGGTGCTGCTCTCACAGCTGGTAGGATGGAAGGAGTGGGGGAGTTGGTAATGCGTTGGCTGTACAAATGTGAGGGGCAGGCTTTCCAGCAGCAGAGGGAAATTCACTCATCTATGCTTCCTTACAATGATTTTTCTGCTTAGTTCTAACTCTAGGCTCTGCTTATGACAGAAAAATACATGAAGGTAATTTATCATCTTGTGTTTTTCTCCACTGTCATTATAGAAGAAGATAATGACTTCAATTTCAGATCCTTTGAACTGAGTTGCAGAGAAAAATGTTTTTTTTCATCTGAATGATGCTTTTCCTACCATGCACTGCTTGTGGGGGCATGACTCAGAAAATCCTCTAGGCAGGAAAATTTTGCGGTGTATATCAAAATCACAAAAGCACAGACCTTTTGATCCAGCAATTCTGCTTCAAGTAATTTATTCCACATAGATATGTGCATGTGTGAAATGATAATATTCTTAAGAACAAAAGATTAGAAGAAACTTAATTTCCCATCCGTAAGAGGCTGGTTTACATAATTACAGTATATACATCTTTACAAAGGAAAACTATGGAACTAAAACAAAACAAAACAAAGGAAACTCTACATGTGTCGATTTAGAATTATCTCCAAAATATATTAAGTAAAACAAATTAAGGAAGAGAGTACTTTTTTGTACTAAATTTGTGTTAAAAATAGATTGTAGACAAAAGATGGTTTGAAAGTATACGGACAAATTCTTTGACCATCTTCCTTTGAAAAGGTAGAGCCTAATTCTCTTCTCTTTGAGTGTGAGAATACATACTTTTGTAAATATATACATATAATATATACATGTATATAATACATATATAGTACATTTGGACTAACTTGAGATATTGAAAACTTTGAGAACCTCTAGGTAAGAGAGCTACAGTTACCAGTTGCCAGGCACAGGGTGAAAGGATGCATTTTCCCTATAGACACCCACAGTGCCTCTTGGATTTTGTGATACCTATTTAAAAATAAACAGGGAGTTCCCATTGTGGTGCAGCGGAAATGAATCCAGCTAGGAACCAAGAGGTTGCGGGTTCAATCCCTGGCCTCGCTCAGTGGGTTAAGGATCCAGTGTTGCCATGAGCTGTGGTGTAGACCTGGCTTGGATCTGGCGTTGGTGTGGCTCTGGAATAGGCCGGCAGCAATAACTCCTATTAGACCCCTAGCCTGGGAGCCTCCATATGCTGCTGGTGTGGCCCTAAAAAGACAAACGACAAAGTAAAATAAAATAAAATAAAATAAAGTAAAATAAAAATAATCAAAATACCCACCATACTAAGCTAGGAACTCTGTATTGAATAAACAAGACAAAATGCTATTAATCATTTTTTATTTTCAAATATAGTTATAAATGCTTACAGGTAGTTCAACTCCTTAGAACAGACTCACAAAGGTTTCTGTCGAAATTAGAAGCGCAGAATGTTGGTAGATACCAGGCAGGGAAAGAGATGTTTGAAAAACAGGATAATCGCTTTTGCTTAGGTTCAGATCAAGAGGGATGATGTCAGCTGTGGGAAGAGGAAGGACTGGAGGAGACCATGATGAGGGGAGGGTCTTACCTTGCTAGCTGTTGGTCACCCAAGTGCAGGGCAGAAGTCTGCCAAGGGTTCGAGAACTGGAACGGCACGCAGACATGACACCCTGGACACAAGAGGCAGGGCTTCAAGATGGGCTGGTGGCCTTAAGAGGCTTGGTGACAAACAATGAATTTGGGTGATCGCACTGAGTGCTGGTAACAGTGTCGGGAAGCTGACAGGCAAAATGCCAAGGTCAATGTGGTGAGATGTGTACGTCATCACCGACAGCAGTGAACGATTTAAGTAACCGATTTTCTTTCTGCTCTTCTTCCTGTTGGACGCACATAATTCAACTTGCAAAACAATTTTAGAATGTTATTGATGGCAAGGTATTAGATGCCTTATGGCAAAAAAAAAAAAAAGAGAGAAAATTCTCCCAAATTCACATGGGGATTTAAAGCCATTCCGATCCTAAACACTGCATTTGTTTTTAGAGATACTGGCTCTTTCATTTGTAATTTCGGAACAGCAATGTCTTCCCCGGGGAATTAATGAAATAAGGTTAATAGAATGACAACTATCCCTCCTTCTGCTCTGTAGCCTTGGCATGGCTGGCTCCTCTGCTCTACGAAGTCCCCCCTCCACTACCCATGGCCACACCGCCTACCACCCAGCACAGCTCTATGAGTTCAGTCCTATAAAATGTACAGCGTTGTGCAAAGGAATCTTGGGATGTAAACCGCACTCAATTTAGGGAATTTGTGAGGGCATCCTTCCAAGTTATCTGCATGGACTTTCACACAACTGACCCAAGGTTGCACAACGAGTAAGAGGCAGGACGGCAACACCAGCCCAGCTGCGGCTCTTCTCCTAGTCCTCGTTCCTCTGCTGCCTGGATGAGGACGTCTGAAGGTTACCTAGGCAACTGCAAAAATAACTGGAAGACCTTCGCTTATGACTGTACTCTGAGCTGTGTCTTTCAGTGGAGATACCGTAGTGAGATGGATTTAAGCCCTTACACTCTGGAATTAGACAGCTGGATTCAAATCCATGTTGCACCATTCCCTACCTTTTGTGACGTTAGGCAAGTAACTTAACCTTTCTGTGCCTCCATTTCTTTATCTTTAAAATAGGGTCATAGGGTCATGGTGAGGAATGAATGGCATGGGAAGTCTCACAACAACACAGTACAGTATTCAGTTAATGTTAACTGCATTTCTTTTCATAATAGTTTAGAATCAGAGTTCCCTGGTGGCTCAGTGAGTTAAGGAGCTGGTATTGTCACTGCAGTGGCACAGGTTTGATCCCTGACCTGGGAATTTCCACATGTGCTGGGTGTGGCCAAAAAAATTATAGTATATAGTAGAAATTCACAAACACCATCTCATTGATCTTGACCACACCTCTATGGGCAAAAAAAAAATTAAAGCTCAGTTTTATGCCTAAATGAAACTGTGGCTTAAGCTTGCCCTAAATGATTACAATGATAATAACAAGCATTAGTTCTGTACTTACCATGTACTTGACACTTTGCACACATTGGCTCCTTCAGTCCTCACAGTATTTTTAGGAGAGATAGCATTTTTATTCCCATTTTACAGATAGGGAAACTGAGGCACAGGTTAACTATTTCACTCAAGGTCACAGAGTTAGCAGCATAGCCAGAATTTAAATGCAGCCACTCTGGATTCAGAGCCCCTGCACAGCCCTATCTGCCTTCCTACATAAATGGACTATAAGAAAAAAAGGGGATCCTACCTCACAGAACCAGCCACTCCTCTGTCAGATTAGTTCATAAACAGATTCAGTGACTACTCTTGTCAGAATAGTCAGTAAGCTCTGGTCCAGGACGGAATTAACCATCATGACTCAATGCATCCATGTTCCTATTTTATGAGTCTTTACTGAGTGATTAGATGCTACCTAATTTGGATTAACTATTCCAGAACACCAACATAGTAAAAGCCTGGGTTTTCACTCCTTTCAGACAAGTTTTATGAAACCGAAATAAAGCCAAACCCAAAAAGGCATCTGTGATGAATTTTACCATTACTGGGATTTTATATTTCCTCATAGCTCCGATGTGTTCTGTGGAGATATACTAAAAAAGCTTCCTGGAGTTCGATCCCTGGCCCAGGAAATTCTGCACGCTCATAGGAATCAGTAGTTTTGTACTCACTCTGAAATTGTTCCAACAAATCTTCAGGAAACAGACATTCTAGGCTAAGAGATGTTGTCCGTAGCAGTTTAAATATCTCAACGACTTTAAAATAATTTTACATATAATAATCTGAACCATGATCTCAATCCGGTACAAGTATCCTTTAAATGTAGTCATGGCTGGAATGCCTGTTGTGGCTCAATGGAAACCAATACAACTAGCATCGCTGAGGATCCCTGGCCTTGCTCAGTGGGTTGGGGATCCAGCATTGCCATGAGCTATGGTGTAGCTCACAGACATGGCTTGGATCCCACATTGCTGTGGCTGTGACTGTGCAAAAAAAAAAAAAAAATCAGAGTTCCCATCGTGGCTCAGTGGTTAATGAATCTGACTAGGAACCACGAGTTTGTGGGTTCGATCCCTGGCCTTTCTCAGTGGGTTAAGGATCCGGCGTTACCATGAACTGTAGTGTAGGTCGCAGATGCGACTTGGATCCTGCGTTGCTGTGGCTGTGGTGAAGGCCGGCAGCTATAGCTCCTGTTAGACCCCTAGCCTGGGAACCTCCATATGCCGCGGGTGCGGCTCTAGATAAGGCAAAAAAAAAAAAAAAAATGAGAACAGAATCTGAACAACAACAAATTTAGTCATGGCAAAATATATATAACAAAAATATTCTGTGCATACTTACACATACATACATAATATATCATAATATATACATACTGAGTGATATATTCATCAGTCAATCCAACACTTCTCTACTTTTGAAGATATCAAGCAGAGAAGTGGGCAGGGCACATGCTTCCATGTGATCCCATCACAGCACTGCTCTCCCTCGCCTCAGTAATCCAGTAGTCCAAGGGAGGGGCATGCACTTATGTAAGCCAGGCTATGCTGGGCCAATCAGAATCTTCCCTAGGGTTTTTTCAGCCTGAAATTAGGAGAGAGGAGACTCTTTTCCTGCTTGCTTGTGGAACTCTTAGGATATGAGCTCAGAGTATGTTGTTTCTTAGAAACCGAGGGGAGGGCTCCTGGAGAAGCCAGCTAAGCTTGTGCCGCAGGCCGAAGGATGTGGCCGGGACAGGAGTGCACTCTGGCGACATTAAAATCCCCAATTATAGACTTCCATAAGGCCAGTGCTGCTCTGGTCCCTCTCAAATTTTGTGTCACGAAACCCATGCCTTTATACCTATTTAAATTTTTTTTTTTTTTTTTTTTTTTTTTTTGCCTTTTAGGGTGGCACCCACGGCATATGGAAGCTCCCAGGTTAGGGGTCCAATGGGAACTGCAGCTGCAGGCCTACACCACCAGCCACGGCAATGCAGGATCTGAGCCGCTTCTGGAACCTACACCACAGCTCATAGCAAAGCCGGATCCCCGACCTACTGAGCGAGGTCAGATATGAAACCCCAGTCCTCGTGGATACTAATGGTATTTGTTTCTGCTGCACCACAACACGAACTCCCTTTAGTGGCAATTTGGTAGTGCCTACCAAAATTTAAAACCTGGAGTTCCCATCGTGGCGCAGCAGTTAACAAATCCGACTAGGAACCATGAGGTTGCGGGTTTGATCCCCTGGCCTTGCTCAGTGGGTTAAGGATCCAGTGCAGCCCTAAAAATACAAAAAAAAAAAAATGCAAAAAACAAAAAAAAACAGAATTTACAATGGCAAAATCTTTGTTCCCAGAAATTTCATATTTAGGAAACTCTACTATAGAAATATTAACAACCCCTGTAAAGGATATATGAAAAATGCATCTATTGAAACTTTTTTTTTTTTGCCTTTTGTCATTTTAGGGCCACAACCCACGGCATGTGGAGGTTCCCAGGCTAGGGGTCTAATCGGAGCTGTAGCCACTGGCCTACACCACAGCCACAGCAACGCAGGATCCGAGCCACGTCTGCGACCTACACCACAGCTCACGGCAACGCTGGATCCTTAACCCACTGAGCAAGGCCAGGGATCGAACCTGCAACCTCTTGGTTCTTAGTCGGATTCTTTAACCACTGCGCCACGACGGGAACTCCCATTGAAACATTTTTTTATACTGGCCCCAAACTGAGGACAAAGTAACTACCCATAAATAAGGGAGAATTGAAAATAAGTATAGCTCGTCTAACATGGGACACTCCACAGGTAAAGAAATAATGTTCAACATATGTGGAAACATGCCTGTGATAAATTATTTTAAAAAAGTCAAATTGCAAACCATTTTGGTAACAACAAACACATATTATTTAAGTATACATATATATGATATATATGTGCATGAAGAGAAAGCTGCAAGAATATAAAGTGGGAGTGAGGAAAGGGAAGCTTAGAGTTTTAATGTTTTCACCTTACAGATTTTGTATTATTTGTTTTCAACTTCTATATGTTACTTTAATTTGTAAAGTCAATTTCAAAAGGAAGATAGTTCTGTCTACTTTGTCACCCTGTCTCCTGAGAAGAAAAACTCCTTGGAAAGGCAGAAAGGTACACGTTGGCCAGAGACCTAGGTTTGATTTTTGGCTCCACCTCTAACATGCTTGGCCACATGTATTAAATAGAACCATCTCTCTTTGTTCTTTCATATGAAAATGGGGGATTAGAGCTATATGGGCATTCAGGTCCTTTTCGGTTCCAATAGTTTATGAACACAGATCTTTTTATTTCCGGGTTTTAAGATGCACACAGAAACAATTTTGAAATTAGAATGACATTTGGAAGTACAGTAAGCAAGAGGCATGAGCATTAAATATATGTTAGTTATAGCAGAGTGACCCAAATTTCAAGCCAAAAAGGTGGATTTGTCTTTTTTCTGTAAATAAAGATTGTCCCCACTGAAATGATTACTGTGTTAACTTGCACTTAAAATCAAAGGCCATGATACCTTTACTTGCGTTATATTTTGAGATCTCCCTGCATGGAGGTAATTTCTGGAAAAGGAGGGATGCTGAATGGAAAAGTGCCTGGTGGAGCAGGGAGCACGTGGAGGCTTCCCAGCCTACCGGGAGATCTCAGTACACTGAGTTGGAAGCTCTGTGATTTTTTTATGTATTTAATCAGGGCTAAGAAGCTGGTCACAGGCAAGCAGAGTCAGGACTACAGACCTTCTTTGGGCAGGTCTGCATCTTTTTCTCCCCAGGGCTACGTGAATCCCCGTAGGCAGGGTGTGCCCACACTCTCCAATTAAATTCAGCTCCCACCTTCTGGTTGCCTGAGGCTGGCTGGCTGGCTGGCTGGCTAGTCACTTCCCTTATCACCCCATCTGCCAGGATGGAAAAGCTCTGTGAATTTTGTAACTCCTTTATGTGTTCAAACCACCTGCAGAGTAACATAGCAGGATGGGAAAGTGGAAGAGGAGACGCGGCAGCCGTTTCTTCATGCTTAGTCATAAAGAACAAGTAAATGCAATGATCTTGGGTCTTAATCAAGTGCATAGGCCCTTTGAAACAGATTTAACCATCTTGGACCAGGTTATAAACCAGCCTGTGGAATCAACTTTCCATTCATTCACTTCCTTTTCATGTGGTGCCATTGTAAGGTAAATACTTTTCTAAGTAGAATGCTATGCTAGAAGAGATCCTCATTTTCTCAGGCAAATAATTCTTGGGCATCACTCGCTTGCTTATTTCTATAGGCATCTGTCTACAAGTTCATGTCACCCACTCGAATGGGAAATTTTTGAGGGCAGTCTCTCCATCACTCTTAGTCCAAGGCCAGACATTTATAGCAATCCGAAAAGCCTTGCTGATGAACCTAATGAAGAAAGGATGCCTTAACCTAATGAAAAAATCGTGTCTGGCCAATTCTAAATTTGAACTGTCAAAGAATAAACCAGTAACCAGCCGACACACAATTTAAACTATTCATTTTTGTTCATAATCTAAAGTTGATTAAAATTTCTAGAATGGAAACTCCACGAATGCAAAAGTTTTTGCCATTTTGTCCACTGGTGGATCCCAAGTGCCTGGAAATTACTTACCTCCATTCTCATTCCCACGCACAGCTTCCAGACTATACAAACACTACACCACTATGCCATTGTCTTCCTTGGCATAACCCTCCCATTCAAGAAGACTTTTGCCAGGCACGTACAATTGACTATTAATTATATTAATTCCAAATGCATATCAACTGGTAGGGAGGAAAAATATTTTTTTTATTTTTTTATTTTTTTAGGGCCGCACCCACAGGGTACAGAATTTCCCAGGCTAGGAGTCTAATCAGAGCTACAGCTGCCAGCCTACGTCACAGCCACAGCAATGCCAGATCCAAGCTGCGTCTGTGACCTACACCGCAGCTCTTGGCAGCGCCAGGTCCTTAACCCGCTGAGCGAGGCCAGGGATCAAATCCTCAACCTCATGGTTCCTAGTCGGATTCATTTACACTGTGCCACCATGGGAACTGCGACCAATGATTCTTTTCTCTACATTTCTAGGTTCTTGGCTGAGAACCTGTAAACTTTTTTTTTTAAAGCAGGATAACAGAGGAAATACAAATTCCATTATATACATTCATGAAGGAGCTGCACAAAAATATGAGACTCAAAGTGACTAGAACAAGAAGTCTTATACTTTTTAGACAAAGATACAGTAAATTTGTGAAAATGGACTAGACAAGGGGATTTAGGCTTTGGGCCATAAAATGGTGAAGAAGTAACAGGGTTTGTTTATACAGCCTCCTTGTCCCTAAATTTCCTGTCTTTGGTATCATGGATGCCATTTTCAGATACGGGGAGGGTACCTTTTGAATGGAGATTTATCCCCTGCTTTCTAAGGGGTCCAAGGAGGGTCAGATAATTATTTTTGCATTGCCATTTCTCAAGTACCTTTAATTTAAAATAACCAATATACTAAAGTGATAATCCTTTAAGTTGACATGTTTTGAACCCCTATGCGGTCTTCACTAGTAGATACAGACAGTTAACTGCTGAAGTTGTTTTGAATCCATTGCCCCCCAAATCCTCACCTTGCTCTTTCTACCAATTCTAAACTGTTCTATCATGATCCTTACCCAATACTAATCAAGCTCCCTCCACCCCCCATTGAAACACCTGCCATAAATCAAAATTCCAACGCTCAAGAATTCCCGACTTTCCCTTCCTTGTCAGAGGCACTGCTGAAGCTCGGTCAAGCTGGTGATGCCTCCTATCAGCGAACACAGCTTGGTCTTGTCAGCGGGTCGTGTTGGTAATATTTGGGGAAGTCAGAATCCACTACACCTAGGACAGTGTCGGGCAAAGAGTTGGTACTAAGTCGATATTTGCAGAATGAATGAGTGGATGCTGTATATTCTTAAGTGAAGGGATTTTTGAAGCCTAAATCAGAACAGAGTCAGTCCATGTAGATCTGCAATCATGACTCAGTCCGGGTGTGGAGACATGTTAGAGTATAAGCATTGACTTGCTACTGGGTAACTTCTTGGCCAGAGTTGTTATATTTACCAAGAAGATATATTTATCTTCTTGATCTTATATGACTTGCTGAGAGTTTGAGCCAAACCGTAGAAGTCAATTGTTCTGAAAGAGCAGTCGATGAGTGTTTTCTGACCCACCCTTCTTTAAAAATGGCTGAGATGACATGAGGGAATCTTAGTTTATTCATCGTTGAAAAAAATGTCTTTCTGTCGATTTACTTCAGGCTTCCACAGGAGACATTTTGATCCCCTGTATCTATTTTTCTCCTGGAAAAGCAAATTTTCCTAGAGGGTTTTTCTAAGCTCAAATAAAGTCTTCCTTGTTTTATCTTCAAGGAACCTGGAAGAGAGTGAGAAGCCAACTTATCAGATTTTACACAGCACTTGCTCCCAATTGTAATTCAACCCACAGCTGCTTATAGGCAGCTGGTGGAACTCCCACCATATGCATCATTTAATAGAGAGGAAAGAAAATGAGGCAATTTATAACGAAGAATTTAAATATGCATAAGTTCTTCTGCCCATTCAACCGGAATATCAGTCAGAGCAGTGTGTAAGAATAATTTCAGAAAGGCTAAGTTTATGTGCTGAATTTGAACTGTGTATTAACTCCCATATATAACAGCAAGCCCTGAAGTTCCCATTGTGGCTCGGTGGGTTAAGAACCCACATAGTGTCTCTGAGGACGTGATTTTGGTCCTTGGCTTCACTCAGTAGGTTAAGGATCAGCTATTTCTGTGGCTATGGTGAAGGCTATCAGCTGCAGCTCCAATTCCCAGTCCCCTAGCCTGGGAACTTCCAAATACTGCAGATATGGCTATAAAAAGGGGAAAAAAGGCAAAAAAATAAAATTTCAATTCTCCAATATCTCAAGGTAGAACAGATTTGGTTTTTTGTTGTTGTTGTTGTTTTAGATTTTAGTTGCAGAATGTATAAAGCCCCAGGGGTTTAATTCAAATATAACTCAAACTTCTATATGCATTCTTTCTCGCAAGCTACTCAAGACCAAAATATAAAACAACACCGAAGAACATTTTTTCCTTTTTTTGCAAGGAACAGTAAATGCCCTGGTTTTTATCAGGAATCTGAAAAACACCTGAACTAGTAAGTATGTATTTGGGCAGGTGGTGGTAGAAGGGTTGCCTGCTGAAGCTCCTGGAAATCATATTCCTTACCAGGCAGAGATCAGTGTAACAGACTTGTTAACTTCCTTATCATAATTGTAAAGTAGTTTCTGGAGATGGAACTTCTCCACTGAGCTAGACAGACAAATTCCCCAAGGGTCAAACTGAAACTGACAGCAATTAGGACTTGAATCTAGACAGAACCAAGATTGGTCCTTGATCCTGCCTGCCAGGGCTTGAACCCAGCCAAAAGCCAGGTAGGGACTTGAACCCACAGTTTTTAAAATGAGAATCACTCACCCGGTGCCTGGACTTAACGGAAGTTCAGGTTCTTTGTGTCTCAGCGCAGAAAAATGCAGTGAGAGACAAAGGGATAAGCAAGAAACAGATTTATTAAGGTAGGATGGTTGTGAGGGATCCAAACAGGCAGGCAAAGAAACACCGCCCCAAGGATTAGGTTGGCTACGTTTTTATAATCTAAGGAAAGCGGGGAGGGGGTCATTTGAACCTATGAAGTCAAACCAGGACTGTGGTGGTGCTTATTCAATTCGAAATATGCTAAAATATATTGAATCATCTCAGGGTTCCATGTGATGAAGGTCTCCTACTTTGGAACGTCATCTTTCCCTTAAATTCCTCTCCTTGGTCCTAAGGCTCATTATCTTGCTGAACTTGAACTCAGGCCTCATTTTTATAGTTCACTTAATGACTTGAGGCAGGTCTCGTGTTTTACTTACGGTTTTAGAGTTAAGCAAGCCTGCTTTGTTTCTATGTCTTTTTGATTATTAATTTACAGTGTTCTCCCCAAATTCACCAGGTTTCTCTCTCTCCCTCTATGGTCCCCTGCTGGGACTTCTACAACTACCTGTGTAAATATCCCATTCCATCCTATCAAAACCTCAAGGCCAACTCCAGAAGCTCTTCGCATATCCAGCCTCCAGAGAAACTCCACTCTTTAGAAGCAACTGGTTCTTTTAAACTTTATCGAAAAATGTTTCTAATTAATTTTATCTGTACTTACCCAAACAGCATAGTCTTGACAAGAAGTTTCTGATTTGGGTTCTGAACCCAGTATAGATTTTGGTAACTGACTTAATTTTTCATTTATTTATTTTTCTTACTTGTCACAAACAACACTTTCTCTTAGCCCTATGTTTACCAAACTATCTCTTTTAAAAAAGACATTATTATTTTCTTTCCTGTTATGATAACATTATGCCTCTTCATCTTTTTCCTATCCTTCTCTTTTCTGCCCCCCAAACCCATACCTTAAGAAATAATAAAAATGGCAAATATGTATGTAGTTCTAATTAGGTGTTAAAAATTGTATTAGGTGTTAAACCTGGCCTTGTTTAATCTGTACAGTAAAGCATGTTGGAAATATTTACAGGCTTAATTTAAAACTTGTAGGTTTTTTTTGTGTGTGTCATTAAGGTTTTTTTTTCTATTTTTTAATTACTCAAATAATTTTATTACATTTATAGTTGTACAACGATCATCACAACCCTATTTTATAGCATTTCCATCCCAAACCCCCAGCACATCCCCCACCCCCAACCCATCTCATTTGGAAACCAGAAGTTTTTCAAAGTCTACGAGTCAGTATCTGTTCTGCAGAGAAGTTCATTGTGTCCTTTTTTTAGATTCCACATGTAAGTGACAGCATTTGATGTTGGTGTCTCATTGTTTGACTAATTTCACTTGGCATGATAATTTCTAGGTCCATCCATGTTGCTGTAAATGCTGTTATTTCTTTCCTTTTAGTGGCTGAGTAATATTCCGCTGTGTATATGTACCACATCTTCTTTATCCACTCCTCTGTCAATGGACATTTAGGTTGTTTCCATGTTATATCGCGTAGTTTAAGGGCAATGGAGTGACCTGCCCAGTGTCGCATAGGGGCCAGTGGGACTGAGATAACACGGACCGGTCTGACTACTAACTATCCTACACTCTGCTGATCT
Organism: Catagonus wagneri; assembly: GCA_004024745.2. Classification (NCBI taxonomy): domain Eukaryota; kingdom Metazoa; phylum Chordata; class Mammalia; order Artiodactyla; family Tayassuidae; genus Catagonus; species Catagonus wagneri. The sequence continues at coordinate 5,996,198 of PVHT021183585.1, forward strand.
TCAGACTTCCCAGTGCAGGGAAGCAGGACGCTCCCCCCACCCCCATCCCCACCACCATCCCCGCCCCCATCCCCGCCCCCATGCCCTGGTCATACTCCTCTTTGGCATAATGATTATTTTAAGGTGATCGTTTTTAAGAAACTGCAGACACAGGAGAAGCTCTGAAAACAGAAGTAAAAATTACCCTTTTGTAAGGGAAATCCACATCTGTAAAAGAAATCTGTGCTAGGAAGGCGGTCTGTACTTATCTGCGGCTAGGGCAAGCTTTGTTTACCAACCATTTCGTCTTCTCACACTCCAGGTAAATTGTTCCCCTTGTACTGCAACCCCAAGCTCCTAGGTCTTTCTTTAACTCCGGATAATATATATGCCTCAAATGTCTGGCTGCATTTTAAATCTCATGTTTTTGTGCGGCCTCAATATGTCTGTACATATTTTTTTTTTTCTCCTGTTAATCTATCTATTATGATGGGGAATCTCACCCAAGTACTGGGAAGACTGAAGGGAAAATTATTTTTCCTCCCCTACGACCCCTACTTCTGCCTCTGAGACGTTCTGCCTAAAGCCTGGCAGATGAAGTCTGCCTCTTGAAAAATCTTTTCTATAAGTCGTTGCAACAACTATAACCTGGAATAAAGCTACAGGGGACAAGTAAAATCGTTCATTCTCTGTGGCTGCCAGCAAAATTAAGCCTACAGACCTCTTTTGCAGGACAAAAACATCATGATTAAATTATTAGCTTCTGTGGAACTGCCTGTACTGGCAAAGGATTAAGCTGCTTCAAAATTTCCGATGACATTCTGACAGCTGTGATTATTTAAATATCCTTAGAATTCATGGGAGCTAAGGGGACAATAAAAATTCAAACAGGGTTTCTACTCTTATTGAAGAAAAACTTCCAAAATAAACACATTGCCCCCACCTCACCAGCAGCTTAAAGTAAAACACAGTCAAATTAACTTGAAATGTTGATTTCACACAGAATCGAATGACAAATTCCCAGCATGCATTTTTAAACCTGTAGAGATTACAGTCAGAATGGAGACTCCTTTGCTGTTAATTTTCACTAGTTGTTGGGTTACAGTCAGCTTCAATTATTTAGAGATAAGGAAGGGAAGAAATAAGCCATTGCTCCATGTGGAGGTATTTAACAATTTCTCTCTCTCCAAGTTAAATAAAAACCTGCATATCATCAGATGTAGAAGGAAAAGAGTAATTTGTATAAGAGATTTTATGGGGAAAATCCAGATTCTAGGTTGAGCAATTTTTTAAGGGGAACCTAAAAAAGTATGAAAAATAATGACGTCCTTAAATTGTATGGTTTACAATTGGAAAGCCGATAATGTGTTTCTGTTTGGTAGATCCAGTTAAATGGATAACGGTAAAGAAGACACACAATAAGATTCAAATGAAATTACAGTCTAATAAGTGAATGTTTCCTAATGACTACATGATTTTTTTTCTATTATTTTCACTATCTCTCAGAGGAATTATAAGACAGGAATAGAAGCTTGAATATCTCTGAAATCTTTATATCTGAAAACTCACTTTCAGATAGAAATTTGGTGGAGGGACAAATATTCCACCATGTATTCTGGCTCCCTAATGGTCTGTAGCCTTAATCAAGATATTTAATATTTCTGTGTCACTTTCCAACCACCATGATTTTATGCTACAATCTCTACCATTTATAGATCCCTTGCTACTTACCAGGCAACATACTCCATGCTCTACAGAGCATCCGAGAGTCACCTCACCCAGCAGGCTCTGTGCACCCAGCTCTCTCTGTGCACCCAGCTTAACCTCACACTATTGCCTAGAGTTTGCTGTCAGGCTGGGGGAATAAAACTTGTGGATAATTTTAGTGGCTAAAAATGATGTCAACTTTTTCATCCACGACTTCCGTATCAGCAGTGTTGTGGTCCATGCACACGGGTTGGAAAAAGAATTTTCCAAACTCAGAGCAGGGTCAAGACAAGTTTATTGAGGCAAGAAATGCTGTTAACACAGCGGGCAGACTTCTTGCTGATCACGGAGAGCTGACCTCTCACCCATGGTCATGTTATATTTTTATAACCCAGAGGTAAAGGAGAAAGAGGAGAGGTACCATATATATGTTGACCTGCTGATTGGTTGGGGAAAGATGGGGTCTTCCAATATACCTGCTGGGTGATTGGGGGTGTATAATGCCCCTATTTGTGCAGGGTGAGAAATGGACCACATATCTCACCCCAACGAGGAAGTGAGGAAGTGAGGGGGCAGGAAGCAGTAGTGCTGGGGTGGGGTGGGGGTTGTTTGTAACAATTACAGTGAGACAGGTGGGATGATAAGGGTCAGGTGATTCTTATCTCAAACAGAGGCTTTTTGAGTTTTATCTCCTTGGAGAGGCCTTGAAGCCCCACAAGCAACTCTTAAGCTTTTTGGTTTTAAGACTCTATTTAAGGCACACGAAAAGATGTTCATCATTCCTAATTATTAGATAAATGAAAAGCAAAACTGCAATATCGTATCACCTCACACCTGTCAGAATGGCCATCACCAAAAAGAACACAAATAACAAAATGCTGGCAAGGATGTGGAGAAAAGGGGACACTCCTGTGCTATTGGTGGGAATGTAAATTCTTGTAGTCACTGTGGAAAATGGTATAGAGGTTTCTTTAAAAACTAAAAATAGAGTTACCATATGACCCAGAAATTCCACACCTGGGTATATATCCAAAAAGCTCTAACACACTAATTCAAAAAGCTATATATATACCCCCAACATACATAGCAACATTATTTACAATTGCCAAAATATGAAAGCAACCCAATGTCCATCAACAGATGAATGGATAGGAAGTTCCCACTGTGGCTCAGTAGGTTAAGAACCTGACATAGTATCCATGATGCTGTGGGTTCAATCCCTGGCCTTGCTCAGTGGTTAAGGATCCAGGCTTGCCATAAGTTATGGCAAAGGTCACAGATGTGGCTTGGACTGGGTGTTGTAATGGCTGTGGTATAGGTCAGCAGCTTCAACTCTGATTCAACTCCTAGCACAGCAACTTCCATATGCCACAGGTGCAGCCATAAAAAGAAAAAAAAAAAAAAAAAGATAACTGGATAAAGAAGATATGGTATATACATACACAACTGAATATTATTCACTATACAAAAGTATGAAATTTTGCCATTTGCAGCAGTATATATACACTTGGAGGGCATTATGTTTAGTGAAATGGTTAAATGCAAATACTGTACAATATCAATTGCATATTGAATCCAAAAAGCAAACTAGTGAATGTAACATTTTTTGCTATATAAAAAGACCCATAGAGTATAAACTCCTTATTGCCAGTGGGAAGAAAGAAGGGAGCAGGAGAAATATAGGGGTGGGGAATTAAGAAGCACAAACTATTAGGTATAAAATATGCTGCAAGGATATGTTGTACAACATGGAAAATATAACCAATATCTTATGATTAAAAATGCAATATAAACTTCAAAACTTATGAATCATTATATTGTATGCTTACAACCTATATAATATATAATACAGCCACAATACTTCAATAAAAAAGAACCTCTCAAATATTTTGTCATGTGGATTATATCTATCAAAATTGACCTTACTGGAAATTAAATCTGAAAACTTTTAAATTATGTATTTATTAATTTGTTTAAAAAAATTAAAGATCCATGTTATGAATGACACATTTCTTTTAGGAAAAATAGTTTTCCAATTCAGAAAAATCCAGTGAGAAAAGTGCAAAAGAGATGTTTGCAAATCTGTAGCATCTGGCTCATTAAATGACAGCTGTATTCTCGTATCTGCTTTTTCATTTGGTCTGTTGTAACATTATATATGTAGCCTCCGGGAAATGCCACTCTAAACTCGTGAAAAATGAGAGTGAAAAGAAACATAATTTCTTCATATCATATGAAAATGCTTTGACCTCTCAGAGCTTCTGAAAGAGTTTTGGAGACCCCAGGAAACCCAGACTTCACTTTGTAACTGCTGATCTAGATGATGGAATAGTTACTCTAAATCGTAAAGATTTATTACATATGCATATATATTTACATATTTAAAACAAAGAATTATGTCACTTGCTCATTATGCATGAAAATAACTGAGTAAAGATTTTTCTTTTTCCTTTTTATTCTCTTTTTTCTCATTTTTCTCTCTTTCTCTTCTCTCTCTCTCTTTCTAATGGCTGCATCTGCAGCATATGGAAGTTCCTGGGCTAGGGGTCAAATCAGAGCTTCAACTGACAGCCTATGCCACAGCTACAGCAACACCAGCTCTGAGCTGCATCTGTGACCTACGCAACAGTTTGGGGCAACACTGGATCTTTAACCTACTGAGCAAGGCCAGGAATTAAACCCACATCCTCACCAAGACTACGCTGGGTTCTTAACCTGTTGAGCCACAACAGGAACTCCAGGGTTTTACTTTTTCTGAATTGGTCCTTAACATAACAATGACAATAAGACCTAACACTTACAAAGTAGTCCTGACATCAGGCAGCATGTTAAGAGCTTTGCAAATATAATTTCACAGTGGCTGCACCAATTTGCATTCCCACCAACAGTGTAATAGGGTTCCTTTTTCTCCACACCCTCTCCAGCACTTATTGTTTGTAGTCTTTTTGATGATGGCCATTCTGACTGGTGTAAGGTGGTACCTCATAGTGGTTTTGATTTGCATTTCTCTAATGAGGAGTGATGTTGAGCATCTTTTCATGTGTTTATTTGCCATCTGCATGTCTTCTCTGGAGAACTGTCTGCCTAGATCCTCTGCCCATTTTTGGATGGGGTTGTTTGTTTCTTTGGTGTTGAGCTGTAGGAGCTGTTTGTAAATTTTGGA
>PVHT021183585.1:6002046-6031882 GCA_004024745.2 Catagonus wagneri
CTTTTCAAATAAGACAATCTGGGGGGGTGGGGGGATGCACTGGGGGTTTGGGATACAAAATCTGTAAAATTGACTTGTGATGATTTATGCACACCTATAATTGAAATAAAATCCATTAAGAGAAAATAAAATAAAATAAAATAAAATAAATTAAAAAAAAAAAAGAAACCAAAAAAATATATATATATAATTTCATTTAATCCTCCAAACAGTCCTAGGGGAGTTCCTGTTGTGGAATAGCAGAAATGAATCCAACTAGTAACCACGAGGTTGTAGGTTTGATCCCTGGCCTTGATCAGTGGATTAAGGATCCTGAGTTGCTGTGAGTTGTGTTGTAGGTCACAGACATGGCTTGGATTCTGCGTTGCTGTGGCTGTGGCAAAGGATGGTGGAAACAACTCTGATTTGATCCCAGCCTGGGAACCTCCATATGTTGCAGGTATGGCCCTGGCGGGGTGGGGGCGGGGGACAGAAATCATGGAAGATGGTGCCACTAATGTTATTGTACCAGTTCACAGGTGAGACCGGGTCTCAGGGGGCACTCCTGGCAAACCCTAGACCTGGCTTTTAAGCTTAGGTAGTCTGTCTGACTCCACACACTCAACACCCTAATCAGGACACAGAATTCCACCTTCAGAAATGGTCGCTGAGCATTGAAATAATTATCTTAATCTTCGCGAAAGTTCTGTGAGGACAACCTCAGAATTCTCATGTTACAGATGAGCAGACTATGTATCATGGTTGCCTTCCCTCTCTCTGTGCCACCAGCCATCTTTCCCTCACGTGGGATCAGAATGATCCAGAGACTGTTCGAGCAGCTCACAGGACAGGAGACAAAGAATGTTTGCAGTTATTTTTAACTTCATTTGAAAAACGAGAAAAAAAAACTCTTTTGGAATTCCTGTTGTGGCTCAGCAGATTAAGAACCCAATAGTGTTCATGAGGATGCGTGCTCAATCCCCGACCTTGATCAGTGGGTTAAGGATAAGGCGTTGCTACAGGCTGTGGTGTAGGGTATAGTTACGCCTCAGATCTGGTGTTGCTGTGGCTGCAGCATAGGCTGGCAGCTCCAGTTCCTATTTAGCCCTTAGCCTGGGAACTTCCATATGTTGCAAGTTTGGCCCTAAAAAGAAAAAAAAATATTAAACATTGCCCTTCACTGAGCCATAAGGGTGCACTTAAGATGTGAGATGTGTCCTGAGGGAAGAGTTGGGTGGTCCGGAGTTCCCGTCGTGGCTCAGTGGTTAACGAATCTAAGAACCGTGAGGTTGCGGGTTCGATCCCTGGCCTTGATCAGTGGGTTAAGGATCCGGCGTTGCCGTGAGCTGTGGTGTAGGTTGCAGATGCGTCTCGGATCCCGTGTGGCTGTGGCTGTGGCAAAGGCCGGCAGCTACAGCTCCTGTTAGACCCCTAGCCTGGGAACCTCCATATGCCGCGGGTGCGGCTCTACATAAAAAAGGCAAAAAGACAAAAAAAAAAAAACAGTTGGGTGGTCCTCAGTGGAGGATTATTGCTCTCAGTGCAGATGATAAGTCAAACTTTCTGGATGGATTCATTATTTTTTATTTTGCATAATGTAATACAAAAAGGACAAGTGGTTTATAAAGACTGCTGTGAAGAAAAAAAATTATGGAACAGCTTGCTGTAGCAGAGAGTTGCAAAGACTAATAATCCAGGCACAAATACAAAGGAAAATGGCAGAACTGACTCTTTTCCTGAATTATTACTGGCTTTCTATTAGCAATGTTCTATGATTTTTTAAAAAAATCCGTTGAGGGGGAGGGAGTGGAAGGGACTGGGAATTTGGGGTTCATAGATGCAAACTATTGCCTTCGGAATGGATAAGCAATGGGATCCTGCTGTATCACACTGGGAACTATGTCTGGTCACTTATGAAGGAGCATGATAACGTGAGAAAAAAGAATGTATACATGTATGTGTGACTGGGTCAACTTGCTGTGCAGCAGAAAATTAACAGAACACTGTAAACCAGCTATAATGGAAAAAATAAAAATCATTATAAAAAAATAAAGTCTATTGAAGCAGCACTGGGTATAAGTTGGCCAAAATATTTGAAGTTATCAAAAAACTATCTGGACTATGGACTTTCTTCATCGTTAGTGATGAACCTTGTAAATATTGTGCAGGCAACATGAAGCAGTAATGGTTAGTAGGACATTATAAAATGTTATCTATTTCACCTTTAAAATGTTCTTCTGGATTTCCCTGGTGGCCTAACAGGATAAGGATTCAGCCTTGTCACTGCTGTGGTTCAGGTCACTGCTGTGGCTCAGATTCAATCCCTGGAAGATACCAGGAATTTCTGCATGCCATAGGCATGGACAAAAAACAATGTTCTTCTGTAATTCTAGTCTTGGTGTACATTTTATAATGTATACAATACATTAAAAGAGTTGAGAGGATATTGGTAATACACGTATAATAGACAATTTTCTATTCATACAAGACATTGATCAAAATGGCTTGGAGAACTGTGCTTTACATTTTATTCCTTCTTATTTCTATAATGAAGAGCCAGACTTTCAGGCGCTAATATTTTAGTATCTTAATTTTTGTCAGGCATACTGAGTTTTTAAGTATGAGTCTGAATTAAGAGTGGGAGAAAACCCCCAAATTTATTTGATTATACTGGCTATTGTACTAGAAACACAGAAAACTATTTTCTTTTGAGAGCCAATACATTCACAGAAAATTGTTTGGCAAGTAATATGTGCTTGGTACATGTTAACCGAGTTAAGAGATAGGTTGTCACTTATCAATAGAAGGCATTTGGTATTATGAGTGCCTACTGTCCCATTTCATCTTGTTTGCTTGTTTGTTAATAATACCCTAAATTTCCCATGTAAGCCATCCTTCCCTCAGTCTTAAAGTTCAGAGAAGAGTATGTGATCTATGCCAAAGTCAGTTGGGACATTCTACCAATCTACCTGCATGACTCAACTCAGGCAAATGAGGAGACTGAAATTCTACCCCATTGGCTGCTGGCAGGTGTTGTGTTACTGCAGGGGCCCTGATATTGAAACTAGTGTAGAGAAGGGGAGAGGGATGGTAAAAGACTCCAGCTAATACAATAACAAAATTACTGCCATGTTCTCAAGACCTCTCATCATGAATGATCCACAATTGCCTAAAATTAAGCTCTTTAAGAAAGTAAGGCTTAAGACCGGCAGAGGGCCAAAAAACACATGAAAAGATGTTCAATGTCACTAATTATGAAAGAAAGGCAAGTCAAAATTACCATAAGGTATCACCTCGCCCCAGTCAGAACGGCCATCACCAAAAAGTCTAAAAACAATAAATGCTGGAGAGGGTGCTGAAGAAAGGGAACCCTCTTACACTGTGGTGGGAATGTAAATTGGCACAACCACTATTGAGGAGAGTATGGGAGTTCCTCAAAAAACTAAATATGGAACTCCCATATGATCCAGTAAGCTCACTCCTGGTCCTCTATCTGGAGAAAACCATAATTCAAAAAGATACATGCATCTCAACGTTCATTGCAAAATTATTTATAATAGTCAAGACATGGAGGCAACCTAAATGTCCATTGACAGAAGAATGGATAAAGATATGGTACATGTATACAATGGAATATTACTCAGCCTTAAAAAGAATGAAATCACGTCATTTGCAGCAGCATGGATAGACTTAGAGATTATCATACCCGAGTGAAGTAAGTCAGGCAGAAAAAGACAAATATCATATCACTTATATGTGGAATCTCATAAAAATGACATGTAAGAACTTATTTAAGAAACAGAAACAAACTCACAGATTTCGAAACCAACCTTATAGTTACCGTAGGAGAAATCATTTGTGGGAAGGAAGGAACTGGGGGTGGGAATAACATATACACAGTACTGTATAGAATGGATGATTAACAAGGACCTATTGTATAGCTGGGGGAAATCTACTCAGTAGTTTGTAGTAATTTATATTAGAAAAATATGGATATATTTATATGCCCATATTTGTCATTCACTTTGCTGTATACCTGAGACTAATACAACATTGTAAGTCAAGTGTACTCCAAAAATTTTTTTAAAAAAGAAAGTCTTTTCTTCCCGAGATTCAGGGTATTATTTGCAGTGGGAACAGTCATTCATTTCTGGCAAGATGTTCTTGGTACATAGAATCTTCAAACCCATCTGTTATTTCACAGAGAAAGAAATTTCTGTGTGATGTCATTGGAGAAGACACCTTTTATCACACACATGCCTATGAAGTTTTACATTCCTCAGAAGGGGAAGAGAGGGCAAGGAAAAAATATTGCAAACCAAATCTGAACTGAAAAGCAACAAAAAGGTAAGGAAACAAGCAGAACAACAGAAAAACCAAGCATAGTCTTTTATATTTTCAAATACTCAGAATTCCATTAACAAAAATGTTCCATTAATCAGCATAACTATGGAAGCAAGTGCAGTAGTTATTACTTAATGTAATGACAACCTTGAGTCACGGCTATAAGACCCCAACATTTTTCAGGCTTACTTTGGCTCTGATGAATCTGGTTTAAACATTCCTAACCTACAGGCCAGTAATACACTTCCTGTAGAATGGGTATCGGCTCTTGGATCTTTCTCAGCACAGTCATAGAGAAAAAAAATCAAAATAGAAATAACAAAAGGATCAAGTAGGCAATCGGGGTCACTGAGTGTGAAGAAATAGCACAGAAATCTTGAGTGAATGCAGCCTATTTAGACACAGCCTGAGATGATGGCAGCGATTTCCTCTGGAGGACAAAAATACACAAAGAATTACTAGGTGCTGGTAGAAGAGGTGTGAAGCAAGCTGTGAAAATAGCACATTTACAGGAGGGCTGTTGTGATTTGCAAACCTAATTAAGCAAATTTTATGCCTTTATGAAGTAAGAGCCAGATTCACTTTTCTTACAGCAGTAGAACAGTTTTTCTACAAAACCTAGAATAAATAAAATGCAACAAACTTATGATCAAAACAAAGCCATCCCACTAAGAGAATGCTTATTTTCTCTAGTGGGGTTTCCTCTTCTTTGTCAATATTTGTTATTCCAATCAGGTAATTAAGTGATTGCAGTATGCCCTAGCATATTTTGCTAACTCTATCAATTAGGTGATCATTTATTTAATGTTCTAGATAAACAAGCCTGTCTCATACTCTCATTACACGTTATAGTTATGTTTATCAGCACTAACTATGTATATTGTAATTGTTTGCTACATCTGTCTTTCTCTGACTATTACTAGCCTATGAACACCATGAGGTGTGTACTTCCTTATTATAAGAAGGACCAACACATATCGAGTGTGCAATTAGTGTTCAATAAATACTAAGTGTAGTGTTCAATACATATTGAGTGCCAGATTTTGTTTTGTGTCAGATCAGTTGTTTAATTTTCCTCAAAAAAGCCTTATGATATGAATATTATCAGTATTCTCATTTTTGCAATAGGGACTTTTAAACTCAGAGACTTTAATTTGTTTGCACTCACAAAGGAAGCTAAAAATGGAAGCCTGAGATATGAACCCAGGCAATCTGACCCCAGTGGTCTTACTCTTAATTCCTATGCTATGATGGCAGTGAAGGTTTTGTATTGATTACAACCAAGAATATTGAAAGAGTTAATGTTTATTGTATTCTTATTACTTACAAGGAAAGTACACCAAACCATTTATATATATATAAACTATATATATATATAACTTTATAAACACTAACTATATATATATATATATATAAAACTATATAAACACTAACTTATTCTTTTACAGGACTATGAGTTAAATACTAATACTATCCCGATCTTATGGATAAGAAAACAATGGTATGACAATGACAGAGCCAAAATTAAAACCATAGCTATCTGGCTCCAAGTTCTTGGCCGCTTACCGTTGTATGATATGCTACTATCACACCCCCAGGATGCTTGAATCCATAACAAGTTGGTCCTACCTGTAGACACAAGGACTAAAAAGGCCCCTGGGATATCTAAAGCTGGTGAAGTCTGTAAGCTCCTTCTATGTTACTGAGCCTGTTCAATGCTCTCCTCATAAATTATCACATAGTCTTAACTACACCCCACAGGTGCAGTTGAAGTTCAGTTGGAGTTAAGAGTCAAGCACTGTTTTGCTGGGTTTCTTAGTCAAGAAGTATAAAAGAGAAAGGGAGATGATTTTCATTGCCTGATAAAAGAAAATGCATCTGAAAAAATATATGTTTTCATTGGCCCTGGATTCAAGAAACATGTCTTTAAAATAAATATGTTTTCTTTCCCATACTTATCAAGCTTGCGGACAGTTCAGAGATGAGTAACAATCTAGCGGTATTTGAAGTTCGGATCTCCCCTGGCATTACCATTCTGACTTCAAGTTTTCCAGGTTTCCTCTCTTCATGGATGCTGGATAGTTCAAAATTCTGTCATCTTCTGCTGCTATTCTAAAGTCACCTTTGATCACATTGCTAATTTTCATTCACTCATTCAACAATTATTAACTGAGCATCAATCGTATGTGGACATTTGCAGGTACTGGGGATCAAAAATAAGTGAACAGCATGCATGGCCCCTGCTTTTCTTGAACTTGGAGCTTGACAATGGCCAATAACTGGATAGAGGGACATTTGAGTGACATTGCTCTGGTCTCACCCTCATCCAAGTTTTACTTGCATTTGGTGTTCAAATGCTTGTTTATATTCCAACAAGCAGAAATAAGAGAAAACAGTCTTTACATCCCCAGCATCTTGCAGTGTCCGGCACATAATGGGTGCTTGATTAATATTTGCTGAGGAAGAGGAGCAGTTACGTGGAAATGATAAAAGGTCAGAGGGAGGGAGAAAGATAAAATGAGGCGGACTGGAATGAATGCAGAAGATGGCATGAAAGGAAGACATCTGTGCGGGTCAAAAAACTATGGGTAAGAATCTCTCACTTTGACAATCTTAAAATTATCCTAAGGGAAGTGAAAAGTAGGCAATACATGAAAAGATAGTTTGAGCCAGATTGTGGACTATCTTAATGGAAAATTGAGAGCTTTATTTTTAATTAAGCAAAAACTGGGGAACTGCCAAAAGTTTTAAAAAGTTACAAAATAATTGGGATTCTGCTTTGGGAATACTAATCTTAAACTCCACAAGGACAGAAATTTAAACAATGTCAGCAATGCACCCCAAGAACTCAGAACAGAGCCTGGCCCATAGTAGATACTTCATAAATCTGCTGTTTTTGTTCGTTCGTTTGTTTTTTGTCTTTTTAGGGCTGCACCCATGACACATGGAGGGTCTCAGGCTAGGGGTCAAATCAGAGCTGTAGCTGCTGCCCTGCACCACAGCCACAGCAACACAGAATCCAAGCCATGTCTGTGAACTACACCACAGCTCATGGCTACGCCAGACCCTTATCCGACTGAGTGAGGCCAGGGATAGAACCTGTGTCCTCATGGATGCTAGTTAGATTCGTTTCCACTGAGCCACGAAGGGAAATTTTATCAGTTTCAATGGGCTCCAACAATAGGTTGGTAGGTAGATAGACAGATCAAAATATATAGATAGATCTTTATTTTTTAATTTATTTGTATTTATTTATTTATTTTGCTTTTTAAGGCCACACCTGTGGTATATGGAGGTTCCAAGTCTAGGGGTCCAACTGGAGCTACAGCTGCCAGCCTACACCATGGGCACAGCAATATGGGATCCGAGCTGCATCTGCGACCTACACCACAGCTCATGGTAACACCAGATTCTTAACCCACTGGGCGAGACCAGGGATCGAATCCGAAAGCTCATGGCTCCTAGTCGGATTCGTTTCTGCTGCACCACGACGGGAACTCCTAGACAGATCTTTAAAAGGACACTGAGACCCTTTAACCCCTTGAGAATCATACTGATACTCTATTCTTCATCCTCCTTTAAGATGCTTCATAACTAAGTGCTCAATCCAGAACACTAAAAATTATCCTCAACATCTAAATAACAGTTAAAGTGTGTTATTAACATATAGCTGAAACACTTAGGAGGTTCTTACCTCCAAATATAAATTAGTTCTTCTGATAATCTGCTAAGCTTTGTTCTCATAGTTGGCTAATATAGGCTTTTTGTTTGTTTGATTGTTTTAAAATATTTTCTCCTAAATTCCATCATGGTAATTCATGAGAATCCTCGGAGAATAGTTGGGGAAAATAATTGTTCGCTGAATTAGCTTCACAGAACATCTTGTTAATTCTGTTTGCTTTTAAAACAATTCATAATAATACATTACACCCAAGAGTTGTCTGGTTTCTAAGTGAATTAATTCTACCTAATACATAGGCAGAGAAGAGGGCATCCGAGGGCTTTTTGTGAGTTACAACTAATTCTTTTATCCTCTATTTCATTGGGTACATTAATGTTGACTTCAGTTGTTATCATAGTGGAAATTAACTTCCAAAAAGACCTAGACTAGGATCCCTCAATAGATTGAAAATGACGTAAGCTCCCTGAGGTCAAGAATCTACTCATTTTGTATCTGCTCACACATCTTCTCTCCATCCCTCTTCTTTACATGGCATTGAACATGACTGTTTTAAAAGTGCTTTCTGAGTAATTGCTTGAAGTAATTTATTCATGTGATCTTTCTAAAAGCAAGATATGACCAGAATAACTTTCAGTATCTTTGAAACTGTGTTAAATTTCAAATACAGTGGGCTTTATTACTCATTTCATAAGAAGACTCTGACGTTAAATGTATTCATTAAGGAATGAGGACTTGAAAAAGAGCTCAATTACATTAAAACATTGAGCAACCTTCATATTCAACAGAAATGTTAAACCACCTATTAATGCAAAGACTCTCTTTGGTTGCACCTACACTCGTTTTGAATATTACTATGGAAACCAGGGAAACTGTCCTTAGAGAAACATAATGGGGCTTTTAAAAATACATTTTAAAATCACCTGCAACCAAGACCTCCAAAAGCCTTAGGAACCATTGTTCTCCCTTTTAGAGCCCTAAATGTAACTAATATAATTCGGTTACCTAACAAAGAGCAGTGAGCTGCTTTTGAATATAGAAATTTATCCTCAGTTTTTTTTTCAGATTGGAAGAAATGTGAATAGCATGCCTTCCCCCCCCCCCCCTTCCTGTTTGTCTTTCTGGTTATTCCGAACTGAGATGGACAAATGAGAAGACACTGGAATACGAGGATCATCTAAGTTCAGGTTATACTATACTTGGTTGACACAAGAAATGCTAGAAATCTCATGAGAAATCAGTTAAATTTACTGAAGTAAAAGCATTGGGTAATAAGCTTGATATGAACTATTTTTCTTTTCTAGAACTACACACATTGCTGAGATAATTAAGTCCATCTGTTTGAGAGAGACAAATGGGAGTTTGGTTCCATCTAGCACTGGAGATAGGTTGAAGCAATCTGCTTGGTTCCTGGAGGGCAAGAGACTATAATCTGATTATCACTCTATTTTAAGCAGCTAATTGGAGGGTATGGCAAAAGTATTCACGTTTACTGAATGTTCAACAAAAAGGTAAATGAATACAAACAAATAAATGAAGGAAGTTAAATTCTCAGTATACATTCATTGACAAAGACCATAGTGCATCCAGCACTGGAGAAGGATTTGATGGTTGTTAAAAAAACAAACAAACATGAAAGAATGTGGTTCACAGTTTGTAATGAACTAACCCAACTGGTTATTAACCATGGCTGCATCAGGCATACTTTGAAAAAGTAATGAGTTTTAACCCACATCTCCACCAAATTGGACCTAAGTGGTCCCAGGCATCTCTTGGAGCAACTGACTTTCATATCTTCTCTTTTTAAAGTTCTTTCTAGATCAAAGAGTACAATGCGACAGTTTCAAAGTACAAGAAACAAGAAATACGGCCAGTCCACTAGCCAAGATCTGTTTCTAATGTTGTAATACTTTCTCAGGATACGCGGGGGTTCTGTGATCCCAATGAACTATGATATTTCACACCAAAGTAGGCTGAAATTCCCGTCTAGAGTTGCTCTTAGTGCTCAGCTCCTGTACTTCGGTCATTTTATTCCAGCTGGCTGAGTCACGTGCATCCATGGCACTCTTCCATTCCTGCTCCTGGCCCCAAGGCTGAGCTCAGGGCAGTCCAGACAAGACCCATCCTGTGATGACTTTCTTTTTTGAGATACTATTAACTTCGGAGACCCACTGCCTCTCTCAGGAATACCTCAGCCCATCAAATATTCTCTAACCACTCTAAACCTTCGAGAAAAGGCTTTGGGACATGTACTTTTCCTTTGAAATGGCCCTTTGACCCCAAAATAAAGCCAAAGGTTTGAATCCATGTTTGTCAAATGTACTTAATTTCACCCAACACCAGCGTTTATATCCCAGATCCTTGCAAAAGTACTCTCTTATTCTCTACCCTTTGGATATTTGCCTTATCTTTTTTTAAAAAAAAATTGAAAGGACTGTTTGTTGACTATCACCGTACAAATAAAATCTATGGAAAAGAGGCAGTTTAATATCCACATCTCTCAAAATAGAGACAGCTGCTTTTAAATGGTTAATTCCCATAAAAAAAAATCAAAGTAAAACCTGTCCAGGAGATCACAAAATTAAAAAAAATTCCTCTTCTATGATTTGGCATGAATTATGACCCATTTGTCAGCTGCTAAAGAAGCTTCTATGTAGAGTAATCTATTTTGGAAAAATAGATTACTTCGTTTTAATTGGGAGGAATTTTTTTCTGTTATAGATATAGGCCTGCAATTCTCAAAGAACTCATTTCTGAGAAAGTTGTTTTGTGTCATTTTATGAAAATGGTGGAAAACTTGAGAGTAGATTTGCATTTTTTTCATTTCACTTTTAAAGACTTTTTATGTACCTAAGAAGGTTGGCAAGCTGCTTATAACTTTATTTGATCCTTTTTTCACAATGGAATTTTATCTAATTAATTGGGTAAAGTAAACAATAATATCAACTACCAATTGCATTTGGCCCTTGAGGCTTTGCATTAAGATGAGTGGCTATTATGCCAATTAAATAATAAATAACTAAAGGCCCCTTAATCCTTCCGTTTAAAAATTTTAAAAATCTGTAGGGGACAGAAAACAACCACTATGGCTTTTAAAAACTTCAGTAACTCAAGGCAGACATGCAAAATCTTCTAAATACTAAAGATGTTTGCTAAAACATGATTTTTTAAAAAACAGGATTTTGTCCTCCCAGTTTACAAACTAATGACTATATTCTCTGTTGTGGATGTGGTTTGTTTGCACACAATATCTAGCCTACCCTCCTCCCGGGCCTTTCTGTACAGTAGAGGCTGAAAAACTAAAATTACATTTTTGGGAGTTCCTGTCATGGCTCCGCTGAAACGAATCTGACTAACATCCCTGAGGACACAGGTTCGATCCCTGGCCTCGCTCAGTGGGCTAAGGATCCCACGTTGCTGTGAACTGTGGTGTGGATCACAGGTGCTGGCTAGGATCCCACATTGCTATGGCTGTGGCATAGACTGGCAGCTATAGCTTCGATTAAACCCCTAGCCTGGGAACCTCTATATGCCTCAGGTGCAGACCTAAAAAGACAAAACTAAATAAATTAAATAAAATTACATTTTGAAGGAACCCTTGCAGCCAGGGTCCTGGCTGTGATTATTGTCACCTACTGAAGAGTGGAAAGGAGGCAGAGGCCATGCTGCCCTACTTCTGCTTCTAGTGTTTGTAGAGCTATTTTGTTTTCCCATGGCAGCGTTAGCAATGGGGCAAGGACCACGAAGTTCATGTGGGCTGAGGGGCAGGGCGTGGGCATCCGTTTTTCTGGCCCGGGAGGTGGCAGGCACTGCGTGATCTGGAGCTGACCGCAGAACAGCAGCCTCCTGCCCGCAGTGGCTCCCGAGCACACAGGAGCAGTGTGCTGTGGCAAGTTCCTCACTGTCGCCAGGAAGGTTTGCTTCTGGCACCACTGCTCCCCATTTTAGCATGATCACAGGAGTTCCCTTCGTGGCTCAGTGGTTAACGAATCCGACTAAGAACCGTGAGGTTGTGGGTTCGATCCCTGGCCTTGCTCAGTGGGTTAAGGATCTGGCGTTGCCGTGAGCTGTGGTGCAGGTTACAGATGCGGCTCGGATCCCTCGTTGCTGTGGCTGTGGCAAAGGCCGGCGGCTACAGCTCCTGTTAGACCCCTAGCCTGGGAACCTCCATATGCCGTGGGTGCGGCTCTAGATAAAAGGCAAAAAGACAAAAAAAAAGCATGATCACAGAAGAGGGTCCAAAAATAGGCCTGGAGTGCATTTATGTCTGTGTGTTTTACTTTGATGAAAAAAACTCATATCTAATGATAGATTAGAGACATAGACCTTTCTGATTTCTTCTTTTGCAAGAGTGTTGGGGACATGGCTATGGGACTATATACTGTCAAATTTTTATTACATGAGATCATGTTACTTACAGGTATTCTTTGACTTTTTGCAGAATTAATAAAGTTTAAAAATAAAGATAATGTAAGAAAAGAGTTTATAGGAGTTCCCGCCATGGCATAGTGCATTAAGAATCCAACTGCAGCTGCTCAGGTGTCTGAGGAGACGCAGGTTTGATCCCCAGCCCTTTGCAGTGGATTAAAAGGATATAGCATTGCTGAAGCTGTAGCTCCCGTTGCTGCTGTGGCTCAGATCACAGCTGTGGCTTAGACTCAATCCCTGGCCCAGGAACTTCCATATGCTGCAGGTGAGGCCATAAAAAAAGATAAAAGAACAAATAGAAATAGGCACAGAAACACAGATATCTCTCATGGTGAGATTAGAGTAGGTTTTTCATTCTATTTGTGTTCCTTTTTTACATATTTCTACATTGCTTATATAATAATAGCTATCTTGCAAGAGCAAAGAAGATAACTGTGTAATGCAATGGAGACAGCTTACCTTTCATACAACCACCTTGATAATTACTGTCAAACCTACCACAAGGCAATCCACAGAGATATTTTACCCCCTCAATGATTCTGAAAGCCAATTAATACCCTGTAAAAGTCGTTTTCTACTTGAAACACTTTTTTTTTCGTAACTGAACACTAATGGATACATTCATTCTGTGTTAATATCGGGTTAGTATAGATTTGTTGTCAAATGTTCTATTCTGCTTAAACCAGCAAGTGTGAACTCTGTTCTCTGCAACTGAACGCAGATGGACAAATTTACCCTATAATATTGGCTTTATAATAACACCAGAGTCTGTTATTACTATTCTAGACTACTGGTTCTGTGAATGAACAGACTAGCTCAATTTTTCATAGATTAATTGTAGCACAATGCGTAACACATAATAGGAGCTCAATAAATACTTAAAAAATTCCATAGTGTATGTGATAACTCCTTCAAAGAACTTCACATTCTTTTCAATAGCTTTTCGGTGAAACAGCCAAACTTGAATATTTATCATCTTCTCTGATAGTTCTTTGTCTTGCTGATTTCATAAAGTTTTCCAAAATTTTTAATGAAAAATTCTGTAAGTAAAAAAACCAAACCGATAACCTTTCATGATAGATTTTAACACACTAGCAAGATGTATACTTTTCTTTCCACATTATCTTAACACAGACTTATTCCCCCCCTTAGCCAATTTTTAAAGTTTTATTGAAGTATAGTTGATTTAACACAACGCAAACTTTCTAAATTCTTTTTAAGGGATTTTCATTTATTATTTAGGGTTCTCATGGTTGCCAATGAGAGGAACAGAACTCAATGTCGTTTAAGCAAAATAATAAAATATTAAACAAAAAAATATACATGGAATTTTTTATTGACTTACAGAACCGAGTTTAGCCGTATATATAGATGTCTGGTTTCAATCAAGGCTCTTATACCCTTCTGCCTTCTCCTCTGGTAGATAAACTTTCTCTATACAGCAAGTAAAACTGCTACCAGCAGTCTCAGATGCACTTCTTACCAGCTTACTATATTTCCAAGACAATAAAACTTTTCCTGTTTGCCTTCACAGAAAGCTGGCGGAGAGGACCCACCTGGCATAGTTAGAGGTGAGCCCAGTCTTTGAATATCATTGGACTGTGAGGTACTTTAAGTGGCTGGATCTCCACCCAAAACATCTGGAATACGTACCTGTTAAGGATGTGTAATGGTGCGGTTGTTAGTTGGCAAACAAAAGATTAGGTCCACAAATTGTTCACATAAGCGATAATCTTAATAAACTACAGAGGTGTAATTAGGTAGTACAGAAAGGATATTTCACAACTTTGAAGATCCTAAATATTTATGGAACCTGGAGAAGCCTCAGATCCAGTTCTTTTTACACCTTCTGTAGTTGTATGAGGCACAGTTCATACAAACTACATTCTACTCATTTGTAACATTAGACACATGTCATTTATTTATTTGTTTGTTTATTTATTTATTTATTGCTTTTTAGGGCCGGACCTGCAGCATATGGAAGTTCCCAGGCTAGGGGTCAAATAGGAGCTGCAGCTGCTGGCCTACACCACAGACACAGCCAAAGTAACACCAGATCTGAACCAAGCTGCATCTCAGATCCATGCCACAGCACACAGCAATACACAGTCCTTAACCTACTGAGTGGGGCCAGGGATTGAACGCATATCCCCGTGGATACTAGTAGGGTTCGCTTCCTCTGAGCCACAATGGGAACTCCAGTTAGACAACTGATCTTGTAGAAGTTACGGTGAAGAGAAATGTTCTTTGATGAAAGCCCACTAATTCAATTATAGATTCCTCAGGAAGAGAGGCTCTTATTAACAGAAGAGAGAATGGGGGCTGGGCAGGCACAAATAACAAATACTGTCTGTGTTCCACCCTCTACCACATGACACATATATTTTTTCCCTAATACACATAATTTTAAAAATTCCTATTTTTGTCACACGTGAAATTGAAAGTGCTTTCACCCACTCTGCAAATTTAGTGAAACTTAAAAGTTCAGTCCAGTTATGCATCCCATTCTGAGTTCAAGAGCTCTGAATGATATAATTTCTCCTTCGTTAGTGCAAATGAAGATTCAACAAATTTTGGGAGTTTCCATCGTGGCTCAAGCGGAAATAAAACCAACTAGTATCCATGAGGATGTGTGTTCGATCCCTGGTGCTGCTCAGTGGATTAAGGATCTGGTGTTGCTGCAAGCTGCGGTGTAAGTTACAGATGTGGCTCAGATCCACTGTTGCTGTGGCCGACACTGAATCTGCTAGTAAGTACCTTGATGGACTTCCCAGCCTCAAGAACTGTGAGTAATGAAATTCTGCTGTTTATGAGGCACAAAAGAGACTAAGATATATATGCAATGCCATCTAAATACAGCACTATCTAGTTTCTAATTGCCAAGTTAGAGCATTGAAATTACAGTATGGGGCACTCCTAGGTCAGAGAATGTTGGTTTATTTTAATGATAAAGAAAAAATTCTTTACTATCCAAGGAATTGGAAATTAATAGAAATCTATCCTTTGTTGTTAAATCTATTTATCATGGTATTTGGGTCAGCCCTTAAAGATGTAGACAACTTGATTTTTAAACTTGAGATGTTATTTGAACGAACCAATTAATGTAAAATATTTAATAACCAAAATACGTTAAAAAATAAGTTATATTGTTAAATTTATTGTTTAAAAGTTAGAAGCTCTTGAGCCCCCTATTCTATGGGTGAATGATGTGATGAAGGTTATGAGTAGGTCTGGTTATTGCTGGAAGCAACATAGAAATATCCTAAAATTGAATTAATTGATTTATTTGAATTAAAAACGTGTGCCACTAAGTGCTTTACAGAGGTGGGATGTCAAATCATAATGCTTCAAGCAAAATCTTTAAAATCAGACTTTTTAGGTTTGATTCAAAGGAGAATAGTATAGACTTAAAAACAGGGAAGCAAAAGGCAAACGAAACCCCAAGGCCTTCCTAAGAACTCACTGACAGCTCATCAGGGTCAACTTGAACTTCATGTTTCCATTACAGCCTGGTAGCCCCTTCCCTTTCTGATACTGAAAAAAAGAGATTAAAATGTTTAGTTTGGAGTTTCTTTAGTTTTAGCTTCCTACTAATTTTGTCACTAGATCTGAAAAATTCAAATATTAGCTTCCACTAGTTAAATGACCCCTTGGATCCTTAAAACTGTATATTTGAAAAATCTTAGTGTGCAAAATCTCTGTGGGCTGGCCCCTTTGCAGTTCAGATTCCTGCAAAGATGATTTCCTCAACCAATAGGGGAGGAGGAGAAAAAAGGAATGTAGATCTTTTATCCTTTAGGATGATGGACTAAATCAGAAATGAGTGCAAGAAAAGTTAAAGATCAAATAGATTGTTAAAAGATAAAAGGAGGAATAAAATTTTTTTTATTTGAGCAAAAATCGATTCTGATTGGGCAGCACGCAGTCTAGCAGATAGAAAAGGGCTCCGAGGACCTGTGCAAAATGAAAGACATAGAAGCAGAAGGGAGCAGGAACCTGGACCTTATATTCAGCGACAAAAAGCAGGTCACTTGTTTCAAGGTCACTGTCCTTGGAGGAATGACAGGGGTCTAGCAGGCAGATTATGTGACTGGTGCTGAATCAGGCAATCCCTGACTGTCTGTTCTAAGATTCCACTTTTGAGACAGTCAGCACTATAGCTAAGTCTCCATTTGGCGTTTGGTGCCATGGGACTGGGCATAAACAATTCCATCTCGGGCCAGTTGTCTTGCTTTTTCACAATATCCTAATCTAAAAATCAAAGTAGGCTGAATATGTTTTGCTTCTCAGTTTATTTTCCCTTTAAAACTGCTGTTTTGTAAAAATAAATAAATAAAATTGCTGTTTTGATAAAATTTTGGCCCAGGTAGTTGGGATTTAGGAGGACAGGAGAGGGATTTTGATTTTTAACCAGATATTTTGTATCCCTTTAGGCTACAGATAGAGAATATGAGAAGGCAAGGGGCATGGAGAGGGAGAGAGAGAGCATGCTGGAGATAAAGTCAGTGGAAATAAACACTTTTCCAGATAAAAATAGTTTAGCAGGTCTAATTTTGAATGGCAATAATTTACTTTGTCTCTCTTGTCATTGAACAGATCTAGTTACTGTTCTCTCTCACCCTTGAGCCTTCAGGTCATTCACTTATAAACCCACGTCCACCAACCCATTTAACAGCTTTGATAGTATTTTCTCTAGTTATCTCCCAAAACATTTGATAACTACAAAGAAGTACAAAAATAGGAATCAAAGGTTGACTCTTGTTTGAATGCACTTAAATTCCACTCAGCCAGCAATAAACAGTAGCCAAAAAGCTTTTCAGGAGCGCGCAGGAAGTTACAGTTCCTCTAATTCACACACTCAGGGAAAAAAACACTTCGCTAAGTCGTCCAGTAAAAGTTTTCTGAATCTTGGTAACAACCACAGTCATGTAATTTCATAGATTTTAGGGGGATAAAATGAGTACATAAAAGTAAAATAAAAGGCGATGTGAAATATACTGAAGAAGAAATTTATAGCTCTTGTAAAACAGTGCCATCCAGTAAAGTTACAAATGTAATTTTAGATTTTCTCGTAGCCACACCGAAAGTGGAAAAAGGAAGTGAAATTAATTTCAGTAGTATTTTCCTTAATCTTATGTGTCCGAAGTGCTATTTGAAATACTTATGCAAAATATTTTGACGTAGTATTTCAACACATAGCCAATATAAACATTATTGAGAGTATTTTATAGATATTTTTTGTACTAAAGCTTTAAAATCCACATATGTTTTATACTTACGGGGTATCTCAATTTGGACCAACCAGTTTTCAAGTGTTCAGCAGACATATGTGGCTCATGGCTAGCCCACCGCCCACAGCAGTTCTACAGCACAGGGTCCTGGGGTAAAGGGCATGCAAGAGGCTTGTGGTCCTCAGATGGGAGAATGGATAGCTGGTTGGACTACTTGAGCCGTTTCACGTGCTCAAATTACTTATCCTCAGTTTTCTCATCTGTAAAACCATAATAATAATTACTTTGAAAGACTCAGTGAATGTGAGATCAGGAAGCATGGCTTTGTCGTCCTGGTTTCTTTCCACATAGGCTGTTAAAGGATTTTTATACAAAGAAGACATTCAGTGAATCTCACGGAACTGAAGAGAATTTGAAAATATCCTCTCAAACAAGGTGAACTGTTGTGTCAATGGTCTCCTGTTCTCCCTTTTCTGTGTATATATATTATATATATATAAATACACACACACACACATATAGAGTTATGTTTCTTTTTCAAGGTACAGTTGTAGAAGTAAAAAATGATTTCTTAATAATGATTTTTATTTTTTCCATTATAGCTGGTTTACAATGTTCTGTCAATTTTCTACTATACAGCAAGGTAACCCAGTTACACATACATGTATACATGCTTTTATCTCACATTATCATGCTCCATCATAAGTGACTAGATATAGTTCCCAGTGCTATACAGCAGGATCTCATTGTGTATCCATTCCAAAAGCAATAGTTTGCATCTATTAACCCCAAAGTCCTAGACCATCCCATTCCCTCCCCCTCCCCCCTGGCAAACACAAGTCTGTTTTCCATGTCCGTGATTTTCTTTTCTGTGGAAAGGTTCATTTGTGCCAAATATTAGATTCCAGATATAAGTCATATCATATGTTGTCTTTCTCTTTCTAACTTCACTTAGTATGAGAGTCTCTAGTTTCATCCATGTTGCTGCAATGGCATTATTTTGTTCTTTTTTATGGCTAAGTAGTATTCCATTGTGTATATATACCACATCATCTACAATGAATTGAAAGCAAGTGCTATAACAATTAAGAGTAGCTAGTATAGCAGCATATTTAACAAATGGGTTTATTTTAAAGTTTGAAATGATATCGTGCTTTTCAATCTGAAAAATTATCAATGGCAATTAGTTTTAAATTTTTCTGTTAAAATATGAGAGAACAAATGTAACAAATGTTCTTTGGGAAATATTAAATGAAAGTATTTTTATTATTACATGTGCCCTAAATGTAGACATTTTCAGAAATGATTTTTATTAGCTTAGCAAATAAATATTGCACATGAGTGCCTTGAACACGAGCCAGAACTAATGTTTTGTCAGCAGCTGGAATTCGGAGGTATAATCAGTGATAAATCAAAATTGAAATTATGTAATGAATTATGTAATGAAGTCAAGAGGCCCAATGCATTTCTCAGAATTTCGTAAGGAAACTGAGTATGACTGAAATGTTACTACGGTTTAGAGCACATTTAAATATAAAATGTGGGTTTAAATCTAGTGGGTAAAATGAAAGGAAAGAAGAAGCACATAAAAAACGATAGAGGAACTCACACCTGCCCAAGAAGATGAGTCGTCAATTGGTTTAATTCACTGAGGTATGTACCAGCTGAACCTGAACTTGAACTGTGGGCAGGGGACTCTACTGAGGCAGGTCCTCCTAAGAAGACTAAGAAATAGAAACCAATAGGACTAAGTCATGACAAAAGTATCATCTGAGATAGATGGATAGGAGGAAATCTGGAATTATCTGTGAAAATAAATATAGAAAGCTAAGATTACCTGAAATGCATATATTCTTTCCTCCAGGGGGAAAAAAATAAGACTAATAGTTAAACAACATCTTACATTTGTAAAGATTAAATATTTCCAATATTTTATGTGAGAAAAAGAATGTACATGTATATATATGACCTGGTCATTTTGCTGTACAGCAGAAATTGACAGAACATTGTAAATCAACTATAATAGAAAAAAGTAAAAATCTTAAAAAAATATTTCCAATATTTT
Source organism: Catagonus wagneri (assembly GCA_004024745.2). NCBI lineage: Eukaryota > Metazoa > Chordata > Mammalia > Artiodactyla > Tayassuidae > Catagonus > Catagonus wagneri. The sequence continues at coordinate 6,021,773 of PVHT021183585.1, forward strand.
GAATCAAGTGGGAGAAAAGAAGGCCTTTCTTTAGAAGGCCAAGCATAAAAAATGTAGAGTTATTTTTAGAGGAATCGCTAATAAATGGAGGCAGGCAAGAATCAAGTCAGTGATTACACAGATTACATAAAAAGATTTGATTGTAATAAAGATGAAGAGATCAATCACCTGAATTATAATTTTGGCAGCATTTGACATTTTTGAGACATTCGTAATGGCTTAGAGGAAACACTACAAAATGCTTCTTTTATTGAACAAGATTTCAAGTCCACCTAACTAAAGTAAGAATTACAAATTATCTTTTCAGTTTAATATTAACCAAATTAAAGTTGTCAAAAGTTCATTAAGTAATTAAAAAATTAAATACAAAGCCATAAAAAATTAACAAAAAAAGTTGTCAAAGATTTCCCTATTCATTAAATAAGTGACCAATTTTATTCTTCACTAAGACAGTCCTGTGATTGATTGATTTCCTGCAGTATCTTATACACTTCTCTTGTTTTCTTTCTTTCCCCTTCTTTCTTTCCTTCCTTCCTCCCTCCCTCCCTCCCTCCTTCCCTTCCCTTCCCTTCCTTCCTTCCTTCCTTCCTTCCTTCCTTCCTTCCTTCCTTCCTTCCTTTCTTTCTTTCTTTCTTTCTTTCTTTCTTTCTTTCTTTCTTTCTTTCTTTCTTTCTTTCTTTCTTTCTCTTTCTTGTCTTTTCTAAGGCCTCACCAGCAGCATATGGAGGTTCCCAGGCTAGGGAGTCTCAAATCAGAGCTGTAGCCACCAGCCGAAGACACAGCTATAGCAACACAGGATCTGAGCCACGTCTGCGACCTACCCCACAGCTCACGGCAACGCCGGATCCTTAACCCACTGAGCAAGGCCAGGGATCAAACCCGCAACTTCATGGTTCCTAGTCAGATTCGTTAACCACTGAGCCACGAAGGGAACTCCTCTTTTGTTTTGTTTCAATTTCCATGTTTATTAAGTGGAGGTATTCACATGTTCTAATTTATACATTAGTTGTGAGAGTTAGTGGGCTAATGTCTACATAATTCACTCCATTTTGTGAAAGCTGTGCATATTTAAAAGATGCCGTTTTTATCCAGATAGAGCGTGGTAATTATGCTGCTATTTTTGCTTGGCCGTTAAAAACTTAAGGTAAGGACACTTCAAAATAAACAAACAAAGCACCAGGCAATACCCAATTCTAGGATGCTGTACCCACATAAAATTAAACCAATATTACCCCATTCCTCCCAACCCCAAAATCAGTTGAGTCTAATTCACACAGTGTGAAGTGGGAATCTGGCAGGCACCTGTTTCATTTAATCAATGTACCCAATAATGCAGCATCTTGATTAGGTTTTTGTTACATTTGGTTTGATATTGTTTTTGGCCTGAAATATTGCCTGAACCTATAAAACAGGTAAATACTTTTTAATGTGTATCACACATATAAAGTGAAATAATCATATTCTCAAGCAATTAGTCAATTAATCAAGTATTAATCTTAATACTTACCTAAGAAATCATCTAAAAGATTTGTATGAAATAAATTTCATTGTCTTCCACACATTCTGGGGCTCACAAAGTTACAGTCGTGTTAGATCTTAGAATATCTGTATGGCTTTACAGGAAAATGGTCTCTAGACATTTGAATCTGTTAGGCTGTTGGCTCCCATGATGCCATCATTCCAGAATAATCAGCTTAGATTTGGCTCTGAAAAGATGTTCAGGGTAAATATAATGCTTTATTATATCTTAAAAATCATTTAAGTTTGTCCTAACTATAGTTGATTATTTTATGAAAGTAATGAAAAAAATTATCCTTCTAAACATTAAAGACCTTTACAAATGTGGCAACCTAACTAAAAACGGTGAAGTATTGGATTACATATTTTTGAATGTACAATTAACTGGTTTTTCTTCTGTTTTAGCACTATATATGGCACTGTCCAAAACAGTCTCGTCATGTAGAATTTTATGTATAATTGGTTTCTCAAATCATTTTTCAGTGTGTTCTGGTGTCTGGTAATATGGAACTTTATGATGAGATTTTAAAAGACTTTAATTAAAATTCAGTTTTTCCAGACAGAAATAGATGATGAAGATGAGATTGCGTCTTATGGACGTTATTAAATCTATGTCTCCCATATTGCAGATTTTGTTGGGAGCTCCATTATCTTTGGGATTTTCTTCTCATTACTTTTTTTAACAATTGCAAAAGTGATCCAAACTATAGATAAAGTGAGAGAAAAAGAAATTTGAATTTAACAAATGATTGTGTGGATATAGTAATATTTTGTTAATACTGATAGGAATAGTGATCCTATACCACATAATGTCATAATGATGATGACAATATGAATTAATAAGCTTTCACTGATTAACAGACAGTAAAATATTACATGCATCATCTTACTTCTCTACACAGCTTCATAAAGTAGGTGTATTTTTATCCTAATTTTACAGAAAGGAAGTTAAGTATAAGAGATTAAGTAATTTGCTTGTGGTATGTATCAGGGCAAGAATATGAAGGCAGTTTGACTCTAGAAGCCACACTGATTTCTTCTTTGTTTTTCATATTATGTTTAATATCATAGAAAAACATCATGAAAAAAAAATCCTCACCGAATAGAGTAGATGGTGTTATTTTTCCTAAATAGCCACTGCCCCTCCCAGGGAAAAGATTTTCTTCCTAGCCTCACTGATGTCAGGTGTGGCCACGTGATTTTTTTTCAGTCAATGAAATGTTCTACTTCCCAGTAGTAGCTTTCAGAGCCAGCACATGGTTTGCATGATTCTGTCTCCTGGCCACAGGAGTGACTATGGCCCCGCAAGGAGCTGTTCTATCAGGTCAGTCCTGAAGTGAACAGGGAGACAGGCAGCACAGCAAGAGCTGACATGCAATGGATATGCAAGAGGAGCTATACTAAATACAGCTTTGCCTTTGTTAGTCACTGAAATTTTGTATGTACGGGGTTGTTATTACTGCAGCGTAATTTAACCTGTACTGACAATTACAGAAATCGTTGACCAAACCAACAAAGCCAGGTTGTAAGTAGAAAGGAACTTGAAGTTGGTCATATGAGAAATCGTGTTATAAAAAGGTGAAATCGTTCATAAAACTATCACCTGTAATAACTCAAAGAGCGATTGATGCTCTTAAAGAGCATGCTGCTGCAGACCAAGAAGCTGGGAGACAGCGCTGTGTGTCTCGGTTGCTGCTGACTGCATTTGACAGAGTAGAGTTCAGGAAATACTGGCTGGTTTGCAAGAAGGAATGAAAGGAAAGAGGGAAAGTCAAGATCTTTAGGAATTTTCAGGGTTGAAAGATGCTACTTATTCTCCACTAGAACTCATGGATGCTAAAATCAAGCATATGGCTATCTTATGCTTTGTTAAAACATTTGAATTGATCAGTGTGACCCATAGTACATCTTGCATAGAACAAATGGCTCAGAGAAAACAGACCAATTGTCTGGCGTTCCCAAGGAAGTCTGATAGGCTCAAGATACCTAAATTAAATGCAGAGAGAGCGGCATGTCTACTGGCAAAGAGAATTGTTGGAATCACATAGACAAGAAGCCAGTTGCATTTCTGAGTGAGTGGTACCGTCAAAAAAAAAAAAAAAGAAAAGCAAAACACACACAAAAACCCCCACAAAAAAGAAAACACCAAATAAACTAAAAGATGCTGTGACTTCTTGAGACTTGGGCAGAAAGCAGACTGAGAACATACTTCAACCCCCAATGAGAGCATGATCTCCAATATTTCCTTATAACCAAAGGGAATAATTGAAAAGAAGACTTCTCAGAGGGCAGAGTTAGAACCCATGGAAAATAATGACCTTCAAAGCCATTCCCAGGGGTGGAATTAGAGAATTATTAAGGAATGCTCCTACCCTTAGGTGATCTCAGCCTTTTGTGGACCACTGACTGTTGCAGCTCCTATTCTCCCCCACCTGTGACAGTGAATACTTACTGCAGTTATCCTGATCGTGCTCAGCCAGTGTATATTTTATGTCTGTGGAGCTGATAACCTGTTAATAGCTCTCCAGACTAATATAAAGACCATCATGAGCCCCTGAATTTTGAGCCCAATGTCATGACTTATGTGATGCTAGGGTTATCTTCTGTAGGGAGTGGGTAAATGTGATCTGAATGTGGGAGTTGAGAGAATTGAATACTGGAGACATCTGATGTCCCTCTCTAGAAGCATGTTTTACTATCCCAACCCACGGATATTAGGCTTATATATGTGATTTTCTTGGACAATGAAAACAGTGACGAGAACAGAGCCACAGCTGAGCCTAATGGACATAAAGCATGAATGAGAATTAAACATTTGGGGTCATTTGTTACTGCAGCATAACCTAGGCCATGCTGATTGATATATATTAGTTTATTTATCTAACATTTATTAAATAATTACCATATATCAGGCACTTGTGGCTCTAAGATGTTGTCAGAGGAAAGCAGTTGCAATAGAGCAAAAGAGCCATGACTTATACCTAATTTGAGTGCAAAATACATGCTGAGAGTTCAGATCTGGAACTGGAAAAATACACTTTTACTGCTTAAGATTAAACATATACATTTGTGTGTGGTATGTGTGTTGTTTTGTGTGCATTTTTAAACCGTGGGGAGCCAGGAGGGATGGGCAGTATTATGACATATGTAGCAAATCTCTTAGATGTGTGTTTCCTACCAAATGTCCACTTTTTGGGGAGCCGCACTCTCAGTATGTAGAAGTTCCCGGGGCAGGGGTCAAACATGGATCACAGCAGTGATCCAAGCCATAGCATTGACAAGCCAGATCCTTAACCTACTGAACCACCAGGGAACTCCAAAAATTCACTTCTTAGACTTGAAATAAAGCTTCATTGCAGCAAAGAAGGAAATAAAGAGAAGGAAAAAAGAAAGAAAGAAGGAAGGAAGGGAGGGAAGGAAGGAAGGAAGGAGAAAAAAAAAGAAAGAAAGAAAGGAAGGAAGGAAGGAAGGAAGAAAGAAAAAAAGAAAGAAAGACAGAAAGAAAGAAAGAAAGAAAGAAAGAAAGAAAGAAAGAAAGAAAGAAAGAAAGAGAGAAAGAAAGAAAAATAAAAAGAAAGAAAGGACATTTTCAGAGCAGCTGGGGAGCCCTGGCTGCCTTTGTTGCTGCTATTTTTAGCCTGCCCTGCTTCTGTCAGCCTGGGTCAGTGCTGAATGCCGGGGCAAGATGGTGTCCTTGGCAGAAGCAAGACAGTTCAATGGGGGTGTTTTTAAAAACTGCACCTAAAAACTCAGAGAATGTGTAATGGAGTAATTTTTACTTTTGAAGGGACCATTTCGTGTACTCTTAAATGTCAAAAGACTGACTTGAGGAGATACCACACATGCCCTTGACCAAGTTTAATAATCACAACCAGCCACTTTGCCCTTCTTTCTAGACATTTCAGTCTGGGCATTGCAGTGCTGATAGTGTATGCGCCATAAAGGTCAGTGCTCACTAGGTCTTTATTTGGAAAGATTATCTGATCTCACGAAGTCTTACAGTGCAATTTCAGTGACAGGGTCAGAAACAAATCCTGAACTGCAGATCAAAGGAATGCCTCAGGATGAAAGGGATTAATCTTGATTCTTGGGTTCTCATAATCATTACACACAATTGCTAATTTATTGTGACACCTTTTTTGAAAAAGGCACTACATTATTGTTTTCATTTTTTCTTAAGCATTTGTTAAGAAACCACATGGATTATCATAGTTTCTTGAATCCAGGTAAGGGTTGAAAGACGTATGGTTAATACATTTTAACAGAAGGTTTCCCATATTTAGCTCAGGCAAAGAGGAGTCCAGTGCAAAAGTTCCAAGGTCAATTCCAGATGGTGGAAGTTGGACTCAGTGGTTGTCCCACACCCATTCGTTCCCTGACTCCTCCAAAAGTAGCCATCAGCATGTAATATACATACCTAGTCAGCCTTTTATAGATTATCAATTCCCCTTTTTATAGTCGGTGTTGTCCTGAAACAAAATCTCTTAAGATAGGGCTCAGACCCACCAGTCATGATTAACACTCAAGTCTGAATTTTGCAAGCCCAAACTATATAACCTCCAAGTAAATCTTTATATCTTCTCCCTGGCTCTGAAAAAGCCATCTTTTCTGATTGGTCTCCTTGTGCAATTCCAGACTCTAGACAGAAATTATGTCCTCTCTGTCTACCTGAACTGGGAAGTGTTGCTCCCACGTAGAGGTCATAGCCAAAGGCCTCCTCAAATAGCCCTTCTTTTATTGGTTTTCACAGAAGGAAAGTCTCTCTCCTTGTGACTGCTATTCCATTCATTCATTTATTAATTTGTTAATTCACTGCCAGCACATCAGTTCTTTATACCAAAAAAAGCTCTCTTCAAGTACATTTTCCTCCTTCTCACAAGCCTGCTTTTCTCTTTTCTTGGAGCCTGCTCCCTTCTCAGTCTCTTTCTGCCCAGCTCCCTTTCAACTCACTTTGGTTTTATTCTACCTGAATTTGCAAAAATCCACTAAGGGGTCACATACTTCCTGTCTTTTAACGTCTTTAGTCCATCTCATTGAACAGGAAGACTTTATTTCTCCATTGGATCAACCATCATATCTTTGCTGGATATTTCATCATGCATCAGAGTATTATTTGTAATAATTTTGGTAAGAATATTATTGTTCCTCTTGATCAAGCACAGTCATTTTCCAGTTCATGCTGAGCACTTTGTAAATATTTATCAGTGTGTTCTTCAGAATACCATAAATAGATCCTCAAAACACTCAGTGAAATAGAGATGATTAGGCAGATACATTTCAAAAATGTCCCTTATTATATACCTTTCTTAACTACATAAACATTTTGAAAATGTTTTTTTGTTTTTTAATTTTTTAACATTTTTAAAATTGCAATGTTGTTAATTTACAATGTTGATTAGTTTCAGATGTATAGCAAACCGATTCAGTTATATAATATATATATATTCTTTTCCATATTTTTTACATTATAGGTTATTAACAAGATAGTAAGTTCCCTGTGCTATACAGTAGGTCCTTGTTTATCTAGTTTATATGTAGTAGTGTGTATCTGTCAATCCTAAACTTTTAATTTATCCCTCCCCTCCTTTCCCCTTTGATAACCATAAGTTTGTTTTCTATATCTGAGAGTCTATTTTTGTTTGGTTAATAACTTCATTTATACATGTTTTTAGATTCCACATTTTAAACTCCTAATTTTTTAAACCTTAGTTTTCTCAAATTAATACCTATCAACATTTCACAAAACTATTGTTTCGTGGTACACACTTTGGAAAAGACAATATTGTGTCAATTCTTCTTTATAGACAACTGGGAAGGTAGACATTATTATCTTCATTCATAGAGGCACAGTTAATTTCAGAATAATTGGAATCTTTGCTCAGTTGGGTGAGTCATGAAGTAACAGGTTTGGACATCAAATATGAGGCTGTCTTACTCTAAAGTCCATACTTTTAATCACTCTGTTGTTATTACTTCAACATTGCTAATGTTTTTTTTTAACAAACTTAATTTACATCAAATATTTTTCTGACGTTTAGCTCTCCTAATCCCCACAAATTGATGGACTTCAAATGAATCACTTGGATTTGAAGGAAGAGAAGGTTTGCAATGATCCATAATCTCCTTAGCCAGGTGTTTGGCTTCACAGCACTGTTGTGACATTTATCCATTCTGCTGACTCAGTTTAGTGGTGTTAAGAGGCAGTCTTACACTGGCTTCAGAGAGTAAATTGTTAAATTTCCAGAAATTTTCTGAGTCATTGGCTAAACAGCCATTATCCAAGATTAAATTACGTAAATCTGTAATTAAATGTTATATTAAAAATAAAGGCAATAAATTCACTCAACTCATCCATTCTGAATTATCTGACAGCATTTTACTACTATTTATGCTCTTGAAGTTGCAGAGGAGCAAAATTTGCTACCTCAAAAATGACCCTTTGGCATGTAATTATTTTAGTCTGAAAACAAGAAGTAGAAGACTCAGGAAGTCTTTCTTTTTACCTCCCCTTTAGTTGCCTAGTACACCCAACACTAACACAATATTGTAAATCAACTATACTCAATAAAAATAAAAATAAAACGTAATTTAAAATTTAAAAGCCTCAAAAAATTTAGATAAGGGCCTGTTCCCAGAACAGAACCATCACCAGAGGTACTTACAAAAAAAGGTGGACCAGATGTGCTGGGGGAAACTCTCGGCAACTGTGTTCAAATGTAGAAAGCTAAGAAATCAAGGTCGATTTAAAAAAAATAGCTTCTTGGGAGTTCCTGTTGTGACTCAGCCAGTTAAGAACTCGATGTAGTGTCCATGAGGATACAGGTTCGATCCTTGGCGTCCTCACTCAGTGGGTTAAGGATTCAGCTGTTGCCAAAATCTCTGGCATAAGTTGCAAATGTGTTGTGGATCTGACATTGCTGTGGCTATGGCCCTTACTGGCAGCTGCAGCTCTAATTTGACCCCCTAGCCTGGGAACTTCCATATGCCACAGGTGTGGCCCTAAAAAGGGGAAAAAAAAGCTTCTTTGACTCTTTAAATTTCAATGAAAGTCTCTCTTAAAATTGAATTTAAGAAGATTTAAAATATTAAGTTCACTGAGATGATATTTGGTACTTGCTGTTTTCTGACATTTGCTTTGACTACCATTAATTTTTAGATCAGAGCCAAGCCTTTCTTCATTAAATCCGAGATATCCCAGATGTGAGAAGTGGTACTTGCTCTCAGAGCGCTTCATTAATTACCTCACAAAAAAAGTGTGAAATTGCCACTCTTAACAAGTGCTAGGCTAAGTGGCTGGAGTCACGAAGTCAAAGAAGGCTTCTCCGAGGAAGTGCCACTAGGAGGCGTGGGGCACACAGGAGGGAGGAGGAAGGAAGGTAAGGGGCTTTGGGATAAAGGGAGCAGCATGTGAAAAGGCCCTGGGGTCAGAGGGGGGCATGGCAAGTACCAGCGGAAGAGGCTTTTGAGGATGGAACAAAGAAAGTAAGAAGAAAGAACTTCTAGATGAGGCTGGAGAGGTAGGGATGGCTCAGATCTACGCATGTCATGTTGCTGATTATTGTGATTTACTCTGTGAGCGATGGGCAGCCTTAGGTTGAGGTGGGGTTGAGGGGAGCAGGGCAGACTGACCCCAATAAGGCAAGGTGTGAATTGTAAAAGGGTAAAAAACACAATGGGGGAAGGGTTTCCTGGTGGCCCAGTGGGTTAATGATCCAGTATTGTCACTGCTGTGGTGGGTTCGCTGCTGTGGCGAGGGTTCGATCCCTGGACATGGAACTTCCACATGCCATGGGTCCAGCCAGAGAGAGAGAGAGAGAGAGAGAGAGAGAGAAACAGTGGAGGAGGATGCAGAATGGAGGCAGGCAGATCAGTGAGAAAGCTGTTTCCAGGGAGGCGAAAGAACAGAATACTTGCCAGTAGAGAAATAATGGTGGAGAAAAAGGGATGGGAACATTCAGGAGGCAAAATCATCAGGAATTTATGCAATCTCTCCTCAACAAAAATAGTGGTTTTTCTCACCAAAGAATGAAAGGCCATCAGCCTGGCCTCACTAGCGGATGTGCAGTAAGCTCCTTTTCTAGCAGTTGGAGGGCATTTGTGCTGATCAGACACTCGTTTACCATGTTCTCGTTTGAATCTAGAAACTGAATCTGAAACACAGGCTTAAATACATCATCTGTGTCCAAGAAACAGAGCAGAGCGTATTGGCTCAGACATGAAAAAGTAAGACCCCGAGTTTGCCTTTCAGGCGCCCATGGAGAACAACCACTGCTCCAAACAAGCTTCATTCCTCCTCTCTGAGCTCTCAAATCTTCTCCTAAGGGAAATCGGTTGGTTCGGGGATTCTCCTTTCACATTTTTAGATCAGTTTAGTATTATTTGGATCAAGTAACACTGAAATATATTTATATTTCAAAGCAAACTTAACATACAGAAATTAAAAAATAAAATGTTGAGAATTTTCAATTTATTGCCAGTATAACTTCAGTGTCCTATATATTGTGACTTAGCAATCTTCAATAATTCAAAAGCAGACAGCTTTTTTATTTGATTTTTAAAATACTTTTACATTAGGGAATGTTTTCAACTAAC
>PVHT021183585.1:6035235-6093873 GCA_004024745.2 Catagonus wagneri
ACTGAAATATATTTATATTTCAAAGCAAACTTAACATACAGAAATTAAAAAATAAAATGTTGAGAATTTTCAATTTATTGCCAGTATAACTTCAGTGTCCTATATATTGTGACTTAGCAATCTTCAATAATTCAAAAGCAGACAGCTTTTTTATTTGATTTTTAAAATACTTTTACATTAGGGAATGTTTTCAACTAACAAAATCAAAATAAACATCACCCACTTTCCACATCCAAGTCCATTTTCATGACACTGTGCACGTGTGTGTGTGTGTGTGTGTGTGTGTGTATGTGTTGTGTGTCTTCTAGTTGGAAATATACTTTCCAGTGGTTCTAGATGCTGTGAAAATAATGAGGTCCTACTCTATAGCACAGGGAACTATATCCAGTCACTTGTGCTAGAACCTGATGTAAGATAATATGAGAAAAAGAATGTGTATATATATATATATATATATATGTATGTATATGTGTACATGTATACGATGTATGACTGCGTCACTTTGCTGTGCAGTGGAAATTGACACAACACTGTAAACCAACTATATTTTAATTAAAATTAAAAAAAAATAATTTCTTTGAGTCTAATAAGTTTTCTCACTATTTAAGGTTGAAAAGCCAGTAACTATGATAATCTTAGATGAGTTTAACTGATATATTCCAAGACTTTAAAATGTGCCAGGCACTGTTCTAATCACTTTACATATGTTAACTCATTTCACCCTGACCACAGCCCTTGGAAGCAGGTATTATCATCATCATTATTACATTATTTCCCCCATTTTAGATGAAGAAATGGAGGCACAAAGAAATTAATTTACTCACCGTTATACAAGACAACGATCTCGTCTTTATTTCAAATGTTATTTTCTTTACCATGTAAGTATTGTGTGACTTTTGATTTTTTTAAAAACATATTATTTATCTTGATAATTGAATTTTTTGGTGTCCCCTTAAATTTTGTAATTGTAGTGAGTGCCTTCTTGCCTCACCTCAGTCCCCTGCCTTGAACTGCTTATCTCTAAGAGTCCTTATAGGCTTTAGATGATGCATGCAAAATACTTTGTGTTGCCGGTAGCTTGTTAAGTGGTAGCTGCCATTATTATTATTCTTTCAGGCAAATGAGAGAAAAAAGATCTAAGTAACTTTTATGAATAACTATATAATGGCACATAAAGAATTTATAGGTCTTACCTCTTTCACATAATAGTATATAATTTTAAGAGTCTGCTTTTATTGCTACAGTTACCAAAATTTGTATAATGCTTTCTCTTCTTCCAAAACACTTTTGCACGTAATATGTGAAATATGTAATATATAAGTAACACATAATATATGCACATGTATCCATATGTATACACACACACATACATATATATACATGTAAATATGTGGTTTGCACTTTACAAGAAGATTAGGTACCTAGGGAAAGTATTTTTTTTTAATTTTTTTATTATAGTTGATTTACAATGACAATATTGACACAATCAATTTCTGCTATACAGCAAAGTGACCCAGTCATGCATACATATACATTTTTTTCTCATATTATCTTCCATCATCTCCGATCACAAGTGATTGGATATAGTTCTCTGTGCTATACAGCAGGACCTCATTGCATGTATTCTAAATGTAGCAGTTTGCATGTACTACCCCAAAGCTCGGGTCCATCCCACTCCCTCCCCCTCTCCCTTGGCAACCACAACTCTGTTCTCTATGTCTATGAGTCTGTTTCTGTTCTGTAGATGGGTTCATTTTATGCCATATTTTAGATTCCACGTATAAGTGATATCATATGGTATTTGTCTTTCTCTTTATGACTTGGTATGAGAGGGAAAGTATTATCATCTTTTTAGTATAGAAGAAAACAAAGATTCGGTGGGATTAAGTGGTTTGCTCACAGGACCCAGCTAACAAATCATGAAAAGCTCTACACTTCGTTTGCACTCGTTTAAGGGAAACTCCTCTTAGAAACAGCAGGAGCCAGACACTTTCCTGCCTCAAAATCTATGTAACGTCAGTTCAGCACACAACTTCTGCCTACTCCACCTTCTGTTCTGCTGCATACAAAGTGATGAAGAGGACAGAATAGATGGGGGAAATGCTACAAATTACTGAATCCCACACATCTTTTCTTTGCTCCCTGAAGGAGCCATGAAGGCTGCTGCTCCTGTGGGATCCAGGCTAAGATGAGAACCAGTGGAGGCGATGGTTGTATTTCACAGTGAAATAAAGAGTTAAATTTTATTTTTTCTTTGTGGCTTTCACATTTTCAAAGTTGTCTTTCAGAAACTGCATTAGTTTTATAACTTGATTTGGGACATAGTTAAAAACAAAACATTTGAGAGGGTCTTCAAAACCCTATTATCATTTATTGATATGCCGAGAAAATTTAGGAAAATGACTGTTGTAATTTCATTCCCTCAAATAATTTAATTTTAAGGAGTTCTATTTTCAGCCTATGCTTTATGATTAATCTGATCTTGTCCTTTCTCATTTCAGATTTTGATTGTAGGTCCCAAAAGATGAATGCAATTAATCACAATGCAAACGGTAATGACCTTAAATTTTCAGAAACAACACGGAGCCTTATGACTTCTGAAATCAGCTGTTCATACTTGTTTTCTTAGAGGGAAAGGGCAGTTTTGGTGCCCTTTTGCAAAAACAAAACAAAACAAAACAAAAAGAACCCAGCAAAAGATACAATATCATTAAAATAGTCACATTAGGAAGTTTCCCTGTGGCACAGCTGGTTAAGTATCAAGCATTGCTTCAGCTGTGGTGCAGGCTGCAACTGCTGCCATCCCTGGCCTGAGAACTTCCACATGCTGTGGGAACGGTCAAAAAAAAAATCATAGTAAAGTGTTTTTCTCTTAAACTTTCATCTAAAAAATATTTTTGACTCTATGGATATTCTCTTTTTTAATAGAAATTAAATCACTGTTGCTTTAATTTATAAAATGTCCCTGGAAAGCAGGATTGGTGTTATGTTAATTCTTCTCTTTTTCTAAGAAAAGAGCTTAGATGTTTTCCGCAGAGTCTCAGACACTGTGGCCAACACTGTGCCGTAGAGGAGACAGCAATGACTTTGCAGTCAGAGATCCAAGTTCGAATTCTAGAGCCACCATATGCCGAGGCTGAGACTGAAGATACCAGCTTCCTGCATTGTGAGAATGGTAATAAAACTGACATTGATTTTTTTCTCACTCTCCATCACCCCCTTATATGTTATGTTGTCAAGGCACAACAATTATGGGTTGAAAGCAATGTCTCCCTCTTTTATTTGGTGGACCCTCGTTGAACTGTCTGCAATGAACATTTTTGACCTTAAAGTAATTTCCATGTAGTTCAGTTTAATAGATGGGAGAGGGACACTTAGGACAGATAGGCCAAGTAAGGTGCATAATATCACATGGCCAGTCATGGTACACCAGGACCAATACTCCCTAAACCACTAAAATGTACTCTTTCGCTAAAGGATATTCTCTCCCTTGTTTTTATTATTATTCTAATACTACGAGGTAAACCTGACCATTCGAGTATGTTAAATTCTGGTCTTCTTTCTCTCTCTCTCTCATTATTTTTTATTGGTTTTTCTCATTTTGAAGTCAAAACACCAAGCTCATAAATTACAGAGGAATTATAATTAACAGCCATGAAAAAGTCAACGAATACTTGGTATAAAATAAATTCACTAAGTTGGCAAGTTTTCATAATTTGATACTCATTACTGAGCATTTCTTTGATCAGAAATCACCCAGAGGTTAACAGAGTAGACCCTGGAGCCAGATTGCTTGGCTTTACTTCTGGCAGACTCTCTGACAGTAGGCAAGTTATTTAATCTCTCTAAGCCTCAATTTCATCCTTCATAAAACGGGACAAATAATAATATGTAATTCCTAGGATCTCTTTGAGGATTAAGGCAGTTATCTATGAAAGCACATAAAACAATATGCCCGTAATAAGTACTCTGTAATGTTAGTGTTACTATGATGGTCAGAACTGAATAAAATGCTTTATGGTAGGGATTCAAAACGAGCTCCCTCCCGCCCCCAAATTTGTCAGTCTTACATGGGGATTATTTTGAGCTAAAGGCAATTGAGACCCTGCAGTTTCACCAGAAACTAGTACCCTCCCTCACGTACCTGGCAGATTTTAAATTGGGTATTTTCCCCAGAAAAAAAGTTATTACTGGAGGTAAATTTTCTCTAAGGGCAAACACCTACCCTTCCTGTCATCTTGAGATTGAGCCTCCTATCCCAGGCCCCAATCCCACCCTTTAGTTTGGGATGGCATATACACCCCATTTTACCTTTCTATCTCTAAATCTCTCATGGATGTGGGGTTCCCCTATGTACAAAATTAAAGTTTATTTTCTCATTTTAAGCTGTCTCACATTAATTTAATTATTAGACAGCCAGAAAATTCTGGGTAGAAGGAATTTTTCTTTCTTTCCAACACCAGTTACTATGATGATGCTAATTTACAGCTTTTAAGTTAGATATGAGCCCCAATTTTGTACATGAGGAAAACTCACACTCTGTGAATTGTCTGGAGTATGAAATCATCAGGGCCATCTACCATAGTCTCTGAATGGTCAGCCAGGAATTAATTCATCCATCAAGTTCATCTACATGAATTTAATTCAGTTTATCCGTACCCTTGAAAAAACACTGAAGACATAACATTGTTACAGACACAAGTACACACAAACATTGAAGAGAATTCTCAAGTCCTTTGGAAACACTGGCTTGGACTAGTCAGCTAAAGCTTGAGTTAGGCCTTGTGTGAAGTGCAGAACTTGGACTGAAGAAGAAATGGAAAGTCTCTACAGGCAGAGAACACATTCATAAGGCAAGGTGAGGGGATCATATTTCTAGATTGCTAGTTTAATTGTGTGTCTTCATCAAACATCATGAGAGCAGGGGTCAGCCCCATCTTGCTAAACCAGACATCCTGGGCACTTACCATGGTGGTAAGAAGGACAGGTATTTAATAACTATTTATGAGATGAGTGAATAAGAAGGAGCAGTGCCTTTAGGGGCCAGACCAGTAATAGGACAGGCAGAAAAGTCCCTTTTGTAAGTTGACCCTTGGACAGAATGTTGGAGAGCTTAAGAGAAGAGATGTAATTCCAGTTAGAAAGAAGTTACTCAATAATTGTTTCACCCTTATATTTAACATTGTTTACTTTCAGCTGCTTCAAATGTTATAATGTATATCATAATTTCTCTTAACTCTTCTCTTCTCCTAACATTCAAAGGAATGGAATTTTAAATCTGTTAAGGAGGGCAAGTTTCCTACCCAATACACCCTGAATTGGTTTCTTATAATATAAGGAACATAAAGCTTTGGAAAACATTTTGTATTTTTTAACTTAGTTTTTATTTCTATCAAATTTATACATATACATACACACACAGAGCCACTTTTTTCTTGCACTTTTTCCCCCGCAAACTGAAAAAATAAAGCATTTCCTTGAAGTTGGAAGTTGCTTGCTTTCCAAAAGCATCTGTTTTCAACTTTTTCATTTATTTGGGGGGGGGGATTTACCACCATTTCTTCTAATAAAAGCTGATATCATTTCTTCTTTATTTTTTATATTGATTCATCATTTGTGAACCTCCCAAAAGAAATACAGGGATTTGGCTCTAGTTTATTTTTTCCACTACTCCTTACCACAAGACTTGCCCTGTCCCCATGCACCGAATATAACCATATAATAATTTTTATTAGTTCAACATTCAGTATGTGTCTTTTTATGACTAAAACGATGTAGTCTATGCTACTATATGCTAGCCTTGTAGTATAATATGATCATTATACTAAATGATGCTAAGCCATGTAGTATAACATGATCATTTTTAACTTCTTGTGTAACTCACCACTCATTTCATGAATAATTGTACATATTTTTTTGAATACTTTTCTATATAACTATCAATAATGCTGTACTAAAATTCACGCACACACACCAAGTCATGTACATTTCCTTTCAATACATTCAAATCTTTGAGTACTTTTAACAGACCTGCTCCAACCTAGAGTGGTAGTTGTGTAGGGTCACTGATAGGCATCATTTTAGAGTCTCTTTGCTATAATCCTGGAAACTCCTTTGCTTCTCTTACGTTGGATCCCTTGTTCCTGAATTCCATGTCTACCTCTTCCTTCATGAAATACATCTTCTAGCAGATTCCTTACAAGTGGTATAGATAGTATAAATTATTTGACCTATTGCATATCTGGGAATATGTTATACTCACACTTAATGTAAAATATTCACAAGTGAAATATTTAGAAGTATATATTAATAAGTGAAATATTTAGAAGTATATATTTTCCAGAATAGTGAAGATATTATTCTATTGTCTTATATTTTCCCATGTAGTTTTAGAGGTACTCTTTGTTACTTTCCAAATGAATTGTTTACCCTTTACTCTTTAATTATTGACCTTTCTCCATTCTTCCTTTTTTTCTTCTTTCTGTTTGCCTTTCTTTCTTTCCTTCCTTTCTTTTCTTCCTTTCTTTTTTCTCTTCCTTCCTTCCTTCCTTCCTTTCTTTCTCTCTTTCTTTCTCTCTCTCTTTCCCCCCTCCCTTCCTTCCTTTCCTCCTTTCCTTCCTTCCCTTTCTCTTTTTTTTTTTTCAGATTTCATATCTGCTCTCTATCCCTATTAAAATGTGATGTGATCTTCATCTATTTTGCTCACTATTTGATTAGGTCTTTTAATTCACAAACCAATGTCTTTCAAGTCTGGGACTCTATCTCGAATTACTTTATTTGTTATTTCCTTGTTTTTTTCATTCTAGACCTCTTATTATTCAGGTGTAATAATCCCCTAATTCTTTTATCTTTTCTTTCCAAATTTTCCATCTCTATATTTGCCTTCCTTTCTAGGAGATTTCATTATCATTATCGTCTAATTACATTAAAAACACACATTAGAAAGAAGAAACATTAAAATACTGAGCAAACCCCTTATAATAATTAACAAGAAAAAAAGAGAGGAAACACAAATAACAAATGTCAAAAACAAAAATAAGCCATTACTATATATCCTACAAAAATTAAAAAGATAACAAGATAATATTGCAAACAGGAGTTCCTGCTGTGGCTCAGTGGGTTAAAAACCCAACATAGAGTCCTTGAGGAGGCTGGTTCGATTCCTGGCCTCACTTGGTTAAGGATCCTGTGCTACCACAAGCTGTGATATAGGTCAAAGATGTGTCTCGGATCCCACATTGTTGTGGCTGTGAACCTAGCCTGGGAACTTCCATGTGCCACAAGTGCAGCCCTAAAAAAAAAAATTATATTATAAACAAATTTGAGCCAAAATAATGTTTAAATGAAATGAACAATTTCTTAACAAAGCAGACCTTTTCAAGACTGACATAGGAAGAAAAAATCTGAAGCATTATATAGTTACTATAAATAAGTTAATACATCATTTTAAATATTACCATAAATCAGAGGAAGGACTGACTTTTGTGAGATCTATTTACACGGCTTTGAAGACCTTATTTAAGAAAAAATACAAAATTAGAAATACCAATTGATATGTCTTTGGATGAAAAAATAAATCACATGAGATAAAGGTTATAAAAAACTGTCCAATATTAGAATATACCCATATCCAGAAAAATAACATAGTACTTTCATTAATTAGATGCCTGACACACTTCTAATAGTTTTATTCTATTATCATTTGTCTTACAACACTTAGGTTGCCTTTATAAATAACAATAATTTTGTAATATTTTATCCACAGTGAGAATAAAATAATTCAAGTCTTTTTTCTAGGTGATCCAATTGTGTTATTTTATTACTGAGAGGTTAGTAAAGTTGCTTATTTATAACTCATTATTGCAATGCCACATAAACTTTTAGAATTCTTGTCAAATTTGGGAGAAATTTTTATCAATTTTCTTTAATATGTAGGCTATAAGATTTTAGGGCATCGTCAAGTGTATTCCTGATTGGAGAAGATTTTTTGAAGCAGAATTTCATTTGGTGACTATAAAATCATGAATGGGATTTTAATTGAGGAAAACAGCTCCTCTCCAATATGGGGAAGTCAGATGAAATAACTGCTACACACGAAGTTCCATCTCTTAAGTAAGAAGATTGTTCTCCCCTCCCAAATGCATTCTCTCTCTCACTCAACGAGCCTTGGGAGCTCTGTGGGTCTCATCTATCAATATCCTATCTTTCCTGCTGACCACTCCTTCTTTCTTTAGATGCAGTCACTTGGTTTAAATGCAATTAGAGTCTGTGGCTGGTCAAAGGCACATTGTGTCTTTAGGTCTTGAGGAATTTTTATTCTCCCATTATGTGCTGATTTAATTAAGCGACTTCTCAGAATTCCCTGAGGCGCCCCTGGCAGAGAACACAAAGGACTGTGGAATTCTCCACTTCCACAAATCCACAAGCATTCAGCCAGCACCTGTGTGGGCAAACTCTTATAAAATACAACTTTTCTCAACTTAATCTCCATTTTAGTATAGAGGATCTGTAGGCTTAAAACCCTGGAAATTATTTTAATTACAGTTAGGAAGTTCGTATTCAATTACTATTTATAACTTTCTTTGAAAGATGGCATCATGTTGACCATAGTGATGGGGCAGAAATACAAAGTAGCCTATAGGTGGTAGGAAAAGGGTGCGGATCCAGCAAAGACAGAGGCAAATGCATAAATGACACAATCATCATGGTGGAGACAAAGGACTTACCACATGATCCCACCCACACTGCATCTAAGACAATGGTTTGGTGCCAAAAGAAATGCCCCAAGTGGGCTGTAGAAGTATGTTTACCCCTCATGTCATTCCCAGAATGGATTCCACCTTCTCTTCTTTGCCATTTATTGCCTTTGTCACACACAAATTAGTTGAAAGCTTTAAAAAATCGAAATTATTGCTCTTGCTCGGCTGGAACAAACTCTACATTTTGTTCCTTAAGTGAAACAAATTTTGTGTGCCAGTGTGCTTAGATCTTATTTATTTATTTGCCTCATCTTGCAGAGACTACTCATTGTGTCAATGTTTCAAGGGCTGGTCAACAAATCTGTGCTCACTTTAATATTATCTTTTGTTTTCTAGAATTCACTTTTGTTCCTTCTTAATCTTTGAGGTGCCAAGTCAAGTTCTAAACTCTACTGAGGTGCTAATAAGGCATTGTTGCTCTGCTACTAAGAGGAATCATGACAGCTCCTATATCAGAGAATTTTAGAAAATTTAAAAAGTAGTTATTAGCAACTTTTATATAACATAGAAAATGACGTGGTGGCTGAGGGCATTGGAGAAAGTGGTTATATTCATTTTCTAACAAATTATCACAGACTTAGTGGCTTAAGAGTTTATTATCTAACTGTTCATTATCTAACAGTTTGTTATTAGATAAGTTTATTATTTAACAGCTCTCGGAGTTCCCTTCGTGGCTCAGTGGTTAACAAATCCGACTAAGAACCATGAGGTTGCGGGTTCGATCCTTGGCCTTGCTCAGTGGATTAAGGATCCGGCATTGCTGTGGCTGTGGTGAAGTTTGCAGACGCGGCTCGGATACCACGTTGCTGTGGCTGTGGCGAAGGCCGGCGGCTACAGCTCCTGTTAGACCCCTAGCCTGGAAAGATCCATATGCCGCAGGTGTGGCTCTAGATAAAGGCAAAAAGACCAAAAAAAAAAAAAAAAAAAAACAGCTCTGCAGGTAGAAGTCCAGGCACGGTACAGCAGGATTGCTGCTCAGGATCATATAAGTCTGAATTTCAGGTGTCAGCCAGAGCTATGGCTTTCATATAGGGCTTGAGGCCCTCCTACAAGCTTACTAGTTGCTGGAAAAATCAATTTCCTTGTGCTAGTAGGACTGAGGCACCGGTTTTCCTGCTAACTTTCACCTAGGGACCGGTCTCAGTTCCTAGAAGCTGCCTGCCATTCCTGGCCACATGGCCCCCTAGGCAGTTCACATACAGGGGTTTGCTTTGCTTTCTCCCAGGCCAGCAGGAGCACATGTCTCTGATTTCCTCTTCTGTGACCAGCCAGGAAAACTCTGCTTTTACAGGATTCACCTCATTAGGTCAGGCCTACCCCAGAATAATCTCCTGATCTTAAGATCAAATGATCTGGGAATTTAATTACACCTGAAAAATTCCTTCACTTGAGTAAATTGGAGTTTAACTGAATAACTAGGAGAAAGTGGGAGATACCAGGCACTTGGAACCTTGGAGACATCTTAGCATGTCTACCTGTAGAAATGATCTAGGAAGAAAAATGATTTTTTTTTTTTTTAATGCCAGACATCTAGAGTATTCAGAGAACAAGCTTATTTGATGAATGGATGTGAGTGATGAAGTCATGGTCTAGTCTAGGTGCAAGTTGTCTCTCAGTAGAGGTTTCTGAGCCAAGATAATTTCTTCTCCAACAGCCTTACCTACTTCCTTTCCACTAATGGCAAATTTATGAAGACACCCCTACCTAGAATGAAAATAGTTATGCAAATCTGATATGCAATCATAGATCTCTTGGCCTACTTTAAAAAAAAATAAACATTATTGTTGAAGCATTATATTCATGCAGAAAATCCACATGATCATAAGAGTACAGCTCAACAAATTATCACGAAGCGATCATACCCATCCCATACCACACTCAGCTTAAGAAATGGAAAATTGTCAGCATCTGAAAGGCTCTCTGATGTCCCCTGACAAGCTCTACAGCCTCCTATCTCCTCTAGATTTACCACTACCCTGATTTTTAAGACCAAATATTAGGTTTGCCTCTTTTGGGAAACTTTTTTACTTAAAAATTCACCACTGTGTTTGACTTCTTTCATTCAACTTTATTTTGTGAGTTTCTATTGTAAGAATACGTCACCATTAATTTCTCCATCCTCTGGTTGATGAGCCTTTGGGCTGATTCTAATTCTTAACTATAAATAATGGCATCTGTGTGCTGTGCACACCTGCCTGTGGTGTGTATTCCTAGAGGTGGAACTGGTTATGAATATGCATGACTTCCACTTTGGTAGTTACTTCCCAGGAGAATGCCCACCCTTAACTGTGTTCAGTGTCTCCCAGTCTGAAGGCTCTTTACCTTCCATAGAGAATAAACTTCCAATTTCCTGCCAGACTGGGGAGGCTCAGTACCCCAGGCTGTGAAGTGAAGGAAAGGTTCTGAGGATACAGTTGCTTCTTACACTTTTCACTCCATTCTCCTTATTTTAGCCAGCCCCCATCTCTTTATCCCCATTCAGGGGTACCTAATGTCAACTCCTGAACTTTGGGGGTTTTGCTCTATAAATCAGACTGGTTTCTAGTTTTTCCCACTACAAGTTTTAAATTCACCTTCCTCAACATCTACTGACTTATCCATCTTCCCAGTTTTCAAAATTTTGATGCTGGCATACCCGTCATTTCTCCACCCCTATGGGGTTTATACCTCTAAAACAATACCCTTTGTCTTTTGTTTTGGTGGGAGTTGGGAAAGCAAAAAAGAAGAAAGCATGTGTTCAATCCAGTCTGGCAAGGTTACTTTTTTTTTTTTTTTTAATGTGTTCAATGTTCCTTCTAGAGTAACAGAAGTTACTTTGTATTATACTAAATGGCTCACAGCTTCACAAAACAAAGATTTTACCTGCTTCCTGTGGTTTGGAATTTGTTTCCCTGTTTCTGTACCCGTTTTGGAGGTATTTGTGCATTGTTAGCTTGCTCATAAAATGTCACCAGGAAACATACCATCTGCAGCACCATCTAACATCACACAACTGTATGCTGATAGAAATGAGATATTTATGAGCTGTGACATCCGCAGTGATGGCTGAGTTGTTGAGATGTTCTGCAGTTATTTAGATGTTTCATTTCTCTTTCATGCAGCCTTTTGATAGAATCGTAAATGGTTTTGCTGGGTAGATTTGGAGAGGAACAAATAACACTGGTGTGATTGCAATATTGTCCGATTGATGGGTTTACACAGGAAGTCAGTGGGTGTCCAGTGAGATGGAACTGTGAAAATTATGCCAGGTTCTTCTACGCCTAAAGGCAGAGTCTCCTTGAAGCAATTTTTTTTTTTAATTATTATCTGGGGAGAAATTGCTTGGGGGGCCCTATATTAGTTATGCCAGTGTAAGACCAATATGTACCTTTCTACTAGAGGGAAATAGTATTGAACCATGTGTGATCTTCTTAAAGAGGCCCTCCAAACACCATCTGAATGGGAACTGGGTCTGGCGAGAAGGTAGGAAGATTTATCCAGGCACCAAGGAACTGCTTGGATGTAAAGACACCAAGACCCCTCTCCCTTTTGAATTTCAGCATCAGAAAAACATTCCTATGGGGCTAGAATGGTGATACTAACGTTGTAAAGGAGCAGGATCCTACAGGGCCTTTTCAGGGGCCGGCCCTTCCCCCATATCCTCTGCTTTAGCTCCTCTCTGAAGTATAACATGTATCTAGTTGGAGGTTTATAGGAACATGGTGACCTGACCTCTGTGGACAGAGGCAAGAACAAAGGATTCCTGCACCAAGAAGTTTGCAACAACCAACCACGCCCCTCCCTTAGCTGGCCTTTGAAAATGCTTCCTAAATTTGATACCTGGAGTTCTGAATATTTTGGGGCCACAAGCCACCCTTCTTCCTGCAAAGCCCTGCAATAAAGCCTTCTGTGTTCCAAATTCCAACATTTTGGTTTGTCTGGCCTCACTGTGCATCAGGCACATGGACCTGCAATGATAACGTCCTCTAGCAGGAAAGCTCATCCTAAGCCTTGGAGGAGAAAAGCCTCCAAGGTGGAGGTGGAGCCCGTATGGTGATTTGAGCCTAAAGGCTCATTGCCAAAAGCTGATTTGTGTGCAGTGGGCAGATAAGGCCAATGCTGCTGCAGACCTGTCTTCTTAGGCATGTTGGTCCTGTTTGGGGATCAGGGGTTGAGGAGGAATATAAACTAAACTGCCTAGTTGGCTGGGTTTTCCGGCAGCCTCAGCGGGAATTAGAAACAGCCAAGTCCTCACTTTCAGAAAGAATATTTGTCCTCTGGACTTCAGGGCCTCAGAAACATCAAAAGGTGTTAAATAGGACCCTGGAACTTTAATACATGCTCTGGGAGCATAATAGAATTGACAACACATGTGGACCAGCCAGATACTGCTATTTCCTCTCTACCTGGCTGGCATTCAGTGGGGAAATGAATTCTTTTGAACTAATTACGTTTGTGGGGTTCTTGAACAGTTTCAGTGAGATTCCCTATGAGTGCAGTCCTAAATTTTTTTTTATTACTGGGTGCTTGTGAATTACTCAGCAGTTAATAGAAAAAAAATAAGAGAGGTGATTATATTTTCAGCTGATCAAGCAAGTTGCGCCAATTTTCATTAATGAGCATCCACCTTCCTGCCATATATATATGTATTATTAGTCAACATGGAAAATGATGATATCCACATTACAGGATTGTTATTTGCATTAAAGAAAATAAAGAAGGCAAATGTTTCACCCAGTGCTTAACACGGGGTGGATACTGAAGAAATCTTTGCTGTTGCTGCTCGCCTGAGTTCCTTCTGGTAGCTCCAAAGTGTCTGTAACACCAGGGCATAGAGAAACCATCCATGTCATTGGCTCTGGTATCTTAAGCAACTTACAGTCATCCCTCTGGACTTTGCTTTCTGGATCTGTAAATTGGTGATACTATGGAAGATAAAATAAGAAAAGTAATATACAGCAGAAATTGGTACAGTGTAAATCAACTATACTTAAATAAAAAAATGTAAAAAAATAAAATGGGAATACTATAGCAATCTCGCAGGGAGCCCCAAAGATTGAACAAGGTAAAGTACGCAGTAACAGTCTAAAATACGAAGGGTGATGCAAATGGAGGGTCTCCTGATTGTAAGTATCATTCTAAGGAAATGGAAATCTGATTCATTAAATAGATATTTACCTAGCTAACGTGAATTAGCTCAGCACCAGGAAGAAACGCACAGTTTGGGTGGGAGGGAATAATAGGAAGCAGAAGAGGAACGAACAGTTAAGAAGGGACTCTAACTCGATGACTCAGTGACAACCCATTGAAGGAAGAGCTGGCAGAGTGAGAAGCTTCCACCAAGGCCACTATTTAATTCTTTGAGAGTTCTGGGCCTATCGCTTCTCGGCCTTTTGGCTAAGATCAAGTATGGAGAGTTCTGGGCCAGTTCTATAAGGAAACCAGGAAAAATCCCACCAATCTAAATCTCCAGGCATGCAGGGTTCCATGAACCAATGGCCAGGCTGGCACCTGGCTCCATTTTTTTTTCCCCCCAACTCTTGGAAAAGTGGCAAGGCAAGCAAGTTTCCCACAAGCTCTGGATAAATACCACACACCCCGCAGGAAGCTGTGTCTGCTCTCAGGATGCCCCAGGCTCCTGGTGCTGATCTGGTCCTTAGCCCAGAGGTCCCGCTGGAGCCTTGATGCCACCACGGGGAGGCCCACGAGGGGACTGGGAGAACTGGTGTTCATACAAGGAGGATGCCAGCTCGGCACCCTAGTGCTGTCTGTCTCTTCCGCTCTGTTGATGAGCTATTCCTTCTTGCTGACTATCATTCTTTCTGATTGCTGCCCTTTCATCAGAATGCATTTTTGTTGCTTTTACCACTGGAATTGATTCCATGCTTCGACATCAGCTTATGAGGCCTGGAATGCTGACCTCAGTCCAGACAGTCACCACGGCCCAGTGATCCATAAGCATCACTTCAGGCCGACCCTCTGTCCCAGCTCCACACCCCCTCCCCACGGATCTGGCGAATCAGCATGTTACTGATCCGGGTTCTTGCCCTTCCTTAATTAGCAGAAATTGATAAGAGGCTGGATAAGAAATTCAGTCAGGACTTTACTGGAGCCTCTGCTGCTGGAGGTGGGAGTGAAAATAAGCAAGAGTTTCCCTTGCTCACTTGCTCAACTAGGGAGGCGGGTGCAGGCTGGTTTCTTACATGGGGTGAGGGTGGCAGCCAGTCCAGGGGTCAGAGCAGAGGGGTAGCTGAGGCCTTCTGCCCACCCCTTTTGGTGGTGTTGTGTGCAGGGGGCTTGAGTATTCCCATACCTTCACTTTAAAAACGCTGCTTTTGCACTTGGCTATTCAGAGGTGCTCCTTGGGTTTTTTTTAGATTTTTTTGTGTCTTATTGTCCATAATTTGCCCCAGCTGCACATGCAGGTGGTTAATTTTTAGCCCCATATAGTTTCTTTGTATTTTGTTGCTTGAGGAGATGTTTATCTAGGTGCAAGCATTGTAGCAAAAGGGTCCAGGGGTTGAAGCCTGTCTCAAGCACAATGTCCTTCCTTCTTTTAGCTGGTCTACAGTCCATGGGGACTCCTTATCAGCTTACCTTGGAGAGACAGCAACCCTTCTGCAGTGGGAGAGCTGTTTTTACAGAATCTCTACAGGGTTTCTGAACACAGAATCTCACATAAATCAAGCCTCCCTGTGACCGTGAGAGGAACAGGCAATAATGAGAGGGGCCAACACCAAAAACAGATTTCCCACACATGCAGGGATTTGAGCAATTGTTATTTACTATAGCACTGTGCTTTTAGATCTGCTTTATGTTTTATTCAAGATTAAGATTTACAGGAGTCCCTCTGCGGTGCAGCAGACATGAATCCTGCTAGTAACCATGAGGATGCGGGTTCTATCCCTGGCCTCCCTCACTGGGTTAAGGATTTGGCGTTGCCATGAGCTGTGGTATAGGTTGCCGACGTGGCTTGGATCCTGCGTGGCTGTGGCTGTGATGCAGGCCAGCAGCTGTAGCTCTGATTCAACCCCTAGCCTGGGAAACTCCATATGCCGCGGGTGCAGCCCTAAAAAGCAAATAAATTAATTAATTTAAAAAAAGCAATTAAAAAGATTAAGTTTTACTGTGTTGTTGTATCAGGGCGTAGAAAAATCATCCATCTCCTCCCTTGATGTGACCTCTGGGTGAGTTTAAAAGTTTTAATCTTCGGAGTTCCCGTCGTGGCTCAGTGGTTAACGAATCTGACTAAGGACCATGAGGTTGCCTGTTCAATCCCGGCCTTGCTCAGTGGGTTAAGGATCCGGTGTTGCCATGAGCTGTGGTGTAGGTTGCAGACGCGGCTCGGATCCCGTGTTGCTGTGGCTGTGGCAAAGGCCGGCAGCTACAGCTCCTGTTAGACCCCTAGCCTGGGAACCTCCATATGATGCGGGTGCGGCTCTAGATAAAAAAAGACAAAAAAAAAGTTTTGATCTTCTTTATGATGCAAGATTCCTTATTTTCCCTTTGCTTTGCCTCACAGGTTTCATCCTTTCTATGGTATCTTACACAAGCTCAAGGTTTTTCACCTTCGACCCTATTGATTGTATTGCCAGACATATGCATTCTTACATCTAACCACCAAAAATGCCACCTTGGGACAAAATCACCCCCATCTGAGAACTGCTGGTCTAGTGAAGGACAGGTTGAAGAAAGGAGAGGGACGTGGAAGGCTTGAGTCCAAGTGTTAGTCCAACAGCTCCTTGAGATACCTTCTCACTCTCATCATTGATTCTGGAACGTGCTGTGTATTTTCAGCTGAGAGCCAGCCGGTGCTGCTGGCAAGAGCTCTGGTATAATGAGGACAAAGCAATTTTGTCTAATCCTGAATAGGGCCCGAACCTGATCAATTCCATGATCCCAGACTGTGCCTCTATCCCCATGCAGTTGTAGTGTTGGAAACTCACTCTTTTGCGGTACTAAGATTCTTCTGCCTCTCCTCACCCTCCAACCCTCTACCACCCAGAACTACTGTTACAAGTATCTTAGGTGTCCTCCCAGAGTCTCTTTCTGAGTGTACCAACAAATGCAAATATGGGTTATTTCCCACCGACTGATTCAAAAGAGGGGCATAGTCTATGGAACCCTTTCTTCCTTATCAGTGAATCTGAGAGCTCTTTTTTATTAATTACATTTATGTTTTAAAATAATTCAGTGAATTGCACAACCATCATCACAACCTAATTTTAGAACATTCCACCCCAAAACCCCAGTCCACTCCCCCCCCTTACTTGTCCCCTTCAGTAGCCATAAGTTTTTCAGTCTCTGAGTCTGTTTCTGTTCTGTAAGTTCATTGAAATCCTTTTAATTTTTTTTCAGATTCCACATATAAGTGATATCATGTGATAGCACTATTATATGATATTTGTCTCTCGTCCAACTTAGTATAATTTCTAGGCCCATCCATTTTGCTGCAAATAACTAATAATTAATTAAACCAGTTTTACAACAAATAATCAAATGTATTTATTTGCTTATTTGTTTGTTTGTTTATTTATTTATTTATTTATTTATTTATGGTCTTTTTAGGGCCATACCCGAGATACATGGAGTTTCCCAGGCTAGGGGTCGAATCGGAACTATACAGCCTACACACTGCAGCCACAACAAGGCCAGATCCAAGCTGCATCTGTGACCTACACAACAGCTTATGGCAACGTCAGATCCTTAACCCACTGAGCAATACCAGGGATCGAACCTGCATCCTCGTGGATGCTCTTCAGGTTTGTTTCCGCTGAGCCATGATGTGAACTCCCCACTCTGCCTTTAATTCCACTCTTTTGAACACGAGCTGCCCATTCTTGCATGGCACTCTGCAATAAACACTGTACTTTCCTTCACTGTAACCCAGGGTCAGCAGATTGGCTTTACTGGCTGCAACCAAGTGAGTACAAGACTGCTTCTGTAATGATCATTCACCCTCCTACTGACAGTATATAAGAGCACCTATTTCCTGCCCTCGGACCAACAGAGTGCCTCTACTTTGGATTTTTACTGATTGGTGGAAAATTGTGTTTCAGTAAGTTTTAATTTGCATGCACCTTATTGTTGATGAGATTAACCATCTCCTCATAAGTTTGAGCCATTTTCATTTACGCTCCTGTGAACCATCTGTTCATCCCTTGCTCATTTCTCTCTCTCTTTTTTTTGCATGAATTTACAGAAGCTCTTAACATGTTAGGGAGATGATTAGCCTTTTGTGATATGAGTTGCAAATACTTTTTCCACTATGCCCCTTGCTTGATGTTGCTTATAGCACTTTGTTTCCCTAAACAGCCTTTTAAAATACATTTTATTTAGTCAAACAATTTTTCCGTAGTGATTTTGGGTTTCAAATTATAAGGAAATTCTCCCACATTATTCTTCTGATATTTTCAGGATTTCCTCATTTTTTAATTTAAGTTTTTGATCCATATAGAATTTATCCTGTCAGCATAATGCGAATTATGGATCCAACTCTCTGTTTCTCAGATGGCAGCCCAGTATCTAATACCACAGATTCAAATATTCATCTTTCCTACATTTATTTGAGATGCCACCTTTATCAGATACTAAATCCTTTCTTGTACCTAGCTTTCTATATATGTCTGGACTTTCTACTCATTTCTGGAGTCACTATTCTATTCCTTTAATTTGTCTATTCATGCAGTGCTGCCTCACTATTTTATACACACCCATGTTTTAATATTTGGTCAGCCTAGTTCTCCATTATTGCTTTTTTTTTTCATAAGCTCACTGGTTCTCTCTTTTTTTAAGTACGTTTATTTTTATTTGATTTTAAATTATAGTGGATTTACAATGTTGAGCCAATTTCTTCCGTACAGTAATGCAACCCAGTCACACACACACATGCATTCTCTTTCTCATATTGTCTTCCATCATGTTCTGTCCCAAGAGACTGGACATAATTCCCTGTGCTATACAGTAGGACTTCATTGCTTATCCATTCTTAATGTAATAGCTTGCATTTATTAACCCCAAACTCCCAGTCCATCCCACTCCCTCCCCTTTTTAGCACGTTCATTTTGAAAGGGAGCACACTAGTACAAGGGTATTTTCCATGCTTGTTTATGCAGTGCCTTCAGCAATGGAAGGTGCTGGACTGGGGTTCAGGGCTATGGACCATAATCCCCTATGGCAGGTCCAGCCCCTGCAAACTACTTCATGGTCACTCACTCTCCTTTCACAAGATCCTCATGTACTTGTTCATAGGAGCGGATGAGGTGAAAGACAATGTGACACAGCAAAACCCTACTCTCTGATTTTATATAAACTTGGCCAACTTGGAAGGAATACCCAGCAGATGAAGATATTAGGAGTTAGTGGGCTCCTTCTTGAGTCATTGAATCTAGCCTGAATATCTCAAGCATTCAATTTTCAAAAGTTTCTCTTCAAGGGAAAGCACTCATTCCTTTGTTGCTGTACCTGGTTCTTCTTTTTCCCTTCCTCTCTTAATTGAGTAAAAGGAAAGATACTATGGGGATGAATGGTTCTTTCAGATCCTTGTTATTCTCGGGAAGATATCTAGTCTAATACTCATTTTCTTGGAGGGAAAATAGGTCAAGATCCCATACATCCACCCACATCCACTGTTCCCTATAAAAGATCTTGCCAACCTTTGAAACTCATTGCTGAGCTAGTCATGCTCAGTGTCTTCTGTGTACATGCTAAAACCTGACCACAGACATGTCTATTACCCCTTCAGGCCCATTTTGTCAAGCTGTACAGAATAAGAGCTGGGATTCTGGCTGATCGGCAGTAGCACCTGCACACCCTGGCAGTGATGCATAAGCCCAAAATTAGTAATGTGAGAAAAGCAGTGCAACTTAAGAAACACCAATAATTCCAATGATTCATTAGGGTGATATCATTTAACTATAGAGTCCCAGACTCATTCTGTGTTTTTTTATTTTTGCTTTTTTAGGGCTGAACCTGTGGCGTATGGAAGTTCCCAGGTTAGAGGTTGAACTGGAGCTGAAGCTGCCAGCCTACACCACAGCCATAGCAATGTGGGATACAAGCCGTGTCTGTAACCTACACCACAGCTCATGGCAACACTGGATCCCCAACTTACTGAGCAAGATCAGAGATCGAGCCCACATCCTCATGGATACTAGTCAGATTTGTTCCCGCTGTGCCACAAAGGGAACTCCCCTCATTCTGTTTCTCTATATACAGTGTACTTGTACATGATAATCCTTTATTTTATAGGATTAAAATCAAGAATTCTCGCAACATGATACTGACTTTGAAAGCCCAAGTTACCTTGCTTATGGCAAAAACTATGTTCTGTCTGAACTGAAATTTAAAAAAAACCTGACAATCACTTCTTGTTGTTGCTTTTCTTAATTACATTTTCTTTCCTCTCAGCGTAGAAAAATTCCTGCAGGCCAGAGAGTGAACCTCACCACTCCAGTGACAACGCAGATCCTTAACCCACTGAGCTACCGGGGAACTCGAACAATCACTATGTTTTAAAGACTATAAAAATATCTGCCTAACAAGAGCAAGAATTAGTCCTTCACCTGCTTAGTTTCTTGGGATGTCATAACAACCGACAAAGGTAGCAAGCAAAACACTTTGACTTCCTTTCTTTTGGAGATAACACATTTGCTTAATTTGAAGCATTAATTTTAGAGCACATTAAGGGGCAGGAAAATGATGGCGGCAGCAGCAGCCGTGTGCAAACTACAGTATGTGAGCCAGAAACCTGTGGGAATAGGATGTTTGGAGACTGATCCTCAGTGTAAAATTTCCCCACAGATCCAAGATCAATGCTATTTTCACCTGTTAGTCTGCACGCCTCAGACTCAGAAAAGACGAAAGGAAGGAAAAGGCATGCCTGTGGATGTGTGGCAAGGCTAGCACCATTCTGCCCCCAATATTTTGCACTGTCTGAAAGCGCTCTTGTTCTCTTTGCTCCTTGTGCATCTGCCTCTGCAAATGGAAGCTAACTCTGCTGAGTTCCTGCTTTGCTAAACTATAGTAAAGGAGAAATAGTCTATTGCCCCCTGTTAACTCATGAACACCTTAAAGACCACACTTTCTTAATTTCTTCTCTCTCTCTCTCTCTTTTTTTTTTTTTTTTGCTGCACCTGCAGCATATGGAAGTTCCAGGACAAGGGACTGAATTGAAGCTGCAGCTGCAACCTATGCCACAGCTGCAGTAACTTCAGATCCTTAGCCCACTGTGGCCACAGTGGGAACTCTCCTTAATTTTGTCTTCTTTCAGTCCCAGCTTTGCACCCAGCACAGAATAAACTGGTGACACATTTTGAATCATCCTTGGGTAACTTGGTTTCTCTTTGCAATGCAGGCATCAGTGTGGGGCTTCCAGCTGTTCCTCATTCTAGGTTGTAAATTTCTTCTCTAAAAATGAGGGCTCAGATTTAAATGCTGTATAGAACATTTTGAGATTTCCTTGCCATGCTCTTACTATGACTGATTTCTTAGAATTTAAGCTAAGAATTAAAGAAATGTGTGTGTTGGGGGAAGGGTGGTGAGGATGGAGGTGAGGAGTAGAAATCAACCTAGGAGATTGGAACGAGACCATTTGGCCTCAGGGCTTTGAATTCTGTGGGAGGTTCTTCCAGCAAACCGTCCAAAGAGACACTGCCCAGATAGACAGCTTGTCTTAAGCATTCTTTGTGCCATCATCAGATTTTAAAGGGTAGTCAGGAATTTTATATTAATGTTGTTTACGGAAAGTCTGAGTTCAGAGGGTACATTTCTTACTTCTTCCTGGCTGCAAATGGGTTGAACATCCATAAAAGAAGACTGTTGTGTATTTAAAAAAATTTTTTTATTTATTTTTATTTTATTTTTTTTTGTCTTTTTGCCTTATCTAGGGCCGCAACTGTGGCATATGGAGGTTCCCAGGCTAGGGGTCTAACAGGAGCTGCAGCTGCCGGCCTTCGCCACAGCCACAGCCACATGGGATCCGAGCCGCGTCTGCACCTACACCACAGCTCACGGCAACGCCAGATCCTTAACCTACTGAGCAAGGCCAGGGATCAAATCCTCAACCTCATGGTTCCTAGTCGGATTCGTTAACCACTGAGCCATGATGGGAACTCTGATTGTTGTGTATTTAAGATTTTGTACATATTAAGGTTTGCATCACCCACACCTTAATCCTTTCTCCTGAGCCATGATGCTGCATGTTTCCTCTCATTTCTCTTGGGCAATTTGGCTGTGCTAGCTTCTTTCATCTCATCCAAGCATTATGTCAGCATCATTACGGTAGCCCTACTGCCCACATTAGAAGGATCTCTATGTTCTATTTTAGCTCTTCGGCCCCACAGGTATGGCATAAATATGGAGTGTGAGACTGGCAGAGTGCCCACATGCTGCTCTCTGCTCTTAGTGGTGGCTGGAGCAGGCCCCAAATTCCCTGTCTTTTAGATACTTGGTGCCGTACATAAGGTCTGGACCAGCTTTGTAAGCAGAACATGTACCAGCCGACATAATGGGGTTTCAAGAATGAGAAACTGGGTCTGTTCTTTATCACCAAATGTTATCTAAAATTTGATTTTTGAGAGTACTAGCCTGTTATCTTTAAGTAGTAATAAACTGCAGAGGGCGGAAAAAGTGGGAAAAGCATCAGCGTCTTTGAAATCTATCATGTGACCAGTATTCTTTCAGGCAGAGTAGCTGAGCATTATCTTATTTGTTTAATCCATACAAGAAAACTGTGAAGGTGATGTTATCGTACCCATTTTATGGATCAAGAAACTGAGGCCCAGCAAGGACCCAGATCACATGGCTAGTAAACATGGAATGCCCCCCAGCCACACAGTCAGTGACTAGGGAAAACAGGATTTCAGCTCCACTCTACCAGATTTCAAATTATTTATGTGCTGGGAGGAATCTCAGAGCAGTTTTCCATTTAGGACATAGCACTTCTGGGAGGCAGAGGTTACTACTTCTGCTTGTAGTAGGACTGACTGCTACGTTTGCCCAGAGGTGGTAGCTGTGGTGGGTCTCTCTTGGGACCCCAGTGGGAGCAGGTCATGCGAATATATGATCAGAGAGCCCCAGAGCTGTTTGGGATGTTGGAGACCACCTGGTCCAGGTCCCTTTCGTCATTGCAGATGAAGAAACCCACAAGAAAGGACTTGCCCTGAGGCTTGTCCAGAGTGAGTTAAAGGCAGCGTTAAAGCTGCAGCCCTGCACACCAGTCTCCCAGCTGCCTCTGCTTCTCAAACTCTCTGTCTTCTTGAACTGCCATTGGGTTATTCTTCTTGGACATACTTCACAAGCCATCAGCTGATAATACGCTAGCTTCCTACGGCTGCAAAAGTGAATCATGAGAAGTCTTGTCTTTATTTATATCTTCCTATATGACTCCAACTCATTTTACCCAGGAGTACATTGGTAAATGTATAAGTTACTCCTAATTCATGCGATAACATTCATTCCTATCCCCTGGTACAGCTGTCACAAGTATTCAGGTCACCATATACCAGGCGGGACATCAGCACGACTTCAGAACCCAAGCACAACTCAAAAACCTTCCACAGTTCCACTCAGCCTTCCTTTACTCATTTCTTGAAATTATAAGAAAGTTTGCATTATTCCAAAATGAATAGGATAGAACAGAGCTCCCCCTTAGAGAGATAATTATAGCTTCTAATTGCAAATTTACCTCTTCATAAGGTCACTCACTGACTTAAGAACAGTCTTAGCCCAAATTGCCTGCAGCTCATATTTCCTCCTGGCTTTCAGGGGCTCTGCTGACTCATAACATAGAATCATGTTACCTTCCAGTGCCTCGGGTGTCTCATTTATAAACCGGAGAGGCTAATGCAGACTCACTTTTAGGCGTTTTTGTGACAATCGGTGAAAAATGATAGCGAGCTAAATGGAAGCTTTCTTGTACTCAAAGGAGAAGGCTTTTCTCAAAGGTGTAAGTGACTGCTGAGGGACGCAAATCAATAGCTCATTGGATTCAATGTTTTTTTTTCCATTTTTGTTTTTCAATTCTATTATAGAATTTAACACAAGCGTGGAAAGAAACTTGTGAATCTTCAAAGACTTCTAGGAAAAAAAAGGTTAACTTCCTTTGCTGAGTTCTGACCTGAAGAAGGTCGCATTAGGTAAAAGCAGATCAGAAAGATGATCAAAATTTTCACATTGTGCAGAATCCTCAGAATCTATAAAGAAAGGAAAGGGAAATGGAATTATTATGCTGGATCAAAAGACCCTGCAAGGAAAGATATACTTCTTTTGATGTTACTGATATTTTTTGTTTCTGTGTAGGAAAAACGATTATAATCTTGTTGTGGTGTGTACGCACAGAGAATATTACATGTTAGATTTGAAAGGATTAATGAAGGTTTAAAAAAAATTTTTTTTATCATATTTATCTATTTATTTATTTATTTATTTATTTATTTATTTATTTATTTTTTCCATTATACCCAGGTGCACAGCATGGTGACAGGGTTACACATACATACACGGATTTATCACAGGTGGTTAGACATAGTTCCCAGTGCTATACAGGTGGATCTCCTTGCTTTTCCAGCCCAGAGGCAACAGTCTACAACTATTAACCCCAGACCCCCCTGCCATCCCACTCCCTCCCCCACCCTTTTGGTAACCACAGTTCTCTTCTCCAAGCTCTTGATTTTCTTTTCTGCATAAAGGTTCATTTGTGCAGTATATTATATTCCAGATATTAGTGATATCATATGGTATTTGTCTTTCTCCTTCTGACTTCATTCAGTATGAGGGTCTCTAATTCCATCCATGTCGCTGCAAATGACATTATTTTATTCTTTTTTATGGCTGAATAGTATTCCATCGTGTATATATACCACATCTTCTTAATCCAATCATCTGTCTATGGACATTTGGGTTGTTTCCATGTCTTGGCTATTGTGAATAGTGCTGCAATGAACATGTGTGTGCAGGTGTCTTTTTCAAGGAAAGTTTTATTGACAGAGATTAAAGGTGTTTTGGGTTCACAGTAATTCCTCCAGGAATTAGCCACAGACCACATCCATCTAGTGTTACTTTCTGTACTACCTTTGTGTCTCTTTTGTGAATCTGTCCCTGCCATCTCCTCAGCAGTTTAGGGCTTGCAGGCTATCCCCTTAGAGAATGGGTGTCCTTTGAGGATTTCCTTCTCTGTAATCTCACTATAGGAATTATATCTGGAGTTCCCAACGTAGTGCAGCGGAAATGAATCTGACTAGGAACCATGAGGTTGTGTGTTCAATCCCTGGCCTCACTCAGAGGGTCAAGGACCTGGCATTGCCATGAGCTGTGGTGTAGGTCACAGACGCGGCCCAGATCTGGCATTGCTGTGGCTGTGGTGTAGGCCAGCAGCTGTAGCTCTGATTAGACCCCTAGCCTGGGAACCACCATATGCCACGACCCTAAGAAGACAAAAAAAAAAGAAAAGAAACAATTATATCTGCTATCAAGTGGGTGCTCAGGAGTGAATTAAGGACCCTACATTGTCTCCTTGAGGTCCGATCCCTGGGCTCACTCATTGGGTTAAGGATCCAAAGTTGTCACAAGCTGCAGCATGTGTTGCACATGTAGTTCGGATGCAGTGTCACCCTGACTGTGGTACAGGCCCCAGTTGTAGCTCCAATGGACCCCTAGCCCAGGGAACCTCCATATGCCACAGGTTTGGCCATTAATAAATAAATAAATAAATAAATAAATAAATGAAGTGGGTGCTCAGAAAAGTTTTACTGATTAAGTTAATAACTTGGTGAGTCAGTGGGTGGATGGATGGCACCAGACTAGAAATATGTAATTGACTATAAGATGTGTTTGACCGAGTGAGCGCTAACGATATTTCTAGTGTGACCAGAACAACAACCACCACAAAGGTGGCCAGTGAGCTAATTGTGAACACGATGGGGGTGACTTAGAGCCATGCTTCTCAAACACCAACGTGTATGTGAATCGCTTGGGAATCAGGTTTTAATACAGGCTCTGATTCACGGCATCTGAGTTAGAGTCTGGGATTCTGCATGGCTCCCAACCTCCTAGGAGGTGTGGGTGCTGCTGATTCACATTCTGAGTAGCGAGATCTCTGGGACCTGCCTTAAAGAAGCTGGTGGTGAAATAACAGGACACCCTTGAGAGTGGCTGACACTAAGACGCAAAGTTAGCAGGGCCCCGGGGGGGTGGCAGTGCAGTGGATCCTTTTTCTTTGTGGTAGTTGCATTCTATAAAGTCACTGAACGAGTTGATCAGTGGTTCAGCAAATACTGAACCATTGATCCTGGGAGAAATATAGAACTAGGTCCCTGTGAGCCTCTGGCCACAGCATTTTTGCAAGCCAATCAATCCATAACCTTGTTTCATGTGTTTTTCTGTTTAAAAACGCTTCACTCAATATACACTATTGATGCATTAGCATTCAGATCATGGCCAGCAGCGCTCTAAATCATGCCTGAGTGAAGCTCATGCAAAATGTGTACTTTTTCCCTGAGGCACATGAGAGCCCTCTTTCACTCAGGGACATTCCAGACAGACAGTACTATGCTTGGAGGCCATTATAAATGGCAACATAACCAAGAAAGCACAAAAATGTCAGAAATGTGACACTAAGTACACTGCAAAGAAAGAGATAAATGTCTATAGGCTGAGGGCTGAAATAAGAAGGCAGAGTGGGGAGTTCCCGTCGTGGCTCAGTGGTTAACGAATCCAACTAAGAACCATGAGGTTGTGGGTTCGATCCCTGGCCTTGCTCAGCGGGTTAAGGATCCGGCATTGCCGTGAGCTGTGGTGTAGGTTGCAGAGGTGGCTCGGATCTCGCGTTGCTGTGGCTGTGGCAAAGGCTGGCAGCTACAGCTCCTGTTAGACCCCTAGCCTGGGAACCTCCCTTTGCCACGGGTGCGGCTCTAGATATGGCAAAAAGACAAAAAAAAAAAAGAAGGCAGAGTGTCCCCTTGTTTGACCTCAGCTAGGAACTTGTGAATCAAGCAATTCAATGTTTTGCTCTCTGCACATGTCTGCTAAGACCGTGAAAATGTCATCAGTATTGATTTAGGGGTAACAAATTTTAGTGAGTAGGTGAAATCACACATCTGGACTCTGTGAATGATGAGGATTGACTGTATAATATTCAGATGTGCAATGAGCCAGGAAAGACCTAATAATAGCAGCAACTTCAGCAGAACAACAGCAAGAAATTTCAGGACACCATGATGAAATAATTGAATTCCTTTGGGAAACTACAAAGAGAGACTGTGAGTCTCCCTGGCCAGCAGGCAGGGACCATTGTAAAAGCCCCAAAGAGTACAAAGCTTGTGAGTCTCACGGCAATGCAACAGGTGCACCACTAGCCATGTCTCAGACTTCTGTGGGGAAATGGAGGTGCTGCAATTAGACAGACCACATTGGTGTTCTCCTTTGGTAATTAATTATAGAAATATCTCCTAGCCAGCATTTCTCAAATCCTCCCACCCAAGTCCCTCTAAAAGCAGGTGAGAGTCAAAAACATATTCCCTATTGAAAAGATATGGTAGGAATTTCCGTTGTGGCTCAGCAAAAACGAATCTGACTAGGAACCATGAGGTTGTGGGTTCACTCCCTGGCCTTGCTCAGTGGGTTAAGGATCCGGTGTTGTTGTGAGCTGTGGTGTAGGTCGCAGATATGGCTCAGATCTGGTGTTGCCATGGCTCTGGGGTAGGCCTGCGGCTATAGCTCCAATTAGACCCCTAGCCTGAAAGCAAAAAGCAAAAAAAAAAAAAAAAGAGAGAGAGAGAGAGAGAGAGATGGCATATGGTATATGTAGATAAAATTGAAAAAAAGATATATATATAGGTATATGGTATATACAGATAAAACGGAATATTTAAAAATATATAGACTTACAGAATATTATGCTTTGAAATAAATCAAAGATAAATATTATATGGTGTCAGTTATATGTGGAAGCCAAAAAAAATGATACAAATGAATGTTTATGCAAAACTTTAACAGACTCACAAATATAGAAACAAACTTGTAGTTACCAAAGGGGGAGGAAAGTTGGAGAGGGACAAATTAGGGGCATGGGATTAAAAGACACAAACTACTATCGATAAAATTGATAAAAAACAAGAATATATGAATAGCACAAGGCACTATAGCCATTATCTTCAATCATTAATATCCTTAATAACCTATAATGGAATATAATCCACAAATACTGAATCATTATGCTGTACACTTGAGACTGAAAACAAGCAGGGCAGGGCCCTGTGAGCTCCTAGATACACAAGCTTTTCTGTGTCCCCCATTTCTTGTTCGGGGGGAATAAACTTCAGCCTCCATGACCTTCCCTGAGTTCCAAAGGGCAGGTTCAAACAGTCATTAATCAGGGAAGGGAGGGGGTGCAGAGGCCTGAGAGGAACAGTCAAGAAAAAAAAGTGCAGCTTTGGGCCAGAGTCCTGGGCCCTCTTCAAAGAGTATAGATAACCATATCTTTGAACTCTTCTGCAGGACTAAGCCCTCCAACAAATGGAAGGTGTTAATGAAGCATTCTTTATTCTGGAAAGAAGACCACCAGACCACTGAACACCAGCTTTAAAAAAATGCAAGCTTGCCTCTACCCTGATCCTTATCTCGGCCCTATTTTTCTCTCCCCAAATTATAAAACCACCTCCTAGTCACTCTCAGAGTGGGGGGTGGGATGCATAGTCTTTAAGGCATTACCCTGCTGTCACCTTCCTTTGCCTGGCAAAGCAATAAAGCTATTTTTCCTCCTTCACCCAAACTCTGTCTCAGAGTATCTAGAGTTTCTTTTCAGCATTGATGAGCAGAGGCTGTGTTCTGGCAACACAACTAACACAATATTGTAAACCAACTATACTGAAATTAAAAAAAAAAAAATTCCCAAGAGCCTGTCTCAGTAAGGTCAAATGTTATATTCTACTTCATAAAATATCTGGGTTCGTTTGAACGTAAAATTGTTTCATATTATTTACCACCAGATAAACCGACCTTCCATCAAAAAAGACCTCATGGCTTCTCATCCTTCTGGCGCATCCTGGCCCCAGGAGAGGCCCCTCATCAGCCTGTGTGCTGGTCGCCTACATCAGTGATTGGTAAACTACTGCCTGTGAGCCAAGCCCAACCAACCCCTGCTTCTGTCAATGAAAGCTTTTTTGGAACCCAGCCATAACTACTCATTTAATATCGTCTATGGCTGCTTTCATTACCAAAGCAGAACTGAGGAAGTTGCAACAGAAACTGTAAGGCCCACAAAATGAGCCACAAAAGTATTGGCTATCTGGCTCATTAAGACAAAAGTTTCCCAGCCTCTGGTCTAAACTGCTGTGTTGCCCTTTCTTAATAATTGATGATGTTACTTTCATAACTTCATATATAAAGAAGCCTTTCAGAGATTAAAAACCAGGAAAGCCTGAATTTGTTAGTTTCATCAGCTTATCAACTGAGATATTGATTTATAAGGAGTGGGGTGGATTCTCAACTAGCCTGACTCACATAACTCAAGTGGAACCAAATGGAATCTAAGCCTGATAACATGAATCAGCTTCATTAGCCTAAACCGAGCCTGTCCCTACAGACTGGGAGAGTCATGGGTGTTTTATGCCATGTAAATGCAAACACTTCCTTGTGTAGGTGATTCTGTGATTGATGATGAACAAGGGGAAATTACTGTTTAGACTACCCTGTATGGAAAACGTGCGTTCGAAGAAGGAATTTAAACATAAAGGGGCATAATCAATAGCCAGGTCATGGAAACAACCTGAATGCCCATCGACAGTGGAGTGGATAGGGAAGATATGGTACATACACACAATGGAATATTACTCAGCCATTAAAAGGAACGAATTACCAACATTTATAGCAACATGGATGGACCTAGAAATTATCATGCGAAGTGAAACCAGTCAGACAATTAGACAGCAGCACCCAATGCTACCGCTTACATGTGGAAACTAAAAAGACACAATGAACTTCTTTGAAGAACAGACAATGACTCACAGACTTTGGAAAACCTTTGGTTTTTCAAATAAGACAATCTGGGGGCTGGGGGATGCACTGAGGGTTTGGGATGCAAATCCTATCAAAGTGACTTGTGGTGATTTTTTGTACACCTATAATTGAAATGAAATTCATCAAGTTAAAAATAACAAAAAAACATAAAGGGGCATAAGGAAAGGGGAGAAATAACCACATGCAGAACAATGGAAGGGATTTGGCTGCTGAGCATCTGAGAGCCCAAGGCAGTAGAGGGTAGAACCAGCTAGGGCAGAGTTCAAGCAAAGCTTTGAGAAAATGCTGAGGGCTTAATCTGGGATAAATGTGACTGACAAATCCAAAGGACAGGCACTGGGCTAAAAATAGCAGATAAGCCAGGGGAGAGGAAACACAGATTTGAAACAGAGCAAGAGGAAGGGTGACAGCAAAGCTAGGAAACAACTAGGTTGCACCACAAAGAGAGGAAAACGAGCTTGTCTTTAATGGCATTGGGGCCAGTGTTTTGGAGTTTTGGCAATCTGAATCAGTTGGAAGAAACTGAAGGTGTTTAAGAGGACAATCCATTCAATAAATACAGTTTTCACAGGACTGCTGAATTTTTTTCCCCTGAGATTCAAGGCAAGACTTAGAGAACCACACTGAACAAACTTTTTGATTCCTAAGGGATTGAAAAGTGAGCAGTCCCAGGTACTGGGGAGTGGGAAAGAAAATGAAATATGTTAAGACAAAGCACATTACTTGGAGCAAAGTTTGCAAACTTGTTCCTGGAAAGACTTGGCTTAAAGGAATAAAAGAGAGATTCACACCTGAGAAAATCTCAGTGATTTTTTTTCTTTTTCTTAAACTGAGTACTCTGGTTTCTGTAATTATATTATAGTCATGAAATCTGATTGGCTATATACATTATCTACCCCAAGAATTTTCACATCTGGTTAAAGTACTGAAAACAAGTGTTCCTCCCTCCTGCCACCTGCACATAAAATTACTGACCAGTTATTGCTATTGATTATTCACTGTTAATTAAAGGTACAGAAAGATGAAAGGATAGGGATTTCTTCTTGAACAGGGGAACACTGTAATTTCCCTTGCTTCCCACGGACAGTCAGGTTGATGAATGGAATTGGCCTTAGGATAAAGATGCCCCAGAAGATACCTAAGTGATAAGACTCAAAAGAACCTCAGTGCCTGCTGGTATCTTTGGAGCCCTTGGTATACCTGAGGCTGGACTTCCAGTTACTTGAGATGTGGGACTTTAAGTCCTCTCCAATGAAATAAACTCAAAGAGCTTCTGGCCAGGATAATAAATTATTAGACACTTACCGCCCCTTGAGTCCCACTGCAATTGTTACAGAGTTCTCAATCCCTTCTGAAGCAACCTGGCCTACTTCCTGATCCCTTACTAGGAAATGTATTTGGCCCACTCCTCCCTCACTGCTATAGGGGCAATATAGGCCTCCAACCAAATAGCAAGTGTATCCGAAGACCATTCTTCTCTCCTTTGTCCTTGTGCTACAAAAATAGACATGACCCCCCAGGGTCATCTCTCCCTGATCATCAGGAAGCCGTCCCACTGTGCTAGTGTCTCATATCATTAAATTTATCTTTCTTTTCACCCCCACTATGAGTCTGGAAATTTCTTTTTCCAACCTGCGTGCATGCCATGACATGAGAGACTCCATTTCTTTTGTGTTTAGATCATTTGGGGTTGGAATTTCTATTACTTCCTCTCCAAATCATACTGATATGGAATGATAGGTGCCAGATTCTCCTCTGGGCACTGAGGCTCCAAAGGCAAATATAAGCTAGACAAAGGCTGACTGGGAGAGCAAAAAAAGAAACCAGATGATTTTAGTAGAAAATGTACCGTGAATATTAGATCCCCAAATTCTGGTTATTCTGTTGATGCTACTCTTGAAGGAATGATTTGAATTTAGGGAAGGGGATAGATTTGGGGGGAGAAATACAAACCCGTAGTAGAAGTTAGGGCTTCTAAAAGTAAACATGATGGAGCCTAGAGGGAACACTGGTGATGGGGGGATGTTAAGGTTGGGGAGACAGAGGGAGATGGAGGAGTGTTCGCTCTTGAGAACCTCTTTGAAGGAAACTCTGAAGGAATCTAAGAATGTGGATGAAAATCAGGAGGATATAGAATGAAAGAAGCCAAGAAAAGATTATTGAAAGGAAGCAATGGTCAACTGTGTCCAGAGTAGCTAAGAGTTCGAGAAAGATGCACGCTATAAATTGCCCATTAGATCTGAAGTAGGTCAATAGCTACTTAGCTATTGACATTAGCTATTGACTTAGCTATTGACATCACGACATTAGCTTTTGTGTAGGGAGAGGAGTGGAAGTCAGAGAGGAATGAGTTTAACAGGGAAAGGAGGTAAAGAAGTAGAATCAGGGTTGGTTATTTTTTTTTTCAAGCATCTTAGCTGGGAAAGAGAATAGAAAGATATGGAAGGTTGTGTACATTTGGTGGTGGAGGGGTGAGTGGTGAGATCTGAAATTTCTGTGGGACGTTCCGCTTGGCCCTGTGGATGGAGGACTTCTAACACAGAGAAATGATTGAATTCCTTTAGCCCTTATTACAGGCCCCTATCATCAAATCCATGTTTGGAAAGGCCCTGTTGTAAAAGGTCCACCCTGTGATTCACATGCTGAACAAAGGGAGTTAAAGGAACAGGCTAGGATTTCCCAACAGTCCGATAGATTTGTTGAGTCTGGCTGGGAAAGTCAGGGCTTTTCATGCATTGCGTAAGTTGTTTTAAGCACCTTTCTCAGCAAAATGTGCTTGTTCCACAGTTTTAAATCAAGTTCAGAGATTGCTCAGCAAAATTTTAAATGTTCTTCTTTAATTGTAAGAATTTTGTATTTCAAGAGTAGCATCAACAGGATAAGCAGGATTTGGGGATCTAATATTCATAGTACATTATGAATATATATATATAATGAATATATATGTTTATACATATTTAATGAAAATACATAATTAATCTTATATAAATTCATAAATATATATAAAATAAGTGATGGAGAAGTTCCCTTCGTGGCTCAGTGGTTAACGAATCCGACTAGAAACCATGAGGTTGCGGGTTTGATTCCTGGCATTGCTCAGCAGGTTAAGGATCTGGCATTGCCGTGAGCTGTGGTGTAGGTTGCAGATGCGGCTCGGATCCCATGTTGCTGTGGCTGTGGCGGAGGCTGGCAGCTATAGCTCCTATTAGACCCCTAGCCTGGGAACCTCCATATGCTGCGGGTGCGGCCCTAGAGAAGGCAACATATGGAGGTTCCCAGGCTAGGGGTTGAATTGGAGCTACAGCTGCCATCCTATGCCACAGCCACAGCAATGCCAGATCCAAGCCGCATCTGCGACCTACACCACAGCTCACAGCAACGCCAGATCTTTAACCCACCGAGCAAGGCCAGGGATTGAACCCGCAACTGCATGGTTCCTGGTCAGATTTGTTAACCACAGAGCCATGACAGGAGCTCCAATAGTAAAACTGTTAATGAAATATTTTACTTTTCTAAAATACTAAGCCTGGGAAATTGGGTAGGTGTTTTATTCTTTATAGAACTCCTCAGTTTGGACAACTAGCATTTCAAGTGCTCAGAAGCCACACCTGACAGGTGGCTGTGGTTTCAGACACACAGATACAGTCATTCTCTGAAGACTGTGGGAGGTGGGAGCCACTGGGATAGAAATGCAGGGAAAGGAAGATGTTTTCCAACCTTTTTCATACAGAACTTTGGAAAGAACACAGTCTCCAAGTCCAGGATGGTTTCTACTATCCTTTAAATAACTCTCATGTGGCCTCTGAAATATGAAAAGTCTGTGAACATTCAGGAACATAAATAGAAAAAAAATGCATTTAAAAAAACCCTGAAAAAATTGCAAAATGACATTAGTTCCTCTTTAATTTCTACCCGCTTATCAAACACCATTTGCTTATTCTTTTATTCTGCTGGACTCTAAGAACATCATAATATTGCTTGTAAGCACAGTAACTGTAGATTTAAAACACTTTGAGTTTTTCATTAGTCTGGCCCTGCACCAAAAATTAGTAAGCATTTGAAAGTGTAACACCCAGATACTTTACAGTTATTTTCAAGGCTCAATAGATTTAAAGCTAAAGGGAAAGAAAAACCCAATTGAACTAAAAGTTGACAAGGGTATACAATTTTAAAGAAAGACTTGCTGAGGGCAAATTCCTAAAAAGACATGGGGTCCGTGTTAGTATATTTCTTATTGAAAAGG
This sequence comes from Catagonus wagneri, assembly GCA_004024745.2. Taxonomy (NCBI): domain Eukaryota; kingdom Metazoa; phylum Chordata; class Mammalia; order Artiodactyla; family Tayassuidae; genus Catagonus; species Catagonus wagneri. The sequence continues at coordinate 6,069,232 of PVHT021183585.1, forward strand.
TGAACATCTGTATTATTTAATTCACTTAATTCACCCATGTCAAAGAAAAGAGATAACACTTCCCAAAGAATATATGCAATATCGTTTTGTACAGTGTATGATCAGAAACAATTTTTTAAATGTTCACTCCAAGAACATGTCCTTTCTGGCCTCCCTCTGACCTCCCAAGGGCATTTTTTCCTGCTTCACCACACACTTGTCACCTAATGTTAGCAGTGAGTACAGACCAGACATTTATGAAGAAAAACCCAGCCAAACTCATTAGGAACAAGTTATTTTCCTACCATGAAATGCTGCTATTTTGAATGCTCATAGTTTAATTATGGCATTTAACATTTTACTTGAAGACATGATTTTAGAGTGCATAAACTGAACTTTTGGAAATGGCAGGGATGAAATTTCTTGAACCCAAAATGCTTTCCCCATGGCCTATATCTTTAAGGTAAATGCTGAGTCATTCCTGATACATTAGGGAAAAAAAAAAAAGGGAACTTTCTTCTTGCAACTCCACCCTCTTGGAATGGGAACGAATATGCTATATGTCACGTAGAAATTATTTCTTATGGTTTTTCAGGTCTGGGAATACGGGAAAGGAAGCCATTTAATGTACTGAGGCCTCACTGATCCATGTGTGTGCCTGGACCAGGGCCTCACCCGAGAGCTTGTCAGAAGAACAGAATCTCAAGCCCCATTCAAACCTGTCAGATCAGAACCTTCATCTTAATAAGATCTGCTGGGAGTTTCTCTTGTGGCTCAGCAGGTTAAGGACCTAGAGTTGTCTCTGTGAGGATGAGCGTTCAATCCCTGGCCTCACTCAGTGGGTTAAGGATCTGGTGTTGCAGCAAGCTGTAGCATAGGTCACAGATGCAGCTCAGATCTGGTGTTGCCATGGTTGTGGCATAGGCCAGCAGCTTCAGCAGCTCTGATTCGACCCCTAGTCTGGGAAGTTCCATATGCTGCAGCTGTAAAAAAAAAAAAAAAAAAGAAAAAAAAAATCTACTGGTTGATTCCCTTGCACGTTAGTGTTTGTGAAGCACCAACTATAGAGCACAATAGCCTCTGTGGTTTTGTTTAAATAATCACTGTTAAAAGACACAATAAATTGTTACATTAATATTACCATTCTTCAAATTAAAACAAAAAGTTTCTATGTTTAACCACTTAATTAGCTTCCAAATTTCCCTCATAATAGTGTAGAATAACATGTGCTACTGCTATTTAAATGTGGCTGTGACTTGACCCTTATTTTAAGAAGTTTTCATGTAATCTACAAGCATCAAGGTAATCTCTGTAGTTATTAGCAGCATGGAAAGCTGTTCCGAGGCATTTCCAACGCCTCTGGCATGTGTGTTTGTTTAATACTCTCCTGGGGAAGCTAATATGCAGCCAGGACCAAGGGCTGTCACTGTCTCCAGAATGTCTGATCCTTAGCCTCAGGGTCTTTTCAGATTCAGAAAAATGTTTTGCAGGTTCAGAAGACTCAGAACCAACAAGATCTTAGACACAGCAACATGGGATCCGAGACGCGTCTGTGACCTATGCCACACACAGCTCATGGCAATGCTGGATCCCTGACCCACTGAACGAGGCCAAGGATCGCGCTTGCATCTTCTTGGACACCGGTCGGATATGTTTCTGCTCTGCCACAATGGGGAACTCCGTCAATGAGACCTTTTTAAATGCAGCCTTAGCTCTGGTTCATTTCAATGTGTGTTCCCCAAAGACTGATGAGATGGCAGGTTTCTTTCCTGCCTTTCTCAGTTCTTTCTGGCTTTCAAGTTCTCAGCCACACCCTGAACCGTCACTGTTAAAGTTCTTCTGCAGAGACTTCACTCATTAATCATTTCCTTTCATACTTCTGGTCTCTTTCCAGAGTTCCAGAGTCTTTCCGAAATCCAGGAGCCTGAAAATAACATCCCAGATGTGACTACCTCTGTTTTCCTCCCTCCCTTCTCCATGATAGTCTTCAGAGACAGCCCAGAATAGCACTGGCCTTTTCTTGCTAGGATTTAAATATTCTCAGGCAGTTTTGCATTTTTAAAATTTTAAAAAATATCTACAGTAGCTAAGCTGCATATCCAACAATTCAGATCACTGATTGGTTTTCTACAAAGTCATAGGTTATATGTAAAAATCTAGAGATGCTGATGGAAATGTAGTTGAGCTCAGAGTGCAGTGAGTTACAGGCTGCTTCTCCTCTCCAGCCCCGGGTCATGGTTATAAGAAGCATCTCAAAGTTGGTTTCTGGAGCAGATTATACTCCTTTCCAGCAATGTTTATTTTAAAACATTTAAAAATGCTTTTTCACCATATACGAGATCTATGGGATAATATAAAGTGGGCCAATGTACACATAATAGGAGTTCCAGAAAGAGAAGAAAAAGAAAATGGGATTGAAAATATATTTGAAGAAATTATTCTGAAAACTTTTACAAATCTAAAGGAAACTCATATCAAGATACAGGAAGCACAGAGGGCCCCAAACAAGTTGACCCAAAATAAGCCCACAGCAAGACATATTATAGTAAAAATGGCAAAAGTTAAAGACAGGAATCTAATGGCAGTAAGAGAAAAACAAAGCATTAATTATAAGGGAACCCCCATAAGGTTATCAGCTGATTTATCTAAAGAAACATTATAGGCCACAAGAGAGTGGCAAGATATATTCAAACTTCTGAAAGGAAAAAAGTTGCAGTCTAGAATACTCTATCCAGCAAGAACAACATTTAAAATAGAAGGGGAAATAAAAAATTTCTCCAACAAGCAAAAGCTAAAAGAGTACAGCAATACTAAATGCATTCTAAAACAAAAACTGAAAGGGCTTCTCTAAATAAAAAAAGAAGTAAGAAGAAATAGGATGGAGGAAACCACAAATGGAAAGCAATCACTTAAATATAAGCCAGCATACAGATCTAAAAGAGGAAAAAAAACACTTTAAAAGTGATGATAAACACAAGGAACAGCAAAAGGACAAAAATGACGATGTTAAGAAAGGACTTCAAAATCAGAGAATGGGGAAGGAAAGTAAGAAAATATAGACTTTTTTTAATAATGTATTTTTTAATAATGTATTTGACTATTAAGCTAAAGCAAGCAGATACAGGAAGGGGTTAACATACTTAAAAAACAAGGCAACCACAAATCAAAACCAAACATTACATTCACAAACACTAAAAAGAAAAGTACTCAAGCATAAAATAAATGGAAATCATCCAACCAAAAAAGGAAGAAAGGAGAAACATAGAATCAACTGCAAAACAAAGTTTAAAATGGCAATAAATACATATCTATCAATAATTACCTTAAATGTCGATGAACTGAATGCTCCAATCAAAAGATATGGAGTGGCATATTGGATAAAATAGCAAAAATCTGCAATCTGCTGTCTACAAGAGACTCACCTTAGGGCAAAGGATACATACAGACTGAAAATGAGGGGATGGGAAAAGATATTTCATGCCAATGCACAAGACAGGAAAGCAGGAGTTGCAATCCTCCTAACAGACAATGAAGGTCATAAAGAAAGACAAAGAAGGACACTATTTAATGGTAAAAGGATCCATTCAAGAAGAGAACATAACAATTGTCAATATATATGTCCCTAATATGGGAGCACCCAGATATCTACAACAAATACTAACAGAGATAAAAGGAGAAATTGATGGGAATACAAGAACAGTAGGAGACTTTAACACCCCTCTCACATCAATGGACAGATCCTCTAGACAGAAAATCAATAAGGCAGCAGAGATCCTAAATGACACAATAGAAAAGTTAGATTAATCAACATTTTCAGGACATCACATCCAAAAATATCAGAATACACATTCTTCTCAAGTGCACATGGAATATTCTCAAGGCTCGATCACATGCTGGGGCACAAAGCTAACCACAACAAATTTAAGAGTATTGAAATTATTTCAGGAATTCCCGTTGTGGCTCAGCAGAAATAAATCTGACTAGGAACCAGGAGGTGGCAGGCTCAATCCCTGGCCTTGCTCGGTGGGTTAAGAATCCAGCATTGCCGTAAGCTGTGGTGTAGGTTGAAGACATGGCTCGGATCCTGCATTGCTGTGGCTGTGGTGTAAGACAGCAGCTGTAACTCAGATTAGACCACTAGCCTGGGAACCTCCATATGTTGGGTGCAGCCCTAAAATGACAGAAGACAAAAAAAAAAGAAAGAAAGAAATTATTTCAAGTATCTTTTCTGACCACAATGGCATGAAACTAGAAATCAACCGCAGGAAAAGAAAGGAGAAAAAACTAACTACATGGAGACTAAACAACATGCTACTGAAAACCAATGCGTCAATGAGGAAATCAAAAAGGAACCTTGAGACAAATGATAATGAAACCACAACAATTCAAAATCTATTGGATGCCACAAAAGCAGTGCTTAGAGAGAAATTCATAGTGATATAGACCTTCCTCAAAAAAGAAGAAAAATCTCAAATCGACAACTAATGCACCACCTAAATGAATTAGAAAAAGAAGAACAAACAAAACCTAAGGTCAGCAGAAGGAAGGAAATCATAAAGATCAGAGAGGAAATCAATAAAATAGAGATTCAAAAAACAATAGAAAAATCAATAAAACTAAGAGCTGGTTCTTTGAAAAGGTAAACAAAATTGGCAAACCTCTGGCCAGATTCACCAAGAAGAGGAGAGAAAAAACCCAAATAAAATAATAAATGAAAAAGTAGAAGTCACAATGGACACTGCAAAAATATAAAAACCATAAGAGAATACTTTCACAGTACTTTCACAGTATTCTCTTATGTTTTTTATATTTTTGCAGTGTCAACAAATTTGACATCCAGAAGAAATGAAAAGCTTTCTAGAGACATACAACCTGCCAAACTAAATCAAGAAGAAACAGATCAACTGAACAGAACAATCAGTAGAAATGAAATTGAATATGTAATAAAAACACTCCCTACAAATAAAAGTCCAGGACCAGATGGCTTCACAGGAAAATTCTACCAAACATACAAAGAAGAACTTATACTTATCCTCTTTAAACTCCCTAAAACGTTGAAGAAGAAGAAACACTCCGAAAGACATTCTAGGATGCCACCATCACTGTAACACCAAACCCAGACAAAGATACTACCAAAAAAGAAAACTATAGGCCAATATCTTTGATGAATATAGGTGTGAAAATTCTCAACAAAATTTTAGCCAACCAAATCCAACAACATATAAAAAAGATTATACGCCATGACCAGGTGGGATTCATCCCAGGTGCACAAGGATGGTTCAATGTACCCAAATCAATCAATGTCATACACCACATTAACAAAACAAAAGTCAAAAACCACACAATCATTTCAGTAGATGCAGAAAAAGCATTTGACAAAGTCCAACACCCATTCATGATCAAAACTCTTACCAAGGTGAATATAGTGGGAACATATGTTATCATAATAAAAGCAATTGACAACAAACCCACAGCAAATATAATACTCAATGGAGAAAAGCTGAAAGCTTTCCCACTAAAATCTGGAACAAGACAAGACACTCTCACACTGTTATTCAGCATAGTATTGGAAGTCAAGCCACAGCAATCAGAAAAACAAAAGAAATAAAAGGTATTCAAACTGGAAGAGAAGAGGTAAAACTGTCACTGTATGCGGATGACATGATGCTATATATAGAAAACCCTAAGGACTTCACACAGAAACTACTTGACATGGTCAAAAAATTCAGCAAAGTAGCAGGATACATGATTAACATTCAGAAATTGATCATATTTCACATACAGAAATGAAATGAAATATTAGAAAAAGAATAAAAAATACAATACCTTTTAAAATTTCACCCCAAAAAAATCAAATACCTGGGAGTAAACCTGACCAAGGAGGTGAAAGACTTATATGTTTAGAACTGTAAAACATTAATCAAGGAAATTAAAGAGGATTCAAAGAAATGGAAAGATATCCTACGCTCCTGGGTTGGAAAAATCAGTATTATGAAAACGGCCATACTACCCAGAGCAATCTAGAGATTCAATGAAATCCCTATCAAATAACCCATGACATTTTTCACAGAACTAGAACAAACCAAAAATTTATGTGGAACCACAAAAGACCCAGAATTGCCAAAGCAATCCTGACGAACAAAAACCAAGCAGGCGGCATAACTCTCCCAGACTTCAGGCAGTATTACAAAGCTACCATAATCAAGATGGTGTGGTACTGGTACCAAAACAGACATACAGACCAATGGAACAGAATAGAGAATCCAGAAATAAACCCAGACATCTATGGTCAGTTAATCTTTGACAAAGGAGACAAGAATATAAAATGGGAAAAAGATAGTTTTTTCAGTAAGTGGTACTCAGAAAACTGAACAGCTACATGTAAATCAATGAAACTGGAACACACCCTTACACCATGCACAAAAATAAACTCAAAGTGGCTTAAAGACTTAAACATAAGACAAGACACCATCAAACTCCTAGAAGAGAACATAGGCAAAACATTCTCGGATATCAACCTTACAAATATTTTCTCAGGTCAGTCTCCCAAAGCAACAGAAATAAAAGCAAAAATAAACCAGTGGGACCTAATCAAATTGACAAGCTTTTGCACAGCAAAGGAAACCACACACACAAAAGAAAAACCAAAAAGACAACTTACAGAGTGGGGGAAAATAGTTTCAAATGATGCAATTGACAAGGGCTTGATCTCTAAAATATACAAACAACTTGTACAACTCAACAGCAAAAAAGCCAACAATCCAACTGAAAAATGGGCAAAAGACCAGAATAGATATTTCTCCAAAGAAGATATACAGAAGGCCAACAAGCATATGAAAATATGCTCGACATCATTGATTATTAAAGAAATGCAAATCAAAACTACTGTGAGGTAACACCTCACACCAGTCAGAATAGCCATCATTAATAAAGCCGCAAATAACAAATGCTGGAGAGGGTGTGGAGAAAAGGGAACCCTCTTGCACTGTTGGTGGGAATGTAAATTGGTACAACCACTATGCGAAACAGTATGAAGTTACCTCAGAAAACTCTACATAGAACTACCATATGATCCAGAAATCCCACTCTTGGGCATATATCCGGACAAAACTTTCTTTGAAAAAGACTCATGCACCCGCATATTCAGTGCAGCACAATTCACAATAGCTAAAACATAGAAACAACCTAAATGTCCATCAAGAGATGACTGGAGAGGTCGCGTATATATACACAATGGGACACTACTCAGCCATAAAAAAGAAAAAACTAATGCCATTTTCAGTAACATGGATGGGACTAGAGAGTCTCATACTAAGTGAAATAAGTCAGAAAGAGAAAGACAAATAACATATGATATGACTTATATGTGGAATCTAATATATGGCACACATGAACCTTTCCACAGAACAGAAAATCACGGACATAGAGAACAGACTTGTGGTTGCCAAAGGGGAGAGGGAGGGAGTGGGATGGACTGGAAATTTGGGGTTAATAGATGCAAGCTATTGCCTTTGGAATGAATAAGGAATGAGATCTTGCTGTGTAGCACTGGGAACTCTATCTAGTCACTTACAATGGAGCCTGATAATGTGAGAAAAAACATGTATATATGTATATGTGACTGGGTCACCTTGCTGTACAGTAGAAAATTGACAGAACACTGTAAATCAGTTATAATGGAAAAAATAAAAATCATTAAAATAAAAAAATAAAAATTTAAAAATAATAGATAAATAAAAATGCCTTTTCAATGAATAATATCTAATAATATTAAAAATCCAAAGAATGATGTATTTAAATAAACTAAGTAAATTCTATAAAACAAATAAGAATAAATTAATATTTTTTTTTCTTTTTTGACAACCCACGACATATGGAGTTCCTGGGCCAGGGTTCAGATCCAAGCTGCAGTTGTGACCTATGCCACAGCTTCAACAACACCGAATCCTTTAACCCACGCTGCCAGGCTAAGGATGGAATATTTGTCCCAGCATCCCAGCACTTCAGAGACTCTGCCAATCCCAATTGCGCTAATAGCAGGAACTCTGATAGGTTAATATCTTAACAACAGTTCTGGCCAATTACTTTTCTGCCTCATAATCCAGAAAACATACATATAGCACAAGTAGGGAACCAATTTGGATTTGAGAATATAGCTGTGAGAATGATCTACATATTATATTTCTATCTGCTTCATTTGTGGACTCTTTTATAAGGCTTTAGGTAGTAATGACCATTCTTAACAAAGAAATAAAAACTATTGTTTTCTCTTTGCTATCATATGTCCAGAAAGCATGAGTGCTGTATTCTGTTTTCTGCTCAGGAATCACTTTAAGTCTTTTTGCCCTCAGGTCCAAGCTTCTCATTTTGTGTTCCAGGCTAACAGCTTCCTGCAGTCTATAATCAAGTTTTCCACTACATCAGTCTACTAGTTTGGTCTTTAATAATTCACATCTGCACTGAGCCCTAAGACAGGAAGGCATGTCAAGCTGGCCCAATGAGAAACCAATGTCAAGATGGAAAAGAAGAGTTTTCCATCTCGAGTTTTGAGTTCACTGAGAAGAGAACTGAAAGCGCTCAAGGTCCTGGATTCAAGCAACTTCTTCCACCAATATCTTGGCCATCCAAGGGACCCAAATCAAATAGGGAGGTGTAATTTGTCGGGAAATGTACTTTTCAGGAAAGTGCTTTAGAAGCAAAGATTAAAACCACTTTGTGAGAACTTCATGGTAAAATTATCACTCAAGGGGATGCTTAAAGTTCAATCTTACTAGAAAACAATGTAAATAAAGGTGATATCATTAAATGCTCTTAAGTGCAAATTTATCAAGATTTAAAATTTTAAAGAATGAAATATTGTCGTTTGCAGCATTTTGGATGGAGCTGGAGGTTATCATACAAAGTGAAGTAAGTCAGACAATGACAGATATTTTATGATATCACTTATACGTGGAAGCTAAAAATTTATACAAATGAATCAATATGAAAAACAGAAACAGACTCACAGACATGGAAAATTTTTATGGTTACCAAAGGGGAAAGGAAGGAAGGGAAGGGATAAATTAAAAGTGTGGGATAAACAGACACAAAGTACTGTACGTGAAGTACAAAAGCAACAAAGATTTACTGCATAGCACAAAATAATATTCAATATCTTGCAATAACCTATAATGGAAGATAATCTGAAAAAATACATGTATATAACTGAGTCACTTTGCTGAACACTTATAGTAATACCATATTATAAATCAACTATACCTCAATTAAAAAAAAGATTTAAAATTAAAAAAAGTATATTGGAATTTATAAATGGAACCATAATAATTAGTTTAAATGGTTTGGGAGGAAGTGTAATGTAAATGAATAAATAAACATATATATTTAATTCTGAGTACTATCAAATAGGCTACGTAGAACTCATGAAAGCACTTCTAAAAGAGAGACATTCCAGGAGTTCCCTTCGTGGCTTAGTGGTTAACGAATCTGACTAAGAACCATGAGGTTGCAGGTTCGATCCCTGGCCTTACTCAGTGGGTTAAAGATCCGGCATTGCCGTGAGCTGTGATGTAGGTTGCAGACGTGACGACCTGGATCCCGCGTTGCTGTGGCTGTGGTGAAGGCCGGCAGCTACAGCTCCTGTTAGACCCCTAGCCTGGGAACCTCCATATGCCGTGGGTGCAGCTCTACGTAAAGGCAAAAAGACAAAAAATAAAAAAAAAAAGAGACATTCCAAAAAAAAAACCTTACTTGTTTTAATATATTGTTAACTCTCCATTATGTAGTTTGCCTTCGCAGTGCATTAGCAAAGTCCAAGTTGAAATCCTGAGCCAACCTCCTATTCAATCTACTTCCAGCTATCTTTTCTAATTTACCCAGTTACTTTGTGCCCAAGCTTGATAACTCAGGCCTGATGTCCACTAAGGCAAGTCCGCTAATGAAAAAGAAGCAACATAACTCACATATGCAGCCCTTATTTCATTAGACCCAGGGAAAAAATCAGGCCTTCATGAACAGCTGGATTAGCTCCAGCCCCAGTAATTTTGTTATTTTGAGACTAGATGCCCCTGTACCAATGGGCTGGCCTGGGTCAAGCACTGCATGGTGGCTGGGGGGTAGGTCAAGCACTGCATGGTGGCTGGGGGATAAGTGTGGGACTGCTGGGGGGAAGTTCTCAGCGTGGCTTCTCTTCCGACTGCGGGCCTGAGTCTCCTCAATGATACTCCTCATCTGTGGGGCTCACAAGGTTCCACCGCTCCCTCCCGCCACCCACCCACGTGGCAGCAGCCAGGCTAGCACTGACCTCCGTTTGCCCGTCTGGGAGCCCAGCACTATCTGCTTAAAAGAGAAAGAGATTTTATTTCCAAACGGATTGTTTCCTGTTCAGCCCTAGATAGCGTGGCCTGAGGAATGACAGTTCTTTGGTCTCTTCGGGCAGTATTTTGTGGTTCCCTTTAGCCCTGTGATTTTTAAATCCTCCCAGTTTGGGAAATATTTAGGGAGCTTTTAAAAATCTATTTAGACACAGGTCTTCAATTTTAACCTAATTGGTTTAGGGTGAGGCTCAGACTAAGTGCCTTTGAAAAGCTCCCAAAGGATTTTAACGTGCAGCTAAGGCTTAGCTTGAAAAGTGCGCCTCGAGCTTTTCTGAGAGTCCAGTGTGCTCAGGATAGCATCTGCTCAGTCGCCAGCGAGCTCTATCTCCTCTTCCTTCCTTTTCCGGTTAGGCATCTCCCTGTCTGCTAGAATTTGCCACACCCCTGCTTTCCCCCACCAGCTATGTCTGCATTTGTCCGGTCACCAGCATCACTTCTACAGGCTCTGCTGCTCAGCCCAGCTAGGTACTGTCTTCAGAATCAGGGCCACTAGACCTCAACACTAATAATAATGACACTTAGCTCTTCTTATGTGCCAGGACTGTTCCAGGCACTTTACATATATTTCGTCATTTAATCCTCAAGGGTAATCATTTAATCCTCACAAAAACCTTATGAAGTAGGAACTGTTATGAACCCAAAGTATAGATGGGGTAACAGAGGCTTAAAGAGGTGAAGTAATATAGATGCAAAATTCTAAAGAGAAGAGCCCAGGAATTTTTTGAAATCTTTGGTTTTTCAAAGATTAATACAGATACTGCTGTTGATGGGATCTTGCAGTTGTACTTTAAGTTCCAAATCAATTTCTCTTAAGTTTCAGAGATCCACCCAGGTAAATCTGATCCAATCAAGTGAGTTCTTTAAAAGTAGAGACCTTTTTCTCCAGCAAGGAGCAGAAGAAGTCAGAGTTTAAGCATAAGGACTCAACATACTGTCTTTCGATGAGGAGGAGAGTTAGTGAAAAGGATTCAGATGAACCCTAAGAAAAGACAGTGGCCAGAGGCTGACAGCAATGAAATGGAACCTTAGACACATGGTGGCAAGAAACAGAATTCTACATGAGGGACCTGGAGTTCCCTCATGGCTCAGCAGATGAAGGATTGTGTTTGCTACTGCTATGACTCTGGCTACAGCTGTGGCATGGGTTCGATCACTAGCCTGGGAACTTCTGTATGCTGTAGGTGCAGCCAGGACACACACGCATACACACAAATGAAGAAGAAGAAGAGGAAGAGGAAGAAGAAGAAGAGGAAGAGGAAGAGGAAGAAGAAGGAGAAGAAGGGGGGAGGGGGGAGGCGTGGAGGGGAGGGGGAGGAAGAACATGACTAACCCAGAAAGTCAGTTCTTCCCCAGAGCTCCCAGATAACAGCCCAACCCACATGACACCCTGACCTCAGCCCTGTGAAACTCCAGAGATCAGAGAACCCAATCAGGCCCTGCTGGACTTCTGCCCTTAGTACTGTGAGCTGATAAATGAGTGCTGTGTGAAGGTATAAACTACGGTGATTTGGTACACAACAACAGATAATTCACAGTGGTAACTTGCTCAAGGAAAGCCAGTCAATAAGCAATGAAACCAAGTTTTAAACCCAAGTAATACAGGTCAACAGGTCTTTCAAATTGCTTTCAATTTCCACACCCAATGGACTCAAGCTGCAGGGAATGACAAACACAAGCCTGTGCTCTCCCACTCAGGTTGGAGACTTAGTAACTTGGCCAAATGTGCTGATCTTACTGTGTTCTCCCTCCTGAGGAAGTCTCCCCAAAGGCTGCTTAATCCTTTTGGTGAAACATTTCCGGTAGGTTTGCATCATCTTCTGCAGAATTAACTCCACTCGGGCTTAGGCTGGGATGTGATAGCCTGTGGACACAGAGTTATAGTTCTCTTTGGTAGGCATGTGTAACACTTCATGCCTAAAAAGGCCAGGGCTCTCTTTGACAGGACCCATGCATTGCCCATACTTGGCCTGCATTTTGAGGCCTGATCTGATATTCAGATATGGGGTGCATTTGTTTGAGTGTCTCCTGGTCCTTTGTACACAGATCACCAGGATGTCTACATTTCTGGTTTTCCCACTAGAACAAATACTGAGAATTCACTGCTCAGAATGTAATAACTTTTCTTTCCACAGCTCTAATCGTTTTTACTTACTGAAGAACAACTTTGTGCCAGATAGTATGCAAACAGCTTTGCAAAGAATATCTCATTTAATCATTCTAATACTTATATGATGTTGGTGTCATTATTTTCCTATTACAGAAAGTAACTGAACTGAAGAATTGAGAAGGGAGAACCTGTCTGAGGCACAGAGCTGGCAAGGAGGAAAACTAGGTTTCTACACGTCGCTCTCCAACCTCAAAGCCCCTCATGAAAGTAAAAAGTCTTCTACTCTAGTTATCATCAGAGCACACCTGGAAGTTTAGACACATTCCGTGGCCAGGGCTTCAGTATGGTTCAACACAATGGCTCGTGGCCCCTCACAAATTCAGTCTTCAGGCAACACCTACATCAATTAGCTCGATGTGCTATCCATCCCAACCTCTACATCTGGTTCCACCCCACACCCCCACATACAGTTCACTGCACACCTCCACATCTGATTCCACCCCACACCTCCACATCTGGTTCTACCCCACACCTCCACATATAGTTCTACCCCACACCTCCACGTCTGGTCCTACCCTACACAGCCACCTCTGGTTCCACCCCACACCTCCACCTCTGGTTCCACCCCGCACCTCCACCTCTGGTTCTATCCCACACCTCCACATCTGGCTCCATCCCACACCTCCACGTATAGTTCTATCCCACACCTCCATGTCTGGTCCTATCCCACACCTCCACATCTGTTTCACCCCACACCTCCAGGTCTGCTTCCACCCCACACCTCCACACCTGGTTCCACCCCACACCTCCATGCCTGGTTCCACCCCACACCTCCACGTATACTTCTACCCCACACCTCCATGTCTGGTCCCACCCCACACCTCCACATATAGTTCTACCCCACACCTCCATGTCTGGTCCCACCCCACACCTCCACGTATAGTTCTACCCCACACCTCCATGTCTGGTCCCACCCCACACCTCCACGTATAGTTCTACCCCACACCTCCATGTCTGGTCCCACCCCACACCTCCACATCTGGTTCTACCCCACACCTCCAGGTCTGTTTCCACCCCACACCACCATGTTTAGTTCTACCCCACACTTCCACATGTCGTTCTACCGCACACCATGTCTGGTCCTATCCCATTCCTCCACATCTGTTTCTATCCCACGCCTCCACATCTGGTTCTATAAACTATTTCACTTATGGCTACTGGCTTGTAAGGCCTCGCCATTGACTTAAAGCTAATTGAATGAAAAAAAAAAAAACTTTGTGTGAATCTATTCTTAATCATACTCGATTAGTTCATCTAGAACAAATAAATCACACTAATTCCTTGAATGATGTCTTCTATAATTTTCTGATAAAGGAAATATTTATCATATGCATATGTAAGAGGTTTGTTTATATTATCAAGGAACCCTAAATGGATAAAGCATTTCTGGACATTACCATAATTCAGCCAATAATGATGACTGTTTCTATCAAGAACCTACTAATGAGGCAATCTCCAGATTAAAATTGAGTTTTGTTAATGAAATCACATTTTTCTTTTCTACCAAATCCTAAAGTGAAGTTTCTGAATTTTTTTCTCTTTTTGGTCTTTTTTTAGGGGCAATGAAGCACATGGAGGTTCCCAGGCTAGGGGCTGAATCGGAGCTGCAGCTGCTGGCCTACACCACAGTCACATGGGATCCGAACTGCATCTGCCACCTACACCACAGCTCATAGCAATGCCAGATCCTTAACCCTCTGAGCAAGGACTGGGATCAAACCTGTGTCCTCATGGATACTAGCCATATTTGTTTCTGCTGAGACACGATGGGAACTACAAGTTACTGAATTTTTAATACAGAAATGAATAGGAAATGAGTCACCAGAAGACAGAGAGCATTGTTTGTTTGAATGTGCTCTGTGTTGGGAATTGGGAATCCTGAAATTTTACTTTGTCTACATTATCTCCAAACTAAGTTTATTTGGGTCTCTGAGCTCCAGTTTTTGTTTTGTTTTGTTTTGTTTGCTTTTTAGGGTCACACCCACGGCATATGGAGGTTCCCAGCCTAGGGCTCAAATCAGAGCTGCAGCTGCCAGTCTACACCATAGCCACAGCAACGTGGGATCCGAGATGTGTCTGTGATCTACACCAGAGCTCACGGCAATGCCAGATCCTTAACCCACTGAGCGAGGCCAGGGATGGAACCTGAATCCTCATGAATGCTTGCCAGATTAGTTAACTACTGAGCCACGACAGGAACTCCCAGTTTTTATATATGAAATGAGAATAATGCTTAAAGTACTCTATACATTTATTACTATTATATCACTATTACTAAAATTGAAAAATGACAGTAGGTAATTGTCCTAGACCCTCAAGGTCATCAGTCCTCTGTAGGAGCTTGTTCTGACCTTGTTTCAATTTTCCAGGTAACTCTCCTTTTGTTTTGCCTGAAGAGGCATTTTCAAGCAGCCTGAGAGTAAGAAGATGCTCTTACTGCAGAAATAATTGGTACAGTGGTACCCAGCTCTGCAGTTGGCTGCGATTATCTGCCCATCTTTGGGTCTGGCAAAGTTGTAAAGCACAAATGTGAGCTTCACAAAGTTTGGGTGAATGTCTTATTAAGGATTTGCCTGAGCACTTGTCACACCAAGTGCTTGATAAAGTGATTAATGAAGGAATAAATGGAGCTCAGATTCACTGATCACACTAGGAAAAGTAAGAAGAGAAGTATTTTTTTATTTCCTTTAGGAGATTATTAATCAGAATTTTCATCTCAAAGAAATTCAATTTCAGGTGTAACCTTTCTTAAGGTATGAAGTACAAGAGTTAAAAAAGATCAGATACCTCCCCTAACATACACAAATATATATTTTACTAGAAAGTGTTCAACAACAACAAAATATTATTAAAAAAAAAAAAGGAAGTTCCTGTCATGACGCAGAGGAAACGAATCCGACTAGGAACCATGAGGTTGTGGGTTCGATCACTGACCTCGCTCAGTGGGTTAAGGATCGGCATTGCCATGAGCTATGGTGTAGGTTGCAGATGCGGCTCAGATCCCACATTGGTGTGGCTATGGCGAAGGCTGGCAGTCAGAGATCTGACTGGACCCCTAGCGTGGGAACCTTCATATGCCTCTGGTGCAACCCTAAAAAGGAAAAAAAAAAAAAACGCTAATGAAAGTGTTATCATTCATTTATTTAATCACAGCTCCTGCCAGGCCATGAGTAAGGTTCTTGATTTTCTCCTGAAGTCCCAGTTCTCAGTAAATTTATCCATTTGATATATAGTCACTGAGTTCCAGGCACCTAGGTAAGCCAAATATTTACTCTAGTGAAGCTGCCAATGATCAAAACATTTTCAGAACTTCTTTTTCATTTGTTTTCAGGGCCTGAAATGTGTTAATTGTATAACACCTTTGATTCATGGAATGGGTGCACAAATATTGTCTAATCCTTATGAGAACAGGGTGTCACCATGATATATGTGAAGGGAGCACACCCATGAGGAGCTCAATACATACTTGAAGGGACCATTGTTAACATACTTAACAGACGAAGACACGGGGACTTGAAAAAGTTAACAACTTTCACAAGGCCAACATCCTAAGTGTACAAACCCAGACTCCTAACCTCTGATCCTCTGACCCTCAGTTTATTTCATAAAAAGTCCAGCAAACCAGTATCTTCGATAGTGACAAATTATTACTTGTGAGAGCGCTTGGTATTTTGGAAACACTGCAAATTCATTGATTGCTAGTTGTGATAAACAAAGTGGGGAACCAAACTGGTAACAGCAGGGAGTTTGCATTGTCTGCTTTGTTTTTAATAAAATTGAAGCACTAGAGGAGGCAAGAGCATACAATGGAGGAAAAGACAGTCTCTTCAATAAATGGGGAGAAGAAAACTGGACAGCTACATGCAAAAGAATCAAACTGAACTACTCTCCCACACTGTGAGCAAAAATAAATTCAAAATGGATTAAAGAATTAAATGTAAATATGAACCCATAAAACTTCTAGAGGAAAATATGGGTTTGCTTTGACACTGATCTTAGTAATATTTTGGGGGATATGTCTCCTCAGGCAAGGGAAAAAAGCAAAAATAAATAAGTGAACAAACAGTAAATGCTGGAGAGAAAAACCTCCTTCACTGCTGGCGGAAATGTAAATTGATGCAACCACTGCAGAGGACAGTATGGAGGTTCCTGAAGAAACTAAATATGGAACTACCATCTGATCCAACAATCCCACTCCTGGGCATATATCTGGAGAAATTTCTAATTCGAAAGGATACATGCACCCCAAAATTCACTGAAGCACTGTTTACAATATCCAAGACCTGGAAGCAACCAAAATGTCTATTAACAGAGGAATGGCTAAAGAAGAAGTGGTACATGTATACAATGGAATATTATTCCGTCATAAAAAAAGAATGAACAATGCCATTCGCAGCAACATGGGTGGACTTATTATATTAAGTGAAATAAGTCAGAAAGAGAAAGGCAAATATCATATGATATCACCTACATGTAGAATCTAATAAAAATGTGGCGAAAGAACTTATTTAAAAAAACAGAAACAGGAGTTCCTGTCGTGGCTCAGTGGTTAACGAATCCAACTAGGAACCACGAGGTTGTATGTTCAATCCCTGGCCTCGTTCGGTGGGTTAAGGATCTAGTGTTGCCGTGAGCTGTGGTGTAGGTTGCAGACGTGGCTCGGATCCCGGGTTGCTGTGGCTGTGGCGTAGGCCAGCAGCTGTAGCTCCAATTAGACCCCTAGCCTGGGAACCTCCATATGCTGCGGGTGTGGCCCTGGAAAAGACCCTTCAAAAAAAAAAATCAGAAACAAACTTACAGATTTCAAGCCCATCTTATGGTTAGCATAGGTGAAACCATTGTGGGGAGGAAAGAATTGAAAGGGTGGGAATAACAAATACACATACAATATAAAATAAAATAGATGACTGATGAGAACCTGTTCCATAGCACAGGAAAATCTACCCAATAGTTTGTGATAACCTGTATCAGAAAAAAATGGATATATTATATACATATGATTTATTTTGTTATACATTTGAGACTAATGTAACACTGTAAATCACCTATATTCCAATAAAATAAAATTCAAAAAAGTAAATAAGTGAGAGTACAAACTAAAAAACTAAAAAAAAAAAACGTTTGTACAGTGAAGGAATATGTCAGTAAAACGAAGAAGCCACCTGCTGAATGGGAGAAAATAGTTGCAAACAATATATCTGACAAGGGATTAATATCCAAAATATACAAAGAACTCATACAACACAACATCAAAAAAGCAAACTACCCAATTAACCAATGGGCAGAGGATTTGAATAGACATTTTTCCAAAGAAGAATACAGATGGCCAAAAGACACACAAAAGTTGTTCAACATTTAATCACAGCTCCTGTCAGTTAGGCTATTGATTTTCTACTGAAGTCCCAGTTCATTAGGAAGACACAAATCAAAACCATAATGTGATACCATTTTAAACCTGTCAGAACGACTATCATACAAAAGACAAGAAATAACAAGTGTTGATTAGAATGTAGAGTAAAGGGAGCTTTATACACTCTTAATGGGAATGTAAAGTGGTGGAGATACTATGAAAAATGGTATGGAGATTCCTACAAAAAAAAAGAAAAAGGACTGTATGATCCAGCATTTCCACCTCTGGGTATTTATCCAAAGAAAACAGAAACAGTAATTAGAAAAGATATATGCACCCTATGTTCATTAAAATTGCCAAAATGAAAGCAACCCAAGTGTCCCTCAACAGATAAATGGATAAAGAAGATGTGATATATATATATATATACATACAATGTAATATTAGCCATAAAAAAGAATAAAATCTTGTCTTTTGTGACAACATGATTGGATCTTAGAGTATTATATTAAGTGAAATAAAATAGAGAAAGATGAATACTGTATGATTTAACTTATATGAGAAAGACAAATACTGTATGATTTAACTTATATGTGAAAACAACAAAGCTAGTAAGACATAAGCAGAGTTACAGATACAGAGAACAAACAGGTGATTGCCAGAGGAGTGGCAGGTAGATGGTAGGAGAGAAATAGGTGAGGGAGCTTGAGAGGTACAAACTTCCAGTTACGAAATAAATGAGTCACAGGTATAAAGTGTACAGCATGGGAAATATGGTCAATAATGAAGTAATATCTTTGTGCAGGTGACATATCCTAACTGGACTCATCATGGAGATCACTTTGAAATATATAGAAAAAAGTCACTATGTTGTGTAACAGGAAATAACATAGTGTTATAAGTCAATGATGCTTCAAAAACAAACAAACAAACTCATTAAAAAAGAGATCACATTCGTGGTGGCCAGAAGCAGAGGAGTGGAGGGAGGAGGAACCAGATGAAGAAAGTCAAAAGGTACAGACTTCCAGTTGTCAGATAAATAAGTTCTGGGATGTCATGTACAATGTGATAAATAATTAACACTATGTTGTATATTAAAATTATTAAGAGAGTAAATTCTGGGAGTCCCCGTTGTGGCACAGCAGGTCAGGGATCCAGCATTGTCTCTGTAGCAGCACAGGTTTGATCCTTGGTCTGGTCCAGTAGGTTAAGTACGCAGAGCGATTTGATCCCTGGGCCAGGAACTTCCTTATGCCAAGGGCATGGCCAAAAAAGAGGGAAAAAAAGGGAAAGACAGTAAATTCTAAGAGTTCTTAGCACACACACAACTTTTTTTTCTATTTCTTTAATTTTGTATCTATATGAGATGACGGACTCACTGAAGTTACAGTGATAACCATTTCGTGGTAGATGTGCAGCAAATCGCTATGTTCTAAACTTTAAACTTACACAGTGCTGTATGTTAACTGTATCTCAATAGGTAAAAGTTAAATTAGATTTTAACAGATTGAGGCACTGGCTATTGGACACTAAACCATAATTACTTGGGTGGCTTTTGAAGTGGCTTTGTAGACAACGCTGGGAAACTAGTTTTAAAATTCTGTGAGCAGTGTCAGCATCTCTAAAAGCAGCATACCCGTGTGTTTTACCGAACTGTTTTTGGAGTTGGGATATTTTTACCAGATGTTGACCACAGTTAGTTTCAGGAATCTTGGCTCTGTGGTCCGGGCTTGATCTTTCCTTAAGCATCTATAGCATTAATTGCATTGGTTATTTAAAATGGACAGCAGGAGTTCCCGTCGTGACTCAGTGGTTAACGAATCCGACTAGGAACCATGAAGTTGCAGGTTCGATCCCTGGCCTTGCTCAGTGGGTTAAGGATCCGGCGTTGCCGTGAGCTGTGGTGTAGATTGCAGACGTGGCTCGGATCCCGCGTTGCTGTGGCTGTGGCGAGGGCTGGCAGCTACAGCTCCGATTAGATCTCTAGCCTGGGAACCTCCATATGCTGCGGGTGCAGCCCTAGATAAGGCAAAAAGACAATAAATACATAAATAAATAAATAAATAAATAAATAAAATGGACAGCAGAGCATGGGACCTGAGGTTTCCTGCCCACATAAAGAGTCCTAATTCATAGAATAAATATAAAAATACATGTATATAAGTAAATATATATTAAAGATATATATATACATATATGTGTGTGTGTGTGTATACATATATATATATAAATTAAACAAACACACACAAGTAAATGAAACAAATCTAAACTCAATCAAGAACAGGAGGCATTCCTGCCCTGGTGCAATGGGTTAAGAATCCAACTGCAGGAGTTCCCGTTGTGGTTCAGTGGTTAACGAATCCGACTAGGAGCCGTGAGGTTGCAGGTTCGATCCCTGGCCTTGCTCAGTAGGTTAAGAATCCTGCGTTGCTGTGGCTGTGGTGTAAGCCGGCGGCTACAGCTCTGATTCGACCCCTAGCCTGGGAACCTCCATATGCTGCGTGTGCGGCCCTAGAAAAGGCAAAAAGACAGAAACAAAAAAAAGAATCCAACTACAGTGGCTCAGATCTCTGAGAAGGTGTGAGTTTGAGCCCCAGCCCGGCACAGTGGGTTAAAGCATCTAAACTTGCTGCAGCTGCAGCATAGGGTACAGTTGTGGCTCGGATTCAGTCCCTGGCCTGGGAACTTCCATATGCCACAGGTGCAGCCATAAAATATTAAAAAAAAAAAAAAAACAGGAAATAAGAGTGATATCATATACCAAGAAAACTCTGCCCAAGCTTTCCTTTCTTGAGATTATGCCGTAAGTACAGGAACGAGGCAGCCTAGACTAGCAGCTGGTAATTTTAAATAGAAGCCTGTCTAGTGTCTTTAGACCTTAAAAGTAAAAAGAATAAGAAGCTAAGGCTGAAATGCTTAGTTTCTGATAAAGCTTTCCAGATAAGGGTTGCAGCCCTCTGGCCTAGCTGTGATGAGGCCAAGGAGAGAATGTTACTTAAATACAAGCCAGAAGGGATATGGGTTTAGACAACTTTGTGCTGCCAGCTGATCAGGCCGCACCATTACACCCTCAGGGGTAAACACAGCATATGGAGTGCAGTTGCAGAGCATAGGAAAGCTCAAATTCTTAGCCTTTCACTTGCTAATTTCAACTTTCAATGTCCATAGCTAAAATCTGACATATTCGCCAGGTTTCTACATCCCACAGCTATCAAATAGCAGTAAGCAACCTATGACTAGCTACTTGCAGGAGGATGGAAATAGCTCATGGAAATATCACACGTAATCTTTGACCCTTGGCATGCTGGTGTTCACTTGTTTTTTCTGAGGTCCTGCATCCAGAAACTTGGTAAGATGAACTTTCACACAGCCACGAGGTTGCTGGAGGTTACACAGAGAGACAGTCGAGTGCCAGATAAATCCCTGGGCCAGGTTTTCTTACCCATGACCTGAGAAAATCAACTAAGGAAATAAGCATTTCTAAATATAGAGGCTGATATTAAAGGAAATGGATGGATAAAACAGAGCTGGGTAAAAATACAGCAATGGTTGGAGTTCCTGTTGTGGTGCAGCGGAAAGCACCAGTAACCATGAGGTTGCGGGTTTGATCCCTGGGCTCAGTTAGTGGATTAAGGATCTGGGGTTGGGGTGAGCTGTGGTGGAGGTTGCAGATGCAGTTCAGATCCTGCATTGCTGTGGCTGTGGTGTAGGCTGGCAGCTATAGCTCCAATTAGACCACCTAGCCTGGGAACCATATGCCTTGGGTACAGACCTAAAAAGAAAAAATAAATAAATAAAAAATACAGCAATGGTTATTTTCTAGTGGAAGAAAATTTGTAAAGCTGTGACCATTGGGACAAAGCACTTTATTGAATGTTAGGCCAGCGATAGATAATTAAAGATGAAAGCATACTTAATTAAGAACACTGCCATGAAGAGTTCATTAGAAGATCTAGTAGAAGTCAAAAATGTTGAAAGGCCCAGATTAGTTCCATGAGAACCAGAGAAGATGGCATAGGTTTCTTGTCTTTTGTCTTTTTGGGACAGCACCTGTGGCACATGGAATTTCCCAGGCTAGGAGTTGAGTTAGAGCTGCAGCTGCTGGCCTGTGGCACACCACAGCCACAGCAATGCGGGATCCGAGTCATGTCTGTGACCTACACCACAGTTCACTTCAATGCCCGATCCCCAACCCACCAGGCAAGGCCAGGGATAGAACCCATGTCCTCATGGATACTGATCGAATTCATTGACCAGTGAGCCATGACGGGAACTCCTATGGCATGGCTTTCCATAGGGTTTTCCCTCTTCTCTCCGGGATTTTAGAATTAATAGATCCTTTACTCATTCTTCTATTTTTTACAACATGTTCAGGCAGGACCTGTCTGTGAAATATAAGGGCACGTTAGGACATTGGAAGTTGTCATTCTCTTTCAATTAAAAGGCCACTCCAGACTCACCATGAGACAACCAGGGGTTGCTGGAAGCCGAACTTCACCTGGAAGCATGGCTCTGGCAATGCCTTTCCTCTCTCCCAGCCTGGGATCATGTGACTTACTAACACACCCCATTCAGGCCACTCTCAGTGCTCCCCCAACCACACCTTTCACATTCATTACAATTCCCCACAAGAGAGGACCACTAGGAAAATAGTACCTGCTTCCACAGTACAACCCCTGGCATAGTGACCGTCCCCAAACACTTACCTTCCCCAAGAAGGAATCAATTCACCTTTCACTCAGCCCTGGTTTTACTGGTTATGACTCATGAAAAAGCTCCTTTGTTAAGCCAATCTGTCATCTCCAGACTGTTTGAACCCAAACCCCTATGACTTCCTTGCCCCCCCAAGCACTTTGACTGTGCTTTTGAAACATGATAATTATATTCCCTTACACACTCAACTTTCTCAATCTTCCTGCCTTACCTGAAACCAGCTATTCTTAGAGGGATTTACAACACTCTCAGGTGGAGACATTCTTTCTTTTTTTTCTTTTTCTTTTTTTTTGTCTTTTTGTCTTTTTATCTAGAGCTGCACCCATGGCATATGGAGGTTCCCAGGCTAGGGGTCCAACAGGAGCTGTAGCTGCCGGCCTTCGCCACAGCCACAGCAACGCAGGATCCGAGCCGCATCTGCAACCTACACCACAGCTCACGCCCACGCTGGATCCTTAACCCACTGAGCAAAGCCAGGGATCGAACCCACAACCTCATGGTTCTTAGTCGGATTTGTTAACTACTGAACCACGAAGGGAACTCCGGAGACATCCTTTCTTTTACCTTTCACGTAACCTAGCAATCTAATCTTTCTATTTGCAATAACTGTTAAGTGTTTGTACATGACATAAACCCATAAATATGAAAAATGAAAGGAGAGAGGAAAAGAGAAAGAAAAGAAGGGAAGGAGGAAGGGGAGACTGGATTAAGATGGCAGAATAGAAGAACTGGAGTTCAACTTCTCTCCCAAAAAACAGCAAAACTACAACCAAATGCCGAGCAGCCTTCAACCAAATGAACGGTAAACTTCCAAAAACGATATTCTACTCCAGAAGACAAAGAGGAGACCACATCAAGAGGTAGGAGGGGCGATTATGCGATAGAAGCAACCCCATACCTCCCAGGTGGGAAGCTCCACAGACTGGAAAGTAACTGTAGACTTACTGGAAAATAACTGTAGAGACTCAGCTACAGGACTGAACGTTCTGAGCCCACAACAAACCCCCATGCCTGGGGATCTGGCACAAGGAGAAAGAGCCCCTGGAGCATCTGGCATTGAAAGCCAGCGGGGTTTGTGCGCAGGAGCTCCACAGGACTGGGGGAAACAGAGACTCCATTCTTGAAAGGTGCACACAGACTTTCAGGTGCACTGGGTCCCAGGGCAAAGCAGTCTCCACAGGAATGCGAGTGGAACCTGACTGCAATTCTTGGAGGATCTCCTGAGAAAACAGGGGTGACTGTGGCTTGTTGTGGGGGAAGACCATTGGAGGTGAAGCTCTCGGGAATATTCAGCAGCCTGCATTTCTCTGGAGAGTGCCATTTCTGGGAAAATCTGGTCCCTCCATCAGCGCTGAGAAGCCCCAGGCCAAACAATAATCCAGGTGGGATCACAGCCCCACCCATCAGTAAACAGGCTGCCTAAAGACCCCTCAGGCACACAGCCAGCCTCTAATCTCATCCAGAGACAAAGCCCATCCACCAGAGGGATAGGAATCAACCCCACCTACCAGTGGGCAGGTATCAGTCCCCCCCATCAGGAAGCCTACAGCAAACCCCTTCCATATCAACTTTAGCCGCAGGGGAGGCAAACACCAGAACTAAGAGAGGCTACAATTCTATTGTCTGCAAAAAGCTCATCACACCAAAAACCTATAAAAATGAAGACAGAAAACTATAACTCAGATAACGGAGAAAGAGAAAAGCCCAGAAAAACAGCTCAGTGATGAGGAGATTATCAGCCTCCCAGAAAGAGACTTTAGACTGTTGATGCTGAAGATGATGCAAGGCATTGGAAATAAACTGGAGGCAAAGATGGATAATTTACAGGAAACACTGAGCAAAGAAATACAAGATGTAAAAATTAAACAAGAAAGAGAAAGGAAAGAAAAGAGAAAGAGAGGGGTAACAAAGCAGGAAGTGAGACCAGGCTATTGATACAATGTATGCAGACATATGTGGTTTACTTGTGATAAGCAGCCTTCTGGTGTGATTCCTCTAGTGAGAAGTGGCAAGCAAGGGAGCAGACTAATGGAACAAAAGTTTTGGATAAAAGCTTTCCT